>PVIW01000173.1:0-566472 GCA_004026585.1 Noctilio leporinus | reverse complement strand
AAATTATTATTGAAGATGTTTCTTTAAAAAAAGCTGGTCCACTGTATGCTTTTTACTGTTTGCATGTATGAAATACATGTTTTTCTTTGCAAGCCACAACACTATCAAATAAGGAAAAGCCAAGGGCTACATTCCACTAAAAAGATACTACTTATACATTACACAGGATCATCTTTAAAACATCATAAATAGATAGTTGAAATTATAATTCCTTTCAGTGAATGAAACACAATAGTCTCATTCTGTGATACAATTTCCCCTTCTAAAGTTGGCAGAGAAGGTATGTAAGTTGACATTGGGAGAAAAAGTATTTGGAATACTCAGAAGTATTCCAAATAATGGTATTTAAAAGCACAAACAACTTGGCTAGGGAAACATTTTCAACTGATCAAGCATTTCTTTTAAAATAATGTTTCTGGAAAAGCTATGTTTTGTTTTCTTAATAGCTATTTAACAAAAAATTAATCACTTAGTCAGAAGTGCATTTATCTAACATTTCTTTGAATTTTAAATGTTAGAGACCCAATGCTATTATTTAAGCCAGCTGATATGCTTCATGAGCATTCTAATCATTAAGTAAAAATTAAGCATCAAGGGCTATACGTCTGCATATGGCACTGATTTTCACTGTCAAGGTTACCTCTGTTACATTAACAGTTTGTGCCATCATTAGCAGATGATGGTGACCACCCAGCAGCCTGTCAGTTCTGTGGGTTCCCTCCATACACACCAGGCAGATTTTTGTATAAGTTAAATGTCCTCATTATGAACAAACTGGTTTGCTCTTTACCAAACAACCTGGAGAAAATTCAAATGAGAGAGAAAAACGTACCAAAATTTTTTTCTTCTTCTATGAGTAAACCCTGAGCTATTGAATAGTCTCTAAACAACAAACTATAATAAAGTATATGTTGATGGAAGTATGGATACAAAATATTAAACTCAATAATAAATATTTATATAGATATATTAAAAAGCAAAATTATATACACCCCATTCTTGATCTTTTGGGGATTCCAAAGGTTCTTCATTCTTCCTATATTCTTAATTTTGACAAAATGTAATGCATCTTCCAAGCCATTAAACACAGAAACTTGATTTTTGATTAAACAACAATAAACAACAGCTATGTGGGGACAGAATAAATAACAGACTTGACCATTTTAATTCCTTTAGGAATTAAATACTTCCACTTTAGGGTAAATAAAAGAAAGGTTTTATATAAAACAGAAACCTAGCTATTCCAGTCATAAGAACTTGATTTGAAATTAAATAGTAAATGGTGCGGCTCGAATAATGTAATCTCTAAAGGATGGTAGGTTGAGGATGAAATTAAGAAATAGAACTGTACTACCATTTCCAGCATGAGCTACTGAATTTTGGATGAGGTTAAAATAAATCAAAAACTATACACAAATGAAGAGGAGTGTTATTTCAAATTTAAATAGGAGTAAGTAGAGATAGAAAATGATGTGAAAAGAACTGTATTGGTATTTAAGAAATATACAACCAATTTTAAAACCTGCTTCCCGACCCCTGCAGCAATTTCTTCAGGTCCTGCATTTGCAATACACCCACCTTCATTTTGATTCTACAGGAGCATTCCCTTCCCTTCAGAGAATTATCTAGAAAGGACCCTCTTCTCCCCACAGAACACAATTTGATTCTGAAGGACATTATGTACCCCGTTCAATTTGGTAGCGTAGATGTGGCTTCAAAGATGGTTTGCGGCGGGTCTATTTTGACGTTTCTGCCAAGGATGATATTAAGTATGAAATATCGAAATTACATGTTAAAATAGATGCCATTTTACTTTGTTTCTTCCCGAATAGCCCTTCAGCTCTTGAGGCGCATACATTTTTCCCCAGGCAAAATCCCCAGGCTAAAATAACTAAGCCTCACATCTTCAGGGATCCCGGCTTCCCAAACATCATTCGGAGGGATCTGATTATCCATCACTGCAGATTCGGTTCATATTTAATCATGTAAATTTTGCTTGAGAAAGGATCAACAGTACACTTATCTGTCAGTTGTTCAGATTGGATGCAGTCAATGACAACACCTAATATTCTATGACTTCTTTTTAAAATGTTGCTCATTGTTTAAGCAACAGAGTTAGAAGTCACCAGGGTTCAAGAACTGATCCTTTTTATACTCAAAACATAACTTTCCTTCCAGGGCTGCCCTTTCCAGCAGCAGACGAGCCCACATCATCACCAGGGAAATCTCTCCCATCACCCAGCATCTAATCCTATCACGTCACAACCTCAGACTGGCAGGCTCTCGAGTAACAAGACCACCAACCACTGTAAACAGTAATAGATGTTCCAAGCCTATCACCCCAAACCTCAGGTGAAAATAAATATGAATTTAAATTAAAACTAAAGAAATTCATCCAACCAGTAAAAAGGTAAATAAGTTGCTCTTAAAATTTTTCAGGCCAGCATTGATTTTTTTCAGACCATCGTAGATATTTTTAAAGATTATACGCTTAACCTCAAAGCTTTTAAAATTAAGAGAAATTAAAAGACATATTGAATCTTCACATTCTAACAAAGCCAGCTTGATCCATATTGCAAGCATTTTTATTTAGCACATAATTCTATCATAAAAAAGTTATAGATTACTATCCAAATACCCACTCAAGTACTAAATCATTATACATTAAGTTATGAAAAACAGATCTTAATTGCCTGTTACACTTAGCTCTTATTTCAAACCAGAACCCATCCTGGAAGGCCATCGACAGACTGTGGAGACAGAATTAAGAACTAAAAGATGAAGAAGAGGAACAAAATATGACAAGGTGGAGGAGGTGATGACATACAAAGCAATCTAGAAGTAAGGGAGAGAGAGTGAATAAATGAAAAGCAGGAAGTAGAGAACTAACGCTCACCTCCTCAAATCTGATATCTATTTTTTTGAAAAACCACAATGAAACACTTCCCCGGGCATAGTGTGTGGGAGAGGGCCCCCCAAAGAGAAGTGCCTGCCTTCTCTTTACCTGCAGGTAAACAGCAGGTGGGGAGAAGGGAGGGAGGGAAAGGGGAAGGAGGGAGCCAATAGCCAGGAAGCAACAAGGACAGCAGGACGAGCACACATACTCACAAGTTAGTGCCCAGCCAACCCTGGCAAGTTCCAAAAGATGCAAAGACGAGTTCCCTTGTGGGCTTCTCCTTATTAGTTCCCCCTATTTTAATTGTGTGTGTGTATGTGTATGTGTGTGTGTGTGTGTGTGTGCACGCGCGCGCGTCTTGGGAGCGAGGGGAAGAGGCAGCATGTGAGGACTTCTGGAAGAGGGGACAAGGATCACAGCCTGAAGCTGGGCACAGGGGAATGCCACTGGCACCACTGGCCTTAGTCCGGGAACTAGGACTCTCCTTCCCTCAGGTCAAGAATTGACAATGACATTGCAGCACTGGGAGGGGTTTTGTCACTCTTAATACAACTTGCTTAGAGTCAGCCATTCACTGGCTTAGAAATACGTACGGTGCAGTGGCCACAACTAACACAACTTGCATTTAAAGGAGAAAACAGACAACCTGGCAGCAAGTGGGGTTGCTCACAGTGGGGCACCCAGTAATAGCAGCGCCGACCACCCTTTGCTACTGGCGTAACCGCAAATCCTGCTCGGAAAAAAATAATAATAAATCAGTTGCCTCTCCAGTTCTTTGTGCAAGAAGCCAGTTTTATTCTCGCTTCGATAGGGAATCTAGAAACAAAGCGATAAATCAATTAATCCTTATAAACGGCTGCGAGGAGCTTCATTTTCCTCAAGGCGTTCAAGGAAGCCTTGACCGTTGCACAAAGAACATGAAACCTCTGTGCTTGATTGCCAACACATAGCTCCAATTAGGCTTAAAAACATTTTTACAGCTTCTACACCAAGTGTGCATTGCTAGATGTTAAAGAATGCGCTCTTGATAACAATGGTTTATGATTACATCCCAAGGAAAGCAGGAGTAAGGCCGGGACACAATTTTGTTGTCCCATGATGATGTGGAGCAGACACAAAAACAAGTAGCAAAACCAACCAAAATCTTTTGTTCCCTCTTTCTTTTCCCATCTAAGCCATCAAGAGTTAGAATCAGGTTTTTTAACGCACCGTTTGGAATAGATTCGGCCAACAGCCCTTAAGAGACTTTAGGATGAAAGCTAACTCAAAACAGCAAACATATTCACATTTTCCAAATGTTTATATGCGCTAACAATGTAAGATCGGACCTATAAGGCAAACAGGTAAAGGATAGCAAGAATTTTTTAATTAGCATTTCATTATACTGCCAGTGTGGAAAGGAAGAAGTCAACTATTAATAAGGTACAGATTTCCCACCACTGGGATTTATTCTGAATTCATTTTAAGACCTGGAACTTGTCATCTAAAAATCGCCACTCAAAAGCAGTTTAAAAGTTGAAATAATACTACTTGAAAAGTAAGGACTGGAGCTTTAAGAAATAGCTCTTTGTACATGTACACCATCCACACAGTGATCTGTAATTTTAAATTAGAACCATCATGCCCACTTATTTCATGATAACTGATTACACACGGCATGGCATTATCTATTTTGGATACAAATAACAGCTTAGAGATTTCAGTCAAGCACATGAGCTCCTGTTCAGATTTTCTTTTGTCGGTATGCGTACTTCTCAAAACTACACAAAAAAAAATATCAAAAAAGAAACTCACTAAAATTTAAGGTTACTCCAACAAAAGGGTTAATTGGAGAAACAAATTTTCTCAGACTGTTAATAATGGGAACGACACATACTATGTGCCCATAAGTAATTCTCAGGTATCTTTGATCTTCACCCCCACGAGGTTTCTGTTGCCTACCATAGCCTGGCCTCTGGGACTCCCCGAGAACCAGACATCTGGCTACTTTGTTGTTTTAGACTAATCTCCTCCCAGGAGGGCTCAAGAAATGACACCAGGCAAGGAGGGTCCTGGCAAGGGAAAAAAACATTACGGTGTTAGCAGATTTCTTTTCCAGTGGATGAGAGTCTCAAAATTGTCTTCAAATTTCTATAGGGCTGTTAGGAGCGCTTCTGTTCTGGGGTTTTCTTCCAGCATAATTTAAATGGAATGTGTATCTTATATCTTTAAGGCCCATCAATCATCTTTAAAAATTCACTGAATGTTAATCAGGGAATATTACAATGTGTAGGAGAAAGTTGTAGGGAAAAAAATACAAATCAGATTAATGCTTCACCCATCTGTTAGGGTTGGGTGATGGCTGATAAAACAAAGATTTTAATTGTTAGCTGAAGGCTTACATCAAAATTGTGGGGTAAGGTCTAAGATTTGCAAATACAGTTGCATGCATCCCATTATGCCAACTCCCTGTGCTGCTGCTTCTTTTAACTGGAATCTTTTTAAAAGAATCTTAGTTACCAATTTACCAGACAGGTTTTATTAACATGTGCTTCTACAAAGTGATGCTGAGGATCAAGAAGTGATGTAAGCTTGCAAACACACAGCTATGGTCAGGACAAAATATTATTTTCGAAGTGACAAAGATCATAAATACATTTCCCAAGGCAACAAATACATCAATATCTTAATACCTTTTTAGGGACTATAGTTCAATCCCTTAAATCTCTGCATTCTAAGAAAAAAGAATTTACCTTCATTACACAAACAGAATATAAGCCAAGTAGGATGACTGCTTCATCTGTGTACTTTAATATTTTATCCTAAAAAATCACATTTTATTCTATTTCTAATATATTCAGATGATATAGTAAATCAAATGTTACGGTATAATATTTATATTCTTATATGGGCTAGAAAATTCACCACATTGATAAAATACTTAATGCACTCATCTCATACCTAAGAAAGGCCTTGTTTTATGTTTCAACTGACTTTATAATATTCAAAACACACAATTATAGAGTGACTTCTACCTTGTACGGTTTTCATAGGTTAACAACTCCAGTACCCTATTTTATCATATACTCTGTTAACACTCATTATAACTTCCACTAAAGATAAAAATTGTCAGAATGTAAGAAAGGCAATCTTAGGCAATAATAATTCATTTGCGATTCCATCATTTCCCAAGTAACAAACTTCCCAAGAAAAGAATTATATTACAGAAATAAGCCAGTCAAAAAAAGACAAATAGTGTATGCTTTCACTTATATGAGGCTTGTCAAGTAGTCAAATTCACAGAGACAGAAAACAAGAAAGCTGGTTGCTAGGGGCTGGGGTGAGGTGGGATGGGGCAGGGAAAATGGAGAGCCATTATGTAATGGGTGGAGAGTTTTACTTAGGGAAGATCAAGTTCTGGAGATAGATGGTGGTGATGATGACCCAGAGATGTAATACATCTAATGATGCTAAACTGTACAGCAAGCTACAGCAGGTACTCCACATACATTTTTAGGCAAGTGAATGAAGTGACTGAATGAACGCACTTAGAAGATCAAATTCTTGAGAATGTAATAATGACTCAGAGAGGCAGGTGATTTCATCAGCGATGACCCTCTGCAAGGATGATCATGCTGATGCTTGCCTTGTAGATTGCCTCACAATTTACAGGGACTTCTGCACATGATTTCATGAGACCCTTGTGAGCAATTCTACGAAACAAGGATGCAAATGCTATTGTTCCCCAAGGAGGAAACTGAGGCTCATAGAGGCAGGGGGACTCCCTGTGACCTCTCAGGCTGCCAGGTGAGTAATGACGGTAAGAGTAGGCATCAGCCACCTGCTTTCATCCTTTGGCAAGTTTATCCTTTGCTAAGGTCAGGAGGCCTGGCGGCAAAACTGGTAATACTGTGCCACAGTGTCATAAGCTGACATTGTTTAAATACTTCTCACCCAAGATCAGGATGGGGCCTTATGTCCACGGCAGAGTTGGACTGACAGGTGGGGGTCAAATGACTTCAACTATAGAGAGGAGGAGGACACAGAAACAAGTCTAGCAAGGCTAAAACATGAGCTTCAGATCAAGCCAGGTCACTCCCCTTGGAATGGGAAAGTGGTAAAAGGGGGAAAGGAGTGATAGGAGGCGTAGACAGGAAATTGGGAGAGAATTGTTGGGGAAGCAAAAGGACATCAGAGGTGGGCAGCCGCGGTGCCAAAGGCTACAGTTAGGTCCGGGGGGATGAGAACTGAGACTTGACCACTGGATTTGGTGAGCAGAAATCACTGCCAAGCATTCAAAAGACCCTCTTGGTTAAAATGGTGGAAATGGAAAGCCACTGGAGAGGCAGTAAGGGATTTTAAAAAAAGACTTCTACTAAACTAGCACACAAAAATCTTGGGAAATGTAGGCACAATTTCACACCAGTTGCACAGCAGCTTAAAACAAACACACCCAACTCTTTCCAGTAATTCTAAGAATGCTCCATTGCGAAGATAGAACTGAAATTAAGAGGTGCGCATGGAAGAAGAGAAGGGACAGGAAAAGTCTTGCTGCCCAGGCCACCATGACTTTTGCTCTTTCGCCTGCCGAAGAGAAGAAATCTTACCATTTCCCAGACGGCACAGGGGCCTGGAGGGTAAAAAGCACACATCTGCTGGCCAGCTTGCAAGAAGGATCAACAGAGCCAGCTTTTTTCAGATGCAAGATTCCTCCCCGGTGCCGTTCCACCTGCACTGCAAGCAAAAGCAGTCCGGCCCCCGTCACACAGGAGAAAGGCAAGGCCCAGAAAGGCCAAGTGATCGTGGAGCTGAGATGAGTGGCTGACAGATCAGGTTTCCATCTCGCTCCCAGTTCTCTGTCTGTTGATCACATCTCCTCTAAATGCCTTTATAAGTGTTTTTAATGAATCTTATCTTCACGCCTTGGATTAGCAAGATGAACTCCTCACTGATAATGCAAAATAAGCCTGAAATGTTTCAGGCCTCCCTGATAAGCCGGAAATTGTACTTTCTGTCCCTGTGTGGGCAGTGATGACCTTGATCTCTCACCTCCAGCAGAAATCCTCTTAGAGCTGTAACTTGAAAGTTAGTAATGAGTGCTTCATTTACTTTCTAAGCAGGTAGGAAACCTTTTGGAAACACACTCACATTGCCATGACTTTCATCTAGGACTTAAAGAGTTCACCACAAGTAATAATTTTCTTTGCTCAGGAGACATTCTTAGGGTGTCTCTGAAGAGATTTGGGTGGAAATGATGAAATTAACACACAAAGTCACACCCATACTCCCAACACATTTTTAACTTGTTACCTTTCTATTGTACCTAAAGTCAAACCTTTCCCTAAAATACATTTGGAATTCTACCTGCCTTTCAAAGGGTTCTCAAATCCTCCAACCTGTTCGCTGAAAAGTAATCAGAGTGCCAGTGCAGTGTGTTTACATGGAAAGAAACAGTGTCCTGGCCCTGGACCAGGTAACAGGACAGCAGGACGGGTGGGAAGCAAACACAACCCAGATTCTTACACTGAAGTTCTGGGCTGCCTCACACTGCCAAGTGGGGCTGAACTCAATTGGGGTGCATTTTGGGTTTTTCTACACTAGAGGAAAACAGCGATTTTATGATATGGGCTAATATAAAGCCATTCTGCTCTGGCATATTTTTATGAGGTTTATCATGTGAAATGGAGATTTTGGAATAGTGTGATGTCACACTAAGTGCAGGCTGCTGGGAGACAGGTCCCAGATTTTATTCTCCTGTTTATTCTCCCTGGGAGATAACAGTGTCTATATAAAGTGGGTGCTTGACTACTGGCTGAGTGTCACATTCGATTTCTAAAGGTGCCCGATGGGCATAGTGGTGCTTGTTATTATTCTTTAAACTGTATATATGTGTTCTACATACCTTTTGGGGACCTGTTTTTCATTATTTTAAAAAGAAGTAGAATCCTGAGGCCCACCCATCATATATTCTAATTTGATAGGTCTAAGGTACAGATAAGAATGTTTTTTTCCTAATCACACCAGGTAATGCTAATGTAGGTAGTCTACAGAATCCATTTTGAGAAACAAACAAATAAACAAACATATATAACATGCCTATATAATAACATGCTATTAGTGGTGAGCATGTCTTATTTTCACCATTCAAATCACCAGGCCTTAAACACAGACAATATAGAGTTTAGCATAAAATATTACTTTTATATGACTATAAATGTCTTCCCAACTTTCCCTGAGTTGTACCTATGATGATTCTTAATGTTTTTCTTTTTCTTTATTTTCTTCAGATATTTGAAGGTGGAAATCCTTAATTATATTTCTCTCCTACTTAGTTTCATGTCCAGACTCACAAAATTTTACAGTTACGTTGTTTTGCAACTTTACTGGAGAATTAAGAACCTGTATTGACTTCACTTTTTTAGGCAAGGCTTTAACTGAATCCCTCACAATCTCATTTTGCAATAAATAAATAAATACATAAATACCGAGGTTAAAGAAGACAGTGCATTTTCCCCAACCCCTACATTTCTTACTTTTTCACTAAATATCAGCCTAAGTGAGAGAGAATGAAACATCTCTATAATAACAGCATGAAAACTACATAACACTGTTACTCCATACTTAGGGAAGTGATCTTCTAGTTTCTTTAAAAAGAACCTTCTTTTATAAAAGAAATCCACATGGTAGTTACTGCAAGGCAGAAGTTACTTGAATTCTAAAACAATGATTCCTTTAGCAAGACCCATGAGGGTTAAAACCTTTGTAAAGCTTTTGGAACATAATCATTTTTTACAGCAGAACCTTACATTTGGAACAGAAGTTTAAACCTAACAAATATATAGTTTCAAAGAAAGAGTAGTGTTTATTCTATATCTCCTATGTTATAATAAACAAAAAACAGTTTGATCTTATTTCTAATATTTAGAAATAGCCCTGGCTGGTAGCACAGTGGATCAGCACTGGCCTGCAAACCCAAAGGTCGCTGGTTCCATTCCCAGCCAGGGCACATAACCAGGTTACAAGCCAGGTCTCCAGCCAGGTACATGCCTGGAGGCAGGTGAAAGGCAACCATACATTGATGTTTCTCTCCCTCTCTCCCTTCCTCTCTCTCTGAAAATAATAAACAAAATGTTTAAAAATAATAATAATAATAATATTTAAAAATAAAATTAGGTATCACCAAGTCATTACATTTTTTATTTAAGAATTAAAGCTGCACACACACACACACACAAACACATGCCTACTAATATCACTATCAATTAGACTGTGTCAACAGCACACTTTTGAAAAGTTAATTTGAAGCACCAAAATGCATAAAGAAAAATCACAAAGAACCTAACATGTTTCCAATATTTAAATAAAAGCAGATTAAAAGTTTAAAGTCACAAAATAAGATTGTCAGTCAACCATACCCTAAACAATCTCACTTTCATACACGTAAAGGATATGCTAACAATCTAGCATATATACATTGTTATGCACGTACATTGAGTTCCTTCTGCTGCTAAAAATTACTATAAATTCTAGTTGGCTCCCTGAAACAAAAATACCTACGTTATAAAAACAAAAATTGTTTTGTAACTTTAACAACAGGCAATAAGGCTATTCCTCATCAAAGTACAACGTGTGAGTTTAAAGGAGGCAATAACTTTCCATCCATGACAAAACCTTTGGGTAACTAACATTTTCATGGAAAAAGCCTTTAAAATGAAAGGCATATTAGTAACAGAAAAAAATGTCTTTCTATGTTACCTAACAACTGTGCCAAATAAAATTAAGGGAATCATTTCAAATGACAATATTACATCTGCAAATCATTAAGTATAAATATGCTACATGATTGCAGATGTTCTGGTAGTTCTCATGCTGTTATAGAGATGTTTCATTCTCTCTCACGCTGGTGAAAAAGTAAGAATTGTAGGGGTTGGGGAAAATGCACTGTCTTCTTTAAGCTTGGTATGTATGTATGTATGTATGTATGTATTATTTATTTATTTATTGCACAATGAGATTGTGAGGGATTTAGTGTAGGACATACACTAAACATGTGTATATACATTAAAGATGTATATAGAAATATATGAGAGCAAAAACTAAATGTTTAGGAGTTTAATAACACAAGTTTGGAAGGAAAAAAGGTTTCTTACATTCATGAATACTGCCGAGAACAATGAGTTTGAAAGGACATGGAGATGTACCCCAGCAATTTTTCTACCGTGTTGAAACCCATGTGGGTACAAAACCACCAGTGCATGCCAGACAGAACACAGAACCTCAGAGAACCAGCCTGAAAACCTTCACCCAAAGGCACTGGACACTGCAGTTAGTGTCCTTTTCATTTACATGCACCAATAGCACTTTTAAAATAACATTACTTTAAAAAAAGATTAAAGTTAAAATTATCTAATATTTTTATTTGTACGTTATTTTCTTTCATACTCAGACATAAGTATAAAACAGTCTACTCATTTCACATCAGAAGATTTGACCAAACTGAACTTCGTGTCAGATCTGAAGCTTAATTTTCAATATTTATGAAAAATTGAATCTTACTTCATCATTTTTTTTAAAGATTTTATTTATTATTTTTAGACAGAGGGAAGAAGGGAGAGAGGCAGAGATGGAGAGAGGCATCAAGGTATGGTTGCCTTTCACCTGTCTCCAGCTACAGAACTGGCTGGAGACCTGGCTTGCAACCTGGTTATGTGCCCTGACTGGGGAACAAACCAGTGACCTTTGGGTTCCCAGGCCAGCACCTTATCCATTGTGCCACCACCCAGGGCCACTTCATCATTTATATGGTGATGAAGACACACCACATAAACACTTAAAGGACTAGACCAATGATATTACAAAACAAAGGAGATGTCTGTAAACTCAGCGTTAACACACAATGATAATATAAACAATTTAACTATTGACTGGAGAATGAACATATAAATATACTTTTTAATGCTATATATTAATGTCAAGAAAATGAATGAGCTTTGAACTTCTGCCAAAAGTCATCTGAGAACAAAAAGGATTTTGGACCTTAAACCTCTTAAGGAAATCACGTGAGAAAGAAAAAAAATAAATGAAATCCTTCAACCAATCAACAATGGTGTCAGATCAGAAGAGACCCTGTCCTCAAATTATTTCAAGGCAATAAAATATTCTAGCAGGCGCTAGTCCAAGATTCCTATTAAGTCCTCTATCTCTCTAATTATGTCACAACTGAAAGCATTAGCTGGCGTGATGAAACGCCAACCCGGTGAATCCGACTATCTGCCACTCCACCAAGAAGCTAACGGTGCCTAGGAAAAAATGCACAACCCTGGAAATGCATGACTAAGTCTCAGCTGAGTCTTTCATGCTGCTGGGCAGTGCTAGCATCCTCTCCTGCTCCTTCGTTCTTATCTGGATGGCAACGGTACATTTCCCCTCTCATCTCAAACATGTGTAGCGCCCACCCTATCATGACTCTCAGCTGCGGAGAAAAAATAAAGTCATCAGAAGAGAACGCCTAAGTGCACCCCTTCCACCCATTCACATGAAACTGCATGCACACAGTCTGTCTCCCATCCACATCCTAATGAAGCTCATACCGGACATCATTCTTTCTCACTTGCTGGGATAAACTACTCTTTCTCGTAAATCAACAGCTCCCCATCTACTATACAATTCCCATCAAGATAGAAACATGTGGTCATTTCCTCACTAAAAAAAAAAAAAAAATCTTGACCCCACATAGCTTTCTAAATACAGCCCCATTTCTTGCCGACCAACTTAATGTGAGCAGAAGTGACACATGTCACTTCTAGCCTGGACAGTGAAAAGCTACTTGTGACTCTCCAATCTCTCTCTTTCCTGCTGTGACAACAGAAAATGCTCTGGGATTCGGCCAAATGGTTTACCTTCAAGACATGGACCCTCCATTAACAAGACCTCCTTAATGATGACAAAGACCTTCCAACCGATCCACATGGGATGTGTACCACGACCAAGAAGTGTACCTATATGTTTAGCCATTGAGACTTTGTCATTCTTAGTTCTCACCCTGACTGACACCCCCAAACCTACTCTCACAAAGTACTCATCTCCAGATCAGCAACTCCATATTTCCAGCTGCTCTGGCAGAAACCTTGAAGTTATTTGAATGCCTCTTTCCCTCACACCCCACATTCCATTCATCGGCATATCCTGCGCCTTCAAAATACATAAGGAACCACATTTTAGTGCCTCCACTACCATCCTGCTCTTCAAAAAGCCGCTGGTAAGAAATTGAAAAAGCAAGCCACACACTGGGAGAAAATCCTTAAAAAGCATATACCTGATGAAGGGAGTTTGTATCCAGAATACACAAAGTGCTCAGATCTCATCAATAGGAAAACAAAAGACTCAATCTTTTTTTAAAAAGCAGATTTAGTGGACATTTTATCAAAAAAGATATGGACAGCAATAAGCACATGGTAAGATCAAAATGCTCACCATTGCTAGTCACCGGGACGTGCAAATTTAAAAAGCCACAACAGACACAACCACACCCACATTAGAATGGCTAAAATAATACCGAGACAATACCAAGAGCTGATGAGATGGGGAATGCTGGGACCCTCACACTCCCCTGACTGTAAGATGGTACAACCGCTTCAGAAAACACGTACTGCGGCAATTTCTCAAAAAGTTAAACTTGCACTTGCGGTAATAAGAAAAGTGCCTGTGTATTAATAGAAATGGTTCACTTCAGAAGCTATTTATAGATGATTTATAGCTATTTATTTGTGATTCTTCCCTTGGTTGGAAGTGCTAAAACATACACCTAACTCGATGATCCAGACATTCCACTGCTAAGCATTCTCAAGAGAATTTGAAGAAATATCCACTTAAAGATTTGTACACAAACATTCACAGTGCCGAAGAAGAAGCTACGCAAATGTCCATCCACAAATGAATGGATAAATAAATGTGGCATATCTGCACAAAATAATACAACTCAGCAATAAAAAGGAATGAATTATTGATGAATCTCAAAGTAAGTATGTTGAGTAAAAAAATAGAAAAAAGAGCTCATATTGTATGATTTCATTACATGAAAGTCTAGAAGATGCAAATGAATCCACAGTGATGGGAAACAGGATGTGATTGCCGGTAGAAGAGGGACTTAAAAGGACAGGAGGGAGGGAACACTAGGTACAAGGAAACCTTTGAGGGTGATACACATGTTCACTATCCTCATTGCAGATACATACATGGTTCAAAACATAAAACTGTTTAAATTTTTGCAGTGTATTGTGTGCCAATACTACCTCAATAAACCTGTTGTTAAAAAGAATGTAGCAGGTGATCAAGAACTATTGTGGGAATGAATAGAGTGGATAAAAATAAAAATAGATGCTGAGAAAACAAAATCCTGAGAACGAATTAGAGTGGCAACCCTGACTGTCTTCCCTTGTTCAGTACTCTTTTTTCTGAATGACCGAGTACAAATGGAAAAGGAGGAATGAGCTACTGCAAAGCGAAGTCCCTCAGGATAAAGTTATAAGCCTTTCGACCCAGAAAAACCACCTGTAAGTAGCTCCTGAAAAGGACAACTGCTGTCCCAAGATACACGTACCCTCCTTATGCCACCATCCTCTAGAAGCTAATTTCTTTGAACTTACCTCAAAAATCTGACCTTATTTTTCCCTTTGTATATCATTTTCCCTAACCATTAATTAAACTTATACTGACCCCTTTTCCATGAATTTAATTTGTCAGTATTTTTTAAGAACTAAGGAACGGCTGTAGTGGGTGTCCTCAGCTCGCAAATCTTGGATGAGCTGTCTCTCTCTTTGGAGTCCATGTCCTGTCTCCCGTTTCCCGCTATGATAGAAAACTCACCTTCCCTACTTCACTCTCCTCCCTTGCTCTTCTCTTTGAAATCCCAAACTCTACTCCTCATCGTCAATTTTAGCATCATCCTGCTATATAAACACACTGGCTTCTGTCACAAGCTGCTATGGCTAAGCGTCTTCTGTGACGTGACCCCTTCATCACTGAAGAGAATATGAAAAGAAAAAGCACAGCATCCATTACCACTTCAATAAAATTAGTCCCAGGACTCACCTCATTTCCACCAACTGCCTTGGTTAAAATCACTGCAGAAGACACAGGGGGAGGCATGCAACCTACAGTCTGCAAACTGAGAAATAAAAGAAGAAGTAATTAGAGGTTTTCCCATCATAAATAGTTTCCACTACATACATTCCAAAACAGCAGAAATAAGTAAATGAAAATAGGAGAGTGGCTATTCAGACACAGGCCGTGTCGTGTTCAGGCAATTCTATACAAGGCAACGTGGTTTAGAAGATGCTGCAATTGCATGGGGAAGTTCTCACTCTACCCATAGGCCTGGGTGCTTGCATTGTTAAAATTATTTAAGTTCTTATTATATAATTTGAAAAAACCAATCCAGTTACAGTAAGTGCAGTCAATGAAAGATAAAGAAATGGTTAATTATTTGATAAGTGTATGTATGTAATTTGGCCTGAGATTCTTTTCAGATTATCTTTTCTGTTCATTTTTTGTAGAAAGTCTTTTGGCAAAAATAAAACTTGAAAACCACTTCCCAAGTTGAAAAATATTTAACAAAACAAGCTACCAGTGGTACAATTACTAGGCAAAGTAGCAGGAGCTGGGACTGGCCAGGAGCAGCCGGAAGCCCTTTTCAACTTCTCTCTTGACCTCTGTGGGCTGGTCATCGGCCAGTCTGAGAGAGTTCCACTGGGGCCTGGACTTCTGGACATAGAGGACATAAAGGAAGTCCCTACTCATGTCCCAGTTCTCCTCACTGGGGTAAAAGCTGCTGCCAATGAGGATCCTGCCCAGAGGATACTCTTCCTCTTTGACCTTCACAGGTGGGGACACCATCAGGGTCCCAATGGAATCCATGCTGGCCACCCTACAGTCCTTGGTGTGCTGGATCATGTAACCAACGCCTGGGCTCAGTGAGTATTTCATGGGAAACCTTTGAGCTTGGTAACCCGAGGGGTGCCAAGGACCAAGGAAAGTGTCTTGTGGGGAGCCTGGGTATAACAGAAGGCCATTTCACCCTGGAGCCACCTGCCCAGGGGTTGGGGTCCTCATAGACAGACACTCTTTGGATGTTACTCTTCTCGCTGATCTCTGTCACCATGTTCACAAAACCCTGGACCTGCAGTCCTCTGCACAGGTAGACCTCTAGAGGTAAAGAAGCAAGGAGCCACCCGGAACACTACTGTGTCCTTGTGTACCAGGGTCTCTGGAATTGATGAGTCTTGAGACTTCCACCAAGGATAGCATGTAGTAAATCAGGCCATAGAGACTGGCGGATAGCAATTCTGTAGCCTCCACATAGAAGGTTTTCTTTAAGTGGCTCTCCACAGCGGGAAGGGTGTAGGTGTGCTGGGAAGAAATCACTGATTCCTTTCTATAAAAGAGCAATTCCCAAACTTTTATCTCACAAAAGACATATTCATATTATATTATCATTATAGAAATAGGCATGTCACAATCGTCATGAATTCAGGATGACGTCACTTCTAGCATCTATTCTAAATTTTTATTTTAATGCCCAGATCATGACAAGAAGTCTACTCTCGGTTTAGAATAGAAAAGACAGTGCATGACCAGCAAATGAAGCTGTGTGTAGCAAATCTAAGTGCTGAGGCTCTAAACCATTACCAGCAATCAGCGAGCAGCTGGCCTGCCTGACGTAGAAAGTTCAGACAGGAAAGAAGGCACAGACTGTCTGACTAATATTTTGAATGTAAGACTATAAATGATTTTTTATTCAATGTTGTAATAATGTATTGTTAAGCTTTATGCAATGAACTGACATTAGCTCTGAACTTTAAAAAAAATAAGTTTTAATTCTTTTTGATAGAAAGTATCTTTTACGAATTTCTAGCTCAATTCAATTCAATATTTTCCCAAGGGATGCTAACACAGTCTGTTCCATTATGAAGTCCCAATCTCTGAGCCTTCATGATGTTCACCACCATCATCATCGCCAATACTTACTAAGCATTTACCATTTGTAGTGGGTAATGTTCTAGACACTTATTTATTCCTCAGAAGTATTTCAGATAAGTGCTATTATTATTGTCATTTTACTGAAAACTGAAATGAAGAAGAAAGTTAAGTTACTTCCCTAAACTCACAAAGCTGCCTTCTAGAGTTAAACTTTTATTCTGGAATCCAGGGTCAGAGACCTACCTTACTTTCTGCCTCCACACCTTCCAGCTCCCCACCACCAACCTGGGTGTATTGGAATGATGCTCTAACCGAGAAAGCTACCCAGCCTGGGCCAGACTTGTGTATTTTCTTTTAGAATTCATTTTTCTCTTAATTGACCTACTTCTATCAATGGGATAGTATTTTCCTAACGGTCATGTTTGAAACTGGAGTTGTGTGTGGTTCCACTTCCTCTTCATCAATCAATCAATCATCACAACAGCTTTCCACTCTTTCCAGGACAGGTGCCCTCGTGCCCCTTCAGGTGGTTTTCACCCAAGTCTGAACATTTCCAAACGCCTACTGAAAGCTCTCTACCTTCGGTCTCTCCCTTTAACACAGCAAAGTAAGGAGCACGTGCTCAGGAGGTATTTATCTATGACTTAAAGAGGATTCAGACATAGGAGTCTGCAAGTCCTTACAGCTAATATACTAAGTATACACTCTCAAACTGGGGAGGGAAAGGGGGAAAGTGAGCTAAGAAGCACACTCCCTAATTAAGTTGGGCTAAGTTTGTACCCTGTTAAACTCAACGTCCTGGCGAGAACTGGATGCCTGTTCTGTTCAGCATGGTGAGAACTACTCCACACCTATACACCCAGAACAGTGCTATCAGATCAGGCCTCCTTAACGACCACTTTTTAGCATCTGCTCATGTTCAGCCCATTTAAAAACTCTCCATCCTCTACAGATTCCGTAGCTCTGGCCTTCTGCAAGCTGGACTTCACGAAACTTTTTATCTTTTCTCCCACTAACGTCTCATTTCTGAATTCCCTGCTTTAGGAGTGCACAACCCTTTTTCTGATGATACCCCTCACCTGACAAATCATTTGCTGCCCATTTTGGTTGGTTATTATTATATATAAATGTGTCCTACATGGCTAACGAAATTGGAAGTTCTCTGAATACAAGCAAAATGAATTAGTGTCTCCCCTTTTCTTATGGGCTCTATACATGGCAGAAACTTAGTAATTATTGGTTCTTAAAACACATCTTACAGGGTGAGCAAAAGTAGTTTTACCATTGTGAGGGCATGAAACACAGCTCATTCTTGTATTATTACTGATTAATTATTATATTACTCATTTGCATGGCAACTGTAAACCTACATTTTGCTCTAAAAATGACATCATCACATTTGGGACATTTTATGCTTTTCAGTAAAACTTTATGTTCCTCCTCTCAACCTCCATCTGGCCAAAACAGCATTCTTGATTCTCCCCTCCTGCCCTAACTTATTTCTCTCCAGCTAAGCAAAGGATGTCACTAGTTACCCAGTGACTCATATCTAAAATCCAGGAGTCATCCTTGATTCCTCCCTGTCCTCCCCTCTCCCTCTCATATCTATCTATGGGCTGTGAGAATGCTGAGTTTAAAATCCCCCTTTACACAGCCACTTCTCCCTCCTGCCAGGGTGCACCCACTACCTCCGAGTTGGTCTCCTAGCGTTCTCTCAGGCCCTTCTACTATCTGGTCTCCGGAGTAGCCAAGACAATCACTTGTAAATACAAATCAGACAGCGCCAGTTTCTCACTTCACACTGCGGCACTCAGAACAAGACCTGACTGCTCTACCCGGGCCTACAGTGCCCGGAATGGCTGGCTCCTGCCTGCCTTTCCAACTCCAGTGCGTATTACCCATCCTCTGCAGCACCCGGCTCTGGCTGCTTTCCTCACCCTGGGACTCAGCAGGCCCTCGCACATCGTGCCTCCTTCGCCTAGGACACTCCGCCCCAGAACACTCCAATCCAAAGTAATCACCGGCCTGTGCACCCAGCAACTTTCAACCGTGCCAAGTGTTTCACTTCGCATCACTTTGATCATCTGGTTGCTTGTTGACTGACAATCACACCCCGAGTCTCTTCCATGTGCAAAACTAGCTCGCTCCTGGCCAACTTTGCTCACTGCTGGTTTTCCAATACCTCTACTGATTCCTGGTATGTAGGAGTTAAGTGACTTAATTGATATCCCTGACATTATTGTTAAGGAGGCAGTAAAAGTATGATTATCTTCATTTTATAAGCTGGGACATAGGGTTTCAAAAATATGAAATGCCTTTTCTCACAGTCACATAGCAAGTTAGGGGCAGGGTCAGAATGCAATCCTTGAGCCATACAGTCAGCTTTAAACCAATTCAAATAATTGTTAAAAATCATTAATAAACATGGCCACATTTTAATGGGAGAAAGGATTCCAATAAAAATCTATTGTTAATTCAACTGTCCAATCAAACATAAAATAGAACAAGTAAAAAATTAAATGCTTGTCCCCTGTATATATATTTTTTTCCTATACATTTTTAAATCACATTATACCCAGCCATTATCTGTACACATTTGGTAAAATACATTTCAAAAGTTAAAAGACCCAACTGACACCTACATTTACACACACAACCTTGAGTCCCTTCCATTTTTCTCCCAAAATAACTCTTCAATTCCTAGGAAAGCGTTCCTCTAGAAACTTAGTTAAGCGTATGGGTGTTATTTTAAGATTCTCCTATAAAATTATTTGATTGGCTTCCTTGATGAAACACTATCATTTTGTAGGATATTAATAATATTAAAAGTCTTTTTTATTTTCTTATAAGCTACCACACATAAGCCCTTTTATATATAGTTGCTACAGAAACAATAATGTCACTAAAGATGTCCCATTAAAAGTGGACCCTGCAAAATATAGATACATACCCTTTTAAGAGCCATTCATTGATTGGTGTGATTGATAAAAGCTGGAGAAAAAGCCATATTGTTGCTGGGAAGAATGCAAGTGTAAAGATCTGAATAAAAAGGTGCAGGCGTATGTGCACCAAAGCACCAGTCAGCTCCTGCAAAAACAAACCCAAAATTCAAAAAGTCAGAAAACTACTTCTGAAGAGAGAGACTGCTACTAAAATACTATCACATAAATTAGTTTTTTTAATTGAGATAGAATTGACATACAACGTTATTATATTAGTTTCAGGTGTATAAAATGATGATCCAATATTTGTATATATTGCAAAATGATCATCACAATAAGTCTAGCAGCATCCATCAATTTGGAGTTATTTCACTGCTAAAATTTTTACCTATAAGTGTATGCATAAGAGCCAAACTTCAAGAAAAAGTTATTGATGGTGGTTATAAAGTTATTCAGGAAGATTGCGATTTTTATATAAAATTTCTGAAATAGTCTAAATGTTTTTAATATATAACACACCACAACGATTCAGATTTGTGCAACTCTGGACCAAGACTAAGCTAACTGCCTTTGCACTAGTATATTGGGGAATAGTTGGTACTGTAAACAAACATGTATGATTCACCACCTAAAAAAATAAATCTTACTTAAAAGTTTTAACAGGACCTATCACATTTTAATCAAATTAACCTCTATGAATTACGCCAGACCAAGAAAGGCCTCACTTTGGCAAGAAGCGACTAAGCCTACACACAAATCATAATTTTTAGAAATGCTCTCCCCAACAGCGTTCTAGAATTCAAAATGGCTTTTTCCACAAAATCTACTCACTAGATTTCTGTATTAACATTTACTGAGTAGTCATGTGCCATTCTCTGAGCTTGCCACTTCACGTACGTTATCTCCTGACTCCTCACACAGCCCAGCAGGTGGACATTATTGTTCCTACGTTCCTGACGAGGAAATGGAGGTTGAGAGCTACTGTACAGGGAAACTCAGACTCAAACGCAATAAAACCATACCTGCCTCTAGCACTGCCTCACACGGATGCCCAGGAGGGAAAACCATCCCAGAAAGCAAGACAAACCAGGCGCTTGTTCTGAGTCTTGCATATAAAAAAGGAAACTCAGTTAAAATTTGGGGTTTAAATATGCACTGATTAACAAGCATTGGCATTTGAATTTCTTTGGGTTATTCGGTTATTCAGTGGAAGTAAAATTCAGAAGGTAGAACATTACATAGGTATGTTTTGCAGGGCGCATCATTGGAAAGAGACCCAGAAACTGTTAATGCTGGTTGTCTCCAGAGTAGAGAAGTGGATCAACATCTGGTAGAGGGTGAAAAGAATACTTTTCATCATATATATATTTTTGTATCTTTTTATGGATGTAAAGGTAAACAAAATTTAATTATATTATTTTTAAATATATAAATGAAGAAAAATTTAAAAGTATTAAAGTTCATGAAAAATTATTATGTCACACAGAAAATAATAAAATTATATATACATATGTATGCAAGTATGTGTATACCTATATACCTATATATATACCTAAATATATATGTGCAATTTTTAAAATATATTTTATTTAAAAATATAGTTTATTATTCAAAATATGTTTAGAAAAAAAGAACTTAAATACACACAGATGTTATAACAGCTATTTTTACTCTTTCTAATCTCTACAATGGGGAAATACCATCCCTATAATCAGAAAACAGTTATGAAAAATAAAATACAGTTAGAGAATATTGGCTGACTTAATAAATATCATTTAGAAACAATTGACATCACATTGGAATAATGGAACAGCAAAGAACCCAGTGAATAAATCACAAGGGCCCAGGGCGCTAGGTCATAAGAGACCTCTTAAGAGCAGGGAAATCACAGGCATGAAGTGTATTTTCGAGACTGTCACAGAAACCCAGCATTATGTACTTTTTAGATTTTCATACAATGTTAAAGAGAAAATAAAGTAACAATGGAGAAGAAAAAGCAAGTAACACCATAAAATCTAAAATAGCATTATTCCATATTTATCAAGTAGAATTTAGGGCCACATATACGAATAAATGCTATTATGAACAATTGAAAAGTTGATTACTTGATGCTGCATGACATTTTGTTTATTCACATGTAATACAGGTCACATTCCATTAAAATGAACTTAAGGAAATACTCCACATGCTGATTATCCCAGATAACAGCATCAAGAATGGCTTAAAATCAGGGACTCTGACTGAGAAGGAGAAATATTTTCATTACATACCAATTTCCCTTCTAATCCTTCTATGACCTTTATTTGATTTCTGAGGGTCAGCCTCATAGCTCTGGGATGGAAACAAGCGGCATGAGCTGAAAGTTTGGGCTTTGCTATATTTACTTCTGAGCAAATGGGATTTTTGAAAATAATCTGCTTAGGAAAATAGGGGAAAATCTGTATGTTCCGCTCGACTCAGGACCCTTTCCAGGCCCTGAGCTTTCTGCTCATCTTTATTTCTCTCCCAGCACCAAGCTCTGTAGTCAGAGCTCTTGCTAGGTTATTTGTTTGAATGAATTAGTCCCGCCACATCTAAGTGACAAATCCTCTGAAACTGCAGATGTGAAGTTAGCTATATATAAAATACGCATATATTTCAAATGTGACCTTATCACACTTCAGTACAATAAAATTTCAGAAACCATTTCAACAGGTATTTCAAAAATTAGAAATCAAGCTATAAAACTGAAGATTGAGCATTACATCTTTTCAGCATGAAGTACTAACACAGAATTACAATTTTAATAAACAAATTTTAGGGTATATATTGCTATATCCGTGTATGAGTAATACGACATGAAATGTTCAGTATGAATCAAACTTGAATGAGACCACTATAAATGCTTTCAAATACACTCAAGTAAATAATCATTCACCGTCTCCTATGTGCAAAAAATGCACTATTTTAAGACGTAACAGGATACAAAAATAGGTGTTCCTGCTAAAATTAATTTAAGATTATTAACTAGAAAACAACTAACAACAATATTACGGCCTTCTAACTTACAGCTCTTTGGCTGCCCAGGGAATTAGCAGGGCTTAGAGATGGTTTAACATTACATAATGATGCAATCAATCTAGGGCATCTTAAGTTAAATGGGTCTTGAAAATGAATTAATGCTGTATTAGTTTCAAAAGGACCTCTTATGGAGGAAACAGCTTTCATGATGGCTACTTAGATACCGCGAGAATGCACAGGGACTGAGGCATTCCATCATTAGATCCAAATTAGCTGGATGACTCTGATGGTTTCTTAGATGCTTACAGAAGAATTTGGTCCTTACAGAAATGCTGATAACTGTGACTTTCCTCCTTCAACTCCTGCATCCTGTGAAAGTAGCTGCTGTTCATAATAGCATTAAGCAAGAAGCTAAGGAGAGAACCCAGACTCTTGCCAGGTTTCCCATAGCATAAATAACAGCTATGGCCGTTGGGGACAGAGCTAGGGCAATGTCTAGAGGAGAGGACTTGGGTTAGGCTTCACAGAGAGCCCCAGCCAAAGTTAGCAGGAAGACCTCCATGGACTCTCAGACCAGCACTGCAGGTGCGGGCAAATATCTTTCTGGACCATTGCGTCCCACGTTTGAGGGCCAACAGAACTCTGGTGTCGACAGAAGAAAAAAGCCTGCACCATCTAAATACTAATCATAGTCCTTTCATATTAGTATAATTTACAAACACTGGAATTGGACTTCTTTAGGAAATCCCATCCATGCCTGTTCTTTTCAGGGGACCAGCAATCACTAAGAGTATTTAGCAATGCTTGAGATATAATTTATACCAACCAGCAAATGATAGATTACATTAAATTTAGGAAAACCACATATTTTTTTCCATGTTGCTACTAGGATGATCAAAAGGAGGTAGGTAAATTTGATCTTCATTCAAATCACACTTAAAAGAAAGAAACTTTAAGTAGAGGCAAGATATGGTGCACAAACAGAATTCTAAGTTTTAAAGTCATTATCAAAAAAATAAATAAATCCTTCTTACATAGTAAGATTTCCCTGTCTACATAAGACAGCATCTTAGAACGACAACTTTTAAAACTCTATGTAATTTCTTCAAAAGCAAATGGTTGTTTCTCCTATTTTTTTTCTTCCATTATAAGTCAAAAGGGAATCATAAAGTCTACTCGTTCCTATCTCAGGTATAGAAATGTCTGAATTTCTTGAATTCCAAGGACTCCCATGTTCAGAGACACCTGGATCAGTAGATGGCATGACCAGTATGCCTTCATGATAGAATGTGGCTTCATATGAAAAAATACCAGTATTTCCTTAAAATACCTACTAACATTTAAGAGTAAAGGCTATATATTTTTAAAAACTTCAAGTGAGTTAAAAGTCATTACAAGAATCACTTGAGCAGCATCAGTCCTGGGAACAAAGGATGACCCAGAAAGTGATGGAGACCTAAATAAACTTGAACAGCCTAAGGATGCCCCAGTGAGTACCTGCAGGGAGACCTGCAAGGATGCTTTGCTTCAGTGGCCACATGATAAACATACCAATTATCACCACATCCCCACGGTCCCTGCGGCTCAACTCTAAAGTTTCTAGACTCTGAAGGTACAAAACCCAAGTCCTATGCTGAAGTCCAAGTTATCTTTTGTTGGAGTGAAGCCTTCAGGCTACAGCTACATACAAATGTACAAAAGAATTCTGAAATTTCAAACTAATAAGTACAGATGAAATTTTTCTCACTGCTTTTCATGCACCCATAGGTGACGGTACCTCTGTTTTTAACGAGAGTCCACTGTTAAAGAATATTGTTGCAACGGCAATGTAGGAGATGGTGATTTCTGGCTTCAGCGGTCCTAAGGAGAGAGAAATTAGGCACCGTCAGGTAAGAATTTCCAGCCTTTCAGGATGAAAGACAAATCCACTGGAGAAAGACAAAAAGGTACATGAAACGTTAGGGTTGACGCTGGAATGCTGCTCTCCTGACAGAATTAAGCATTTGCTGTGAAGCAGTGTAATTCCAGAGAGGAGTTTCCAGAAGGCAAAGGACCGTAGCTGTTCAGTTCAGCCCAGTATCCTTAGACCAGGAAAATAAAAATAAACTCTGCTCCACACAGGAGAGCAGATGGTCAACATCCTTCAATATAAGCCCTAATGGTATCTACCGCAATGTCAGTGCTTATATAACAATTAAAATTCCCCAAACCAAAAGGAGAGAATCAATGAAAGCAGTTACATTCTCCTTAGCAAATATTATTTTATTTCTTCCAGGATACCAGAAATTAAAAGCTCGTATTCATGCACACATTCAGTTCTCCCCAAGAGTATTCATTCTACAAATATGCGTTGGGCACGTACTGTGTGACCAAGATAATGCAGAGAGAGCGGCAGAGCACTTCACAATACGTTGATAAGATTGCAATGATCATGCACTTGTACCTGGCCCTGGGCACACTGCAGCGAAAGATGCAGTCCTGATCTCCTCCTGCCAGAAAAATCCTCTCTGACGTTGGGCTGGCCTCATCCCAACACATTAACTTTGTGAGCACCACAGCCAGGGGCAACCCGAACCTTTATTCATTTTTGTGTCTTGTACACAACTGGCTTAAAGACCTAATGTGCTAACCAGTGGACAACATTCTTTTAAAAGACATGGTCTGAGAAAACACCATTTTACATCTGTATACCAGTGATTCTCTGGCAGGGCCAGTTTGGGCCCCTACCAACAGTTGACAACATTTAGAAATGTCTTGGCTGATTTAACTCAGGCACTAGCAGGCGACTCTGGCATCTAGTGGAGAGAGATCAGGATTCTGCTAACCCTGTGGGAAGCACAGGCATCCAGTTTGAAATCTGAGATCATCTCATAGTTGGCATTCTGGTCAGCCCTCCCGTGCGGGTTGAACAGTGTCCCCCCAAAGTTGGGGTCCACCTAGAACCTGTGAATGTGACCTTATTGGAAATAAGGTCTTCGCAGACGTAATCAAATGAACATGAGGTCTTATCTCATTCGGGTGGGCCCTAATCCAATGACTCGTATTCTTATAAAAAGAGGGAAACTTGGACTTTACACACACAGAGGAAGGTGGTCTTGTGAAGATAGAGGCAGGGCCTGGAGTCATATCACCAAGGGACACTGATGGCTGCAGCCACCACAAGCTAGAACTAGCAGGGACAGGTTCTTCTCTAGACCTTTCAGTGGGTCACGGCCCTGCTGACAATTTGGCCAGACTTGGGCCTCCTGAATTGTGATTAAATAAACTCCTGTTGTTTTAAGCCACCCAGTTTGTGGTAACTAGTCATGACCGTCGTAACAAATAAATACACCGTTAAGCAAAACAACATGCATTCATGGCTCCTCCGTTCACTAAATCTCAAATCTCCACCATACGTACAGAGATCGATGAGTTCCCAGCTCAGGAACAATCACCATTCATTGTCACCAAATGCTTATAGGGCAACTACTATGTTGTAGGCATCTGTAGTACATCAGTGAAAAAAGACAACAAAGATCTCCTGAAACAACGCCATACATTATCTTTATGTACCTGGCATTTAGAGATCATTTTGTTGAGATGAGAGAAAAGGGAGGGGAAGGGAGAAAGGGAGTGACAATGGCCTCACAGGGCAATAAAGGCTGCTCGCAAACTTAAATGGAGGTGCATTATATTATACTTGTGAGCGACTCTGTCTCAGCAGCTCACACTCAGAAATAATTCCTCCACAACTGAGGGAGGTGATTTAAAAGCAGAGTTTCAAGTCAAGGAGCCTGGCTTGTTTTAAAAATAGATGTCTCCCAGGAATTTTAAGTGTTGTTTCTAAAAACCCGTATCATTTTTATTTTGTTCCAGTCTCCTGCGGTTTTTGTTGTTTGTTTGTTTTAATCACACCTCATTCTTGTTCTGCCCACAGTGGTTCCTCCAGAATTTCCATGTAGGTTGGGTCAGAGTGAGCAATGTGGTTGCAAGTGACTACAGGGGACATGTCCAAAGATGCATCTCCATAGCAAGCACATGGCATCTGCTTAGATTCCATGTTTATCTGGGACAATTAAGGCATCTACCCTAGTTGGCCAACAACCGAATTTTTAAAGAACTCTTCCTACGGTTCACACACACACACTTAAAAACACATGCTAACTATTAACTAATTAGTATAACTTATTAAAATGATTCTTGACTTTTAATATTTTAAATCATAGAGACAGGTTACACTGTTTCCTTTTTTTTAAATTACATGCTTCTCTAAATGACTCTACACCACAAAAGGACATGGTGAGGGTATCTGAGGACTACCTACAAGATACTTTTCTTTTAAAGATATTAGTTATTATTTTTAGAGAGAAAGGAAGGGAGAGAGGCAGAGAGGGAGAAGCATCAATATATGGTTGCCTTTCACCTGCCTCCAGCTACAGACCTGGCTGGAGACCTGGCTTGCAACCTCATTATGTGCCCTGGCTGGGAATCGAACCAGCCATCTTCAGGTTCACAGGTCAGTGCCTTATCCACTGTTCCACCAGCCAGGGCAAGATACTTTTTAAAAGGGAAGGAGGACATTGTTCTGCTCCGGAAAAACCTTAGGCCCCTTTGAGGCTTGATGACTGAGATGCCAACAGACAGCTCAACTTTTGCATGCCAAACTCGAAGGCACCCAGGGCTACAACAAAAACGTGGTCAGTGCTCACACAGAGGTGAGAGCTGAAACTACCACTTAAAAATGATACCTGGCCCTCTCCAAGGCAATGATTATACCCTGCAGGTCACCAAAATAGCCAGATACAGATCTTAAGATGGTTATAAAGCTAAAGTAGAAGTATAACTTTTAACTTTTCCTCTAAACAAAACTAAAAAGCGTTTATCAGTGAAAATACAAGGAGGTAGCAAAATTAAAAGAAAAATTGGCCAGAAAAAAAGAAGGCATTTTTGGATTCCAGAACTCATGTTTTTTAATGGGGGCAGGAGGGAAAGTACTTGGAATGCTTAAGAATGCAATGAACTATTATTATTTCACAAAATCTACTCATCACCAAAGTAAATTCCACTTCTAAACCTAATCGAAGATATTCATGCCAATGTACTTAAGCTTATAGCATGTTTCTGAGTATTTTTTTAATGGAAAAATAAAGCAGTTTCCTTTGCGGACCTGATGTATTATTAATGGCAAAAATTTAAGATGCAGATAGAAATGAGAAACTTACTCTACTTCCAAAGAAGTGAACTTCTCTCTTACCAAGAAGAAATAACAATGTTGAAAACTAGTGAACTCTAAGGTACGCTTGGCACTGAACTTCCCTGGGTTGCAATGGAAGAGATTAAGGGAATCTCAGAACGTACAGGTATATACATTTATATCTACTGTGGCGCTTTATTTTCAACCTTAGTTTCTGTTTATTTAAAAGTGAAATGTGGATGGATGTAATACAACAACAATAAAATTAAATTTAAAAAAGGGAAATGTAATTGAGTACAAAGAAATGTGAACTAAGAATTAAATTATCTAGGCTGGGACCTACCATATTATGCTCTTTCCCATTTGGAGAGTCCTTCAACATCTGTAATTTAAGGGTTCCCGCATCTATAAATTTTCTTGTCATACACAACTCACCAACTGGCTTTGAAGACTATTGTTTTTAAGGGAGGTCAGATCATAGTTGTGATACTTTAAGTATCGAAGCCCTTACACTTAAAACTAAAGTGTAGTTGATAAGGTACTGACTGATTCAGGTAAAGGTGAACTGTGCATCATAACCAAAACTTTCCCTATTTAAAAGAATGTGTAGAAAATTGTTGTACTGAAATTTGTTCATTAAAAATCACAATCCCAGCCCTGGCTGGTGGTGCAGTGTACAAGGTGCTGCCTGTGAGCCCAAAAGTCGCTGGTTCAATTCCCAGCCAGCTCCATAGCTGGAGGCAGGTGAAAGGCAACCATACATTGGTGTTTCTCTCTGTCTCTGCCTCTCTCCCTTCCCCTCTCTCTGGAAATAATAATTTTTAAAAATTTTCCTTTAAAAAAAAATCCCAATCCCAATGGTCAGAGCTCATAAATGGAAACTCTGACTAAAAGTCAGAAGCAAACAAAAAGGTGCTTCAGACCCTTCTAAAGAGCAGAACAGGAAGGACAGAAACGTTTTCAGCAACCATTCCTTCCCTTGTTCCAAGATGTTTGTTGGATTAACCAGTAGAGTGAAAATGTTGCTTGGCAATATTTGGAGATTTGTTTTTATTAAGAGGTTTCAAGGTCAATTAAAAGCTCAGCACAAGTATGAAGAACTTAGTCTGACCGTCTGTAAAAGATATCCCAAAGAATTGCTTGCTGAACTTTTATTTTCACACATGCACAGCAGGCTATCAAAGAAATCATGAGTTTACTGGTCTCTAATGTTAGCAGATTCTACTCTGCTCCTTTGGGCTAAAAATCA
Organism: Noctilio leporinus; assembly: GCA_004026585.1. Taxonomy (NCBI): domain Eukaryota; kingdom Metazoa; phylum Chordata; class Mammalia; order Chiroptera; family Noctilionidae; genus Noctilio; species Noctilio leporinus. The sequence goes on along the minus strand of PVIW01000173.1, from coordinate 537,256 downwards.
GGGCACAAAAAATATCTACTACGGAGAGCCCTTCTTAATAATGGTTATTCATTTTTTAAAATATTTTGTTTGTTTTTTGTTTGTAGAGAGAAGGGAGAGAGAAAGAGGGAGAAAAACATCAATATATGGTTGCTTCGCACATGCCCAGAACCAGAGACTTGGCCCGTAATTCAGGCATGTGCCCAGACTGGGAATAGAACCTGCTACCCTTTGATTCACAGACCGGCACTCAGTCCACTGAGCCACACGAGCAAGGGCTTGGTTATTCATTTCTAATGATTTTTCACCATGTAACCGTGTATGAATTTTGCAATTGGTATGAAAGTCTCCAGTCCTTCCTCTCCCCTAACTTCCCTAGCTAACTTAATCTGGGGTCAGTTACCTGGCCTCAGGTCTTGGTATCTTCCACTGTAAAAGAAGTCTGTCAGTTGAAAATATTGAAAAAAAAATTTTTTTTGCCCTTAACATTCTACTCTTTTAAAAATTAAACAAAGAAATGAATGATCCTAGATTAATAACATGAAGACTGGTAAAAATAGGAAATGATATTTCTAAGGTACAATATTATGCCAAAACTTCAAGAAGCAGAGTCTGAGGGAAGAAATAAGATTACAGAATCCATCTCACACATGCCATGGGAAGCCCCAGGGAAATGATTCAGCATTCAACAACCCTTCTTCCCATGGAGCACCCCGGAAATGTAACGTAAAAGGTATTTTGCCAAATGCAAATCTCAGATTATGTATCACCTGGAACTTCACCTTAACATAAAGCAAGTAAAAGGTCTAACACCAAAAGCTGTAAAGTAAACTAGAGATGCTAGTAAAATGTGCATTCCACATCACCACAAATAAACTCTAACTTGAACTCTCACTATCCAGCTAGTTGCCTGGGTGTTGACAGAACCTGAAATATCAGCATTCACAAGTTTCCAAATAGCTCACAGAGAAGCTATGTCAAAGAAGAAGGGCTCCTTTGGGGGGTAGAAACCACCACAAATACCAGCCTTATTCTCAGTTATACACCCTACACACTTTGTACTAAGCTGAATATAGAAAAGTAAAATAAAATTTAAAAAGGTGTAATTCCCACAATCTTTGTTCAAGTAATTCCATGTTTAAGTCTTCCCTGAAGCAACTTCTCAATGGAGGTGTGGAAGAAAGAGGGTAGGAGCCCTGTCCTGAGAGATCATTTTATTCACTCCCATCATGTTTGAACAAAGCACAAATAACTTCAAACACGTTCTGCCGGACTTCCTAACATAAAAGAATGGCCTGTGTTCACTTCTCTCCTTTATCTGTCCCTGTTGTATGACTGATGTATTAAACCTGTCAATAAGCGTGGAAAGTGACAAACAAGGTCAAAAAGACAACATTAAAGCATTAAAGAAATTCAATTAATGTTTATGAAAAGTAAGACAGAATTGTCTGGGGGGAGAGGGGGCCACCAAAGCCCATCCCCGCACTGTAAGGCTCCCACTCTTCAGGGCTGGAGTATGATTTTAGGGCGCCTGCATTTCCTTGCCAAAGTACACACTGCACAGTGCCTCACACAGCCCGTATCTGTTAGACCACTGCGAAGTGTGAGTCCTGTAAGCACACGGAAGTGGCGTTCCGTAAATAAAATGTGCAACGTGTCAGTCAGCTTGGGAGTTTCAGGAGCAGTAAGTAGCAGGCGCTGCAAATCATCCCTCTCCAACATGGGGGCCACAGAATCTGGGCTGGAGGAGCAAGCGGTGCCCCTTGTCCTTTTTCTTACCCAACTTTTTCTTAAACGCGGAGGTGAGGTGGGGTGGCGGGGTGGGGGGTGATGGAAATGGACACAGTAATGGTGTCCACTCCAAGATAGATAAGGAACTCCTGGCAACCTAGCATCCCACGGGATAGGAAGCTACTTTGAAGGGAAGAGAACGAAGTTTCATTTCATTCCGAGTAACCTCAACTCTTTGACACTAAGGGTGTTTCACTGGTCGGTCGCGTAAAAGGTAACCTGCGTTCACAGCCGCTGGCCCCATTCCTAATTACAAACCCCCTCTGGGGCAGGCAAATTAAAACGTCAGCGAAAGAGCCAAAGGACACCCTGGGCCGGTCAGTGTCTCCGAGAGAGGCGGGCACCTCCCAGCCACGGTCTCTCCTCTTTTCCAAGACTCGCGCGTTAGTTCTCAAGTGGGAATCAGGGTGGAGCGTACGGAGGTGCAGACTTACCCCCATTCACCCCTATGGACGGCTTCAGTTTAGCTCCAGCGATCGCCAGCACTATTCCAATCATGAACCATTCTTTCCTCATTCTCTCCAGCAGCCTCATGTTTGTTAGGGTGGGTGGGTTTTGTTTATTTGTTTGGCTTTTTTTCTTGTTAAGCTGGGATCACTTAATCCCCGGGGCGTCTCCACACTTTCCACGGTCCTTCTTGACATGCAGCAGAGCAAGTCAAATTGCTCCTTGTAAACCAAAGACCAGGGGATCGCTCCGGCGGCTTCTAGGAGGGCTGGGAGTAGTAGTATCCAGTGACAGGAAAGCCTCACTGAGCGCCGCCATCACTACCGTGCGCCTCCTAATAGACACGCACTAATCCGCGGCACCGGGGCAACCGCTCCCAAGCGCAAATACTGCGGACAGGACAATTAATTGGGCCAGGCTGGCTGGCCAGTGCAGGCGGTTGAGAAAAGGAGGCTGGCCGCCGGGCGGGGCTCACAGACTCGCCACTTCCAAGACCTGCGGAACCTTAGGAAGGACAGTTACGGAGAGAGGAGTGAGATGCCACAGCCATCTCACCTTGTTAAGGATCCTTCTCCAACAAACCTTTGGGTACAGCGGCCCTCGCCCCTGAAGCACATTTACGAAAGGTCTTTGTTTGCATCGCCAGGAGGCTGCGAGAAAGAATAGCAGTTGGCTTGGTTGGGAATTTCTCCGTTGGTAGCTGCAGCGGCGTGCAGCGGGGTGGGTTTTTTTTTTAGGACGCGTTTCTTCATAGTATTACGACACTTCCCGGATGCCGGTGGTGACGTGTGCGGGGGGAGGGGAGGCCCCTGATTAGTCTCCTAGTTCCCGCTGGAGCAGCTGGAGTTACACTTGCTCCCGAATCCACACAGAAACGCCGTTCTCTCTTTGGGGGGCAGGGGAGGGCGTCGCCCCGGGTATAGGTTGAAAATTGGACGCCGATCCAACTCCCAAGTCCGCAGGACCCCTACCTTCCAACATCAGCCGCTGGCGGAGACAGGCTCCTGCGGTGGGCGCTCGGCCAGGACCCGCCTTGCCTCCACCTGCCAGGACGGGGAGGATTGCCAGAAGGGGGGAGCAGATCTGGGGCAGCGGGACAACTGGAGAAAGGGGTCAGGGACCCCAAGGCAAAAGTGGTGAAGGGCTGGCCGAATAGAAGGGGGGATTCCCAGCCTTCCATTGCCTCCTGTGCCAATCTGACCATCCCCCAGTTTTCACCCTGCACGTGTTTCCTGGCAACCAAGGGACATCGACAGTTCCAAGCCTGAACTTCCCGCCCTTAGCGCCTGCAGGATCACCAACGCCTTCCCGTTAATTCATTCACATAAATAAAATAATGTGTGGCATTTTGGAAGTAGTTGGCTCTCTAATAATAGTTCAATGGTTGACTATGGATGAGACTTAAAGTTTGGAAGGGACTTCAGGGATCATTCAGTGATGCCAGACTTTAACTTTAATTCTGAATTTATTCAAAGATTGAATGAGGTCATTCTGTATTTTCCTCTATTAGTTGACGACATCACTTGTGCAGAAACTAAGCCCACTTACGAGTTGTGTTACCAGTTGAAGGTTACACAGTACACGGTGTCACCTGGTTACACATCAGGCAGAATAACAAAAAGTGAATTGCAAAATAAACAGAGCTTAATAGGGAACACAGGCGACATGAAATAACTTAAAAAAAGAAAGCACATGAGGTGTAATAAAAATCTGATGTTACTTATGGGGCAGGCACAAGGTAAGTGGAGATACATGAAAAGATTGTTTACAACACAATTAGTTTCATAGAGTAATTTCTTACTAGGTTACAGAGTCATAAATCTCAGTGATTGGAGTTATGCGCTTGTATGAAAAGATCATTAAACATTATGCTTACAGAAATTGAGCCTGTTTAACTGTGTAACTGTTTATAAGTTCTTATTTACCAAGAGCTCATTGATCTGTTGAAAGCAGAATCTAACTCATGGAAGTTTTTTATATAATTTGTTTGATTGGTTTTTTAATGGTACTTAGAGGAAAACAATACAGTGCACTGCGAATTCTGTTGTTAAGGCTTGTAGTACTTTCCCCGTAACAAATGCCTTTTGCCTTAACATAGCAGAAACTTATTTTCTCATAGTTCTGAAAGTCAGATGTCCAAAATGAAAGGGTCAGCAGGGCCACACCTAGGACACTCTAAGGAGAGAATCTTTCCATGCCTGTCCAGCTTCTTGTGGTTTTCAGCATAACTTGATTTCCTCCCTTATGACCATATCACTCCGACCTCTGCCTGCCTTCATGTAGCTTCCTCTTCTGTCTCTCTGTGTCTTTTCCTTTTCTGGGTGTGTTTCATGACATTTGTCATTGGATTGAGGGCCCACCCAGAAAATCCAGAATTACCTCATTTTAAAAGATCCTTCAGGCCCTGACTGCTGGCACAGTGGATAAGGCGCCAGCCTGTGAACCCAAAGGTCGCTGGTTCGATTCCCAGCCAGGGCACATAACCAGATTGCAAGCCAGGTCTCCAGCCAGGTCTGTAGCTGGAGGCAGGTAAAAGGCATCCATACATTAATGTTTCTCTCCCTCTCTGCCTCTATCCCTTCCCCTCTCTCTCAAAATAATAAATAGAATCTTTTTTAAAAAATAAAAGATCCTTCATTTATCTGCAAATATCCTTCTTCCAAATTAGGTAACTGTACTGTATCAACTCTAGTCCCCCAAATATTTACGTCTATCTGGACCCTCCGAATGTGGCCTTACTTGGAAATGAAGTCATGCAGATGTAATTAGTTAAGATGAAATCATACTCCTTTATGATGGGTCCTAAATCTAATCATTGGTGTCCTTGTAAGAAGGGCATGTGAAGACTCACAAAAGAGACGAAAGAGGAGAAAGTCACGTGAAGCAGGAAGCAGAGATTGGAGTGATGTGTGAACAAGCCGAAGTACACCAAGGGTTTAACTTGGACCAACCCCAGAGAGCCGCAAGAGGTACTTGGGTCAGATTCTCCCTCGGGGCCTGCAAAAGGAGCCAGTGCTGCTGATGCCTTGATTTCAGAATTTTGGGATAATAAATTTCTGTTGTTTCAAGCTATCCAGTTTGCAGTACTTTGCAAAGGCAACCCTGGGAACCTTTCATAGTTCCATCCACAGGTTCTAGAGCTTTGATGTGGACCTATCATGGGTGTGGCCACCATTCAACCCACTACCTGGCCCTTCCTGCCTTCTCCTTTTTCCATTACTCTTTTTCTTTAATAATTCTATCACTTCTCTCTTGCTTATGTTTTCCTGTTGTTTTGTTCTTTTCCTTGCCTCTTCACCCCAAATTTTGTCACCTATAATACTGCACCCAATACCGTCCCAACCAAGCTGTACAAAGCATGCTTCTCTAAAAGACATAGGATATACATTCTTTATTTAATAAATATTATATTTGTTGGCCCTGGCTGGTAGCACAGTGGATAAAGCACTGGCCTGCGAACCCGAAGGTCGCAGGTTCGATTCCCCAGCCAGGGCACATAACTAGGTTGCAAACCAGGTCTCCAGTCAGGTCTGTGGCTGGACGCAGGTGAAAAGCAACCATACATTGGTGTCTCTCTCCCTCTCTGCCTCTCTCCCTTTCCTCTCTTTCTAAAAATAATGAAATAAAATCTTTTAAAAATATATTCTATTTGTTTATTGACCAAATATGTGACGTGTCTCCACTCTGTGCTAGCCATGTCTCAACGCTGCTCATCCAGCTGTAAACAAAGAAAGACACCAAACCTTGCCCTCAGGAGCTTATAATCTTGTGGAGGAGATGGAGGTAAACATGTGGGAGGCCACAAATTGAAATAGGAGAAGAACAGGGTGCTGTAAATAATTTAGATTCTGGGTGGTCTCCCTGAGAGGTAAAGGATGACAGGCAGGTGGGAGAAAGTGATTGCTCAGCAGGGAAAACCTTGACGCCATGGAATTCAGAGACCAGGGCAACCCGACTGGTCTGAGAAGGGGCAGTGATTCGGGAAGGGACGAGAGCTGGGCAGGGTGCAGACAGGGTGTGACCTCTCATGCTGCGGGAAAGGACTTAGAGGACAGCAGGAAGCCCTGAAGGATTTTCAAGCAGCTAATGATGACGCATCTTGTTTTTCTGGAGAGACTACTTCAGAAGCAGAGTGACAAACAGTCCAGGAAGAAGTAGCAAGTCAATGGAGCAGGAAAGGCAATTAGCATAAGAACTGCTAAACAGGAAGAACCCAAACAAAATGAATCATCTTTAGGGTTCCTGTGAAGCAACCTCACAGGACTCCCAGAATCTGTCAGAGATGCTAGTGCCATTGCTCAGCCAGGGGAATCGTTACAAAGGAAATCTGGGGAGGAGACAACTATGACACTGCTTTCAAATTATGGAAGTATCGTCCCCTAGCCATTTACTTTTGGCAAGCAAGGTAACCTCTCTGTGACTTGGTAAAAAAAAAAAAATGCCTCAGGGAAATGGGTCCCCAGAAGCCCTATGTGAAGTATTGCATTTAGCCAGGCAAGGAAGACATGCTTAAAAGTGGATGGTGGTGAAGGAAATTGTTGGTCATGTCGGTGTGATTGTTCTGTGTCAAAAGTTAAAATATTCCTGGATCAACTTATTTGTTTCAATTTTCCACCATGCTGTCGATTCACTTGTTTGGTAGCACATAGCCTGAGTGTTCAGTGTTGACACAGCCAAGCCATATGTTTTGGGTCATATATACTGAGTGTTGAGTGTTGACACGGCATAGCCATCTCCCATGATGATATGGGCTCAAGTAACAGAGTACATAGCAGGCACATGAGTCTCTGGATCTAATAAATGCCTGATAACAGGAAGTGAGTGATAAATGAAAAACAAAGTGAAAAGTTTAAAATTTAATCTCTAATGATTCTGAGGTTCAAAATCAAACAAGTAGCTGTTGCCATCTGTTGGCTGTTTATGCTGTAAAAATGTACCCAAACCTTACTAACACATGTGTGTCCTTTTGATGCTTCTGATTCAATCCACTTCTTACCCTCCATCAAGAATTTCTTAAGTCTTATTGTGGGCTTACAAGGAGACTGGAAGCTCAGATCTCTATTCAGATAAGCTAAATAAAAAGCTATCTGTGGCAATGTGTGGAAACATTTTTAAATGTAGTGTTTGGTTCAATAATCAACCCAGGTCGTTTATTTATCACTGGTGGATAACTTGTGAAAATTATATAGGGCATGGTGATATTATTTATAGTCTTCTCTTCAGAAGTTAAATAAGAAGTCATTCATATTTTTAATCACCTGAAGTAATGACAAATTAAATGAAAAGATGCATAAGGATATAATCATTGACATGTCATGCAATCCTTGAAAAGATATATTAAGAACAATTGTTTTGATCAAAGAATGCTGTTTATACTAGCGAATATTGTTGCTCTAAAATGTTACCATGAAAGAAAATGTTGACTTATTTTCCTGGATTCTAAATAGAGCCAAGATAAAGATATACAGTGGCCTTGCCAATTACAACAGTATCCTACCAATAAAGCCATAATTTGTAAACATATTATAGCTAGCTAGCTCATTTCCAAAAGAATTATCTGGCAGTCTGCTTCTCTTCACATTGCTAAAATGCTTTACAGAGATAGAGTACTACTTTCTGCTTTGATATTAGTTCTCCCTAGAACAATTCACACACTAATATTAAAGTTATGAAAATTGCAACTCAGATATAGGAGGCCATGTCTTACATTAGATTAGGAAATATAACCACTTTTCTTCCCTCTGCACAAGAATTTAGGCACTTAGCTTCTACTGTATTTGAGTTAATGAGAGTTATGCATGTAGATTCCCTCCCTTCAAATGTGATTATTCCCTCTTCACATTGGTAGCAACTGGGTAGCAGGGAAAAAGTACTGTTACCTTCTTCCCTTAACCTGTAGTGGGTGAAGGTGTCACCTTGTAGGAGACCTTATGTGCCTGTGGTTTGTGGAAACTCCATCTAACAGTTTCTCAGTCTCTTCAGTGGAAATCTGTCTCAGGAAATTAAGGACAAAGAGAACAGCAGACAGCAGAGGATGATAAGCTATTGGGAGGCACTGTAAATAATGGAGGGAAATGCAGCCCGGGAGAGAGGGATCATTTAAGGCTATTAGGTGACAAATCCACTTCAATGCAGTTATTATACCTGTAAATATAGACAAATGATGATGTTGACAACCCTTCATCACACAATCTGTATCATTAATAAGTGATGAAGGGTAGAAAGAGTGAAAGAAATAAAACCAACTCTGTGTATAACAATATCACAGAAGCACTTGGAAAAACTAGCTAAGCTAAAAACAAAGACAAACTTGACACCATTAATGAAGAATGACTGAGATAAAAGCGAACATCAAAAGCATGTATGCATGGGAAATAGCATGGATAATACAGGTTTTGTTGTTCAAAATAAATTAAGTATATAACTTTACCTTATATTATCAGAAAAAATAGTATATATTAATTATCTGTGTAATTTTTTAAGTGTTGGCTTCCAGGGGAAAGGTAGCTGCCTGCATTCCTCTAGGGCAGGTCAAAGGTAATATATAGAGTGGATGCCCACTTCCCATTCCTGAGAGAAATGCCAAACAAGTTAGAAGTCCCCAGAAGGCATTTTTATCTCCTGGAAAAGTACCTATAGCTCTCTCTCTAATTGTCCTCTAAGACAGGGTAGCAGCTGGAGTTCTAAGTCCAATTTAAGAAAGGACAAAGATCGAAAGGACGTGGGAGGAGCTTTATGTCTTGTGATCTGGGGACCTGTGTACCTCACACTAGCTTTGGGGAGCCCCTAAAAGCTGCCTGCTTCAAAGAGACTGGATCAATTGATTTCAGGGTGATTGGGGCTGCTACAGCCTTCCCCAGCACCCCTGCCCCCACCCTGGTCTCCTTTTGTCTTAGTGATAAAACTCATGAATCCAGCAAAGCACATAGTGGCCAAATAAAGATTACAGTTAGTTCCTTTGCAGCTGTTGAATGAATGTGTGACTAAGTTCTAGGAATGGATTCTAATGGGAAGTTCCTGACTTCTAGACACTCTTCAGTGTCTAGATCCTTAAAGGACGGGGACAGTCACCTCTTTATACACTTCTTCTCACTGGCTAGTACACAGATATAAAGGCTTAAATACCAACAGCCATTTTCCACCAAGAGTGGGAGAACATCCTGGAAGCTACAAGATAGAAGTGTATCTTCTATCTTGTTTATCACCATTACTTGGAGTTCTCTATTACCTGTAGCCAAGCCTAATCTGAATTAATATGCTATGCATTTTTGCAAATGAGAAAGTAAGCAGCAATCTCTTAATCTAAAGTGTGATAAAAAGAAGTGAATTGCTAAGCTTAATACCCAATTGATTGCTTTCATTCATAAAATCTCCTGAGCTTACACCTAGTAGAAACAAAAGCATTGGTGATAGATTATTTTTTGTTCTTTTTCTACAGAATCTATTGTGAGGCTATTCATGTCAAATAAAATAGTACTTTTCATCACTTCCCTCTACTCCTCTGTCTTCTTGAACAATTCTTCATTTTTCCTTCTAAAAGTTTGCATGCAACATTTGAGACATGAAGAATTTCTAAACACAGCTTAGGACCCGACCATTCATTGGAACATTCATACGCTAGTTATATGCAGCTGTCATCCGAATGGTCTTTTCACAGCGGCCCTCTATGACCAGTTCTTGCAAAACATGTATCGCAGTGGCCTTGACAATCTTCAAAACTAATAAGCTTTGTTGCATCTCAAAGCTCCCATCACTGCCCAGCTATGAGGGCTGAGGACAACTCATGCACCTTCCCCAGCTGCCTTGGCAGCTTCAGTGATAAGGTTAATGACTAAGGAGAAAACAAAACCTGGAATTTGCTGTTCTGATTGGCCTACGTGTCTTGGTAAATTCGATTTGTGCATATCTGAAGAAAGAAAATCTAGCCAGAAACTGTATCTGAAGACATGTTAGAGCCACACTGTCCAGGCATCTATAAATATTAATTTTCAAAACCCTGCCCCTCCTAGCCTCAATCATGAGGTTGCCTTATGAATTCTAAGTGACCCTGGGTCCTAGGACTGAAAACGCTTGACCAATGAGAAAAAAACAAGTACCGGTCTCGAAAAGCAGTATCACTTTCTTCTTCTACTTCTAGGTCTGTGTTCCCCTAGAAAGGAAAAAAAAATTGAGTCACTGAACTAACGGCATTTCCTAATCTATACAGTTTATAAAAATCAAAGCTCTTAACCTCACATTTCCACATTACCAACCTAGTGTTTGTCCTATTCCAGAGGTGGGCAAACTAAAGCCCTTGTTTTTATTAGTGAAAACAAATTCTTTTCTTTTTTTTTGCAAATAAAGTTTTATTGAAACCTAGCCACAGCTACGCCCATTTGTGTGGCATTGTTGATGGATGTTTTCACTGAACAATAGAGCCAAGTAGTTGCAGCTGCACTTGCATCACTGAGGAAAGCCAAAAATATTTATTTTCTGGTGCGTTACAGAGATTTGCCTCTGTAAAATAAAAATAAAAGTTCTCTGCCCCCTCTCAGTTTATGCCATACTAACTTAGATGAGAAAAAGTTAAGGCTTTAAAGCTTACTTTTTAAATTTAAGTCCTTCTTACCTTAAAATAACCCTCTGAGTTTGTCTACTGGGTGTAGCCTGCGTGCTTTGCTATGGGAATTTATTATTAAATCCCACTGGTAAATGTGCCTGTATCAACCCCAAACAAGAAGCACTTTCCTGAAAATGTAATATAAAGACCTGAAGCCAAAAAACAAAAAAAAATGTCAATGGAACTTAGTATCTGCATCTAGAAAGTTACATGCTCAGGCAGCCAGAGGTTGCCACTACACAATTTTTGTTCCTTTCTGGAATGTAGGGAAAATGCAGAGGAAATGAAACCAACAAAAGATCAAAGACACACATCAAGCAAAGATTCAGCAGACAGATATATGGCTTAGGGAAATCAGAAAAGTTAAAGAAGGGGAAATATTGGGACAATTGTAATTGAACAACAATACAATTAATTTTTTTTTTTTTAAGTTAAAGAGAATTAGGACCATTTAAAAACAACATAGAGGAAAGGCAGCATGGAAAGGTGTATCAAGGTAGGAAGGAGTCATAAGGTAAACGGCTTTCCTGGTCAGTCATCCATTTCCAGTTAAAGGTTATTCCCATTTCCGCCACAAGTGCTTAACCAAAATCTATTGATAGAGAATCATTTCTATTTGGATTACTCTATTTGGAGTTTCAGAAATTTGAAATGGAAGGTGAACTTTAAAGTAAAGCTAGTCCAACATGCCCTTTGTAACAGCCAGAGCCTACTGTGCACCTCCTAAACCTGCTTAGTGCCACAGCTGGGACAGGTGGTCCTGGTTCCCAACCACAGTGTTCTTTCTTGTGCACACCACACTGACTGGGACCTACCCTCCCAGAAAAGTTGTTTCAGTAGTGAATATTATTAGATGCAGAACTCAGTTGGGGGAAAGAATGTATAAAATCTTTAGAGATGTAGAGTTGTCTTAAGCAATTAGAAGATAAACCTTTGAGACTTCATTTGAAAGATAAAGTCAATTCTTCTAAAATTTTTTTTAATTCATTGATTTTAGAGATAAAAAAAAAAAACAAAGAAACATTGAGTTGTTGTCCACGTTATTTATCTACTCATTGGTTGATTCTTATATGTATCCTGACCAGGGATTGAACCCACAACCTTGAACTATTGGGACAATGCACTAACCAACTGAGCTATCCAGCCAGGGCAATAAAGTCAATTCTGAAGTGTGCATGTGCTAGCTAAATGAACTTGAGATAACTGTACTTTGATAATTCAGATATAGCTTCAGATTAAGAATAGAAAAGTGGGAAATGCCACTAATATATCCCCTCTTTCCTCCTGTGGCAACAAATTAATTTACAAATTTTGAATGTTTTAATGACTGCATCTTTTTTATGTATTTTTCTCTGAATTGTGCGTCATCTTCCTTTTACCATGTACTTTCAGAAATTAAATGGCCTTATCATTCCTTTATTTCCCCATTCTTAAATGTCTTTGCATTTGTTTTCCTGAAAGTGATTTCAATCTTTTTATCCCCATAGTCTTTTATGGAACCACATTAGAGAACATCAAGTCTGTTAAAGATAGAAGGCGGAATAAAAAGGTGAGCCATATTGTCAGATATTTAGGAATATTAATTAGGTTATACTAGTACTTATATTTGCATGCTACTTTGTGGTTATAATAGTGCATCCTCCTTGCAAATTCACTTCTTTGTCTTTACTTGTGACAGATAATGCTTTTTGCATCTCTCCTTCTGCTGGGTACCAGTTGTTGTCCCAAAGGCTTTCAAAAAAGACTAATGGGGCCATTCCATAAATAGTGACTAGAGGCCAGAGTAAAGGCAAGCAGCTCTGTTCATTGGCCAAGAGTCATCAGCAAATGATAACAGTGTTAAACAGTAATCACACAGCTCTGAGAATATCACTAACATTACTTATGAAGTAAACGTTTCTGTGAGATACATTTGTCTTGATAGACAAATCCCCAGAGGACACTAAGACTGGATTTGTCATCTGCTGTGTTTGAAACTGAAATGTCTTTTTAAAAAGTGATTTCTGGTTCTTTGCTCTGATGGGCTTGTAGAAAGACTAGATATATATATTCTTAAGATTGAGATCTTAGTTTCCTCTGGTTATGTGCCTTTTCTTCATTGAGTTAACTTCACAAAGAGCGTGGGATAGCTGACACATGTTTGGATCTCTTCACAACTTGGGTCTCTATGCTGGAGGTATACATTATAGGCAATTGCCTATACTCACTGATGACCTAACCCAAGACACTAAAGTATAACCCTTGAGCCATTAAGGAATAACTAACCACAAAACAAGGTAACTCTGTTTTTGTATTGCTTTCTAGAAGAACATGAGAGAAATCAATAAAAAAGTGCTTTGCTGAGCCTATTTTCCTCCCCCTTCCTTAAAATTATATGTCTCCTCACTTGGTACCACATTGCAAACAGCTGAGGTCTATCGGAGGTCATAATACTATTCCCACTTGTTGAATTCCCTAAAAGCAAACACTCTCAAAATAATAAAGTATAGAATAAACATTGAATGATTCCATTTTTCATGCTTTATGACTTTCTCATGATCATTTTAGTCATCGACCTGATAATTTATTGTGAAGGCTAAGTGGTGATTACAGATGAATACACTTATACAATCCATCTTGAAATGCCTTATTTTAAAACACTCAAGAATGCAAGAAAGTGAAAACCTGAAGTCTTTAAACATTATATCCTCCATTTGAGTGAATCACCTAACCACAGTTATAGGTCTGTTTCTTCACTGATAGAACAGAATAGCCAAGGAGCAAAGGTGAATTCTCAAGAATCACAGGATAAATGTGATTTTGTTAGTTTAAAGAATTGCACAACCATCTTATGCTATTTTATTGAGAAGCAAATGACCCTTTTGCTCCCTAGTGAAACATGCCATGGTTAATAACACCTACTTCATAAGGTTGTCATGAGGGTTAACTATAAAGCACCTAACAGTTATGGTTAATAAATATTAATTTTTCTCTCTTTTCCTTATTCCTCTTCTTAATGGAAAAAAAAAAAAAAAAAAGTCAACAGTGACCTTAAACATTAAATTTGTGGAATAGAGTTAGGAACAAAATAGGATGAAAGTCTCAGACTTTTTAACAAAAAACATACCATGATGGCAAGACATCTAATGCCTTTCTAAAATCTTTGGACAGAGCAAATACCATACAATTTTCCTCATTTTAAAACCATAGATGTAGAAGGAGCCCTGGCTGGTAGCACAGTGGATAAGGCACTGGCCTGTGAACCCTAAGGTCGCAGGTTCGATTCCCAGCCAGGGCAACATAACTAGGTTGCAAGCCAGGTCTCCAGTCAGGTCTGTGGCTGGAGGCAAATGAAAAGCAACCATACATTGATGTCTCTCTCCCTCTCTGCCTCTCTCTCTTCCTCTCTTTCTAAAAATAATAAAATAAAATCTTTTAAATAAATAAATCAATAAATAAAATAAAACCATAGATGTAGAAATACCCAACTGTTAACACTTCTGAAGTTATTTAAGAACACATCCAAAAGGAATATCAGATTTCTAAAGTTCAAAATTGTAAAAACAAGCACAGCCCTGGTTAGTGTGGCTTAGTTAGCTGCAGCATTGTTCCATAACCAAAAGGTTGCAGGTTTGATTTCTGGTCAGGGCAGATACCTGGGTTGTGGGTTCAATCTCCAGTCCTGGCTCATACAGGCGGCAACACATCAATGCTGCTTTCTAGCATCATTATTTCTCTCTCCCTTCCTCCCTCTGTAAAAAAAAAAAAAAAGCAATTAAAAAAAATTTCCTCAAGTGAAGATTTTAAAAAATGAAAAATAAGGGAGACAGACAGCCCAATTAAAAAATGGGCAAAGGACCTGAACAGACAACTCACTGAGAAAGATATACAAAGGGCCCAGAGGCATATGAAAGAATGCTCAACATCACTAGTCATCAGAGAGATGCAAATTAAAACCACAATAAGATACCACCTCACACCTGTCAGAATGGCAATCATCAGCAAATCAACAAATGACAAGTGTTGGCGAGGATGCGGGGCAAAGGGAACCCTCATACACTGTTGGTGGGAATGTAGGCTGGTGCAGCCACTGTGGAAAACAGTATGGGGTTTCCTTAAAAAACTAAAAATGGAACTGCCTTTTGATCCAGCAATTCCATTACTTGGACTATACCCAAAGAACCCTGAAACACCAATTCATAAGAACCTATGCACACCTATGTTCATAGCGGCACTATTTACAATAGCCAAGTGCCCATCAGTGGATGATTGGATCAAAAAACTTTGGTACATTTACACAATGGAATTCTATATAGCAGAAAGAAAGAAGGAACTTGCACCCTTTGCAACAACATGGATGGAACTGGAGAGTATTATGCTTAGTGAAATAAGCCAGTCAGTGAAGGACAAATATCATATGATCTCACCCATTACGGGACAATAATGAGCAAAACTAACAATAAGCAAAACAGAACCAAGTATATGAATACAAGGAATAGGCCTTCAGTGGTCAGGGGGAACAGGGTGGGGGGGAGGGGGGAGGTAGAGGCAAGAAAAGGGAGCAGCTTAGACAAGAACCTAGTATAAAGGAACCATGGGCATGGACAACAGGTGGGATTGACTTTGGGGGGAATGGGTGGGTGGGGAGGGGGACAGAGGGGAGCAAAAAGGGGATGGATGTAATACTACAACAATAAAATTAAAAAAAAAAAAATGAAAAATAGAAACCAGCACATTATTCCTAAAATATTATTCAGTGCATTTGCAGGTATATCATCAACTAGTAGTAAGATCACTAGTTATTTTTAGGCTGCATTTTTCTTCTGTGAGCTTTAACTAGAACCCATTATCCAGTTAGATCAGGCAGGCAAACGGGGCTTAAGGAAAGGCCCACCATGGAAAGCAAGGGATCGGGTCATGCGGGGACAAGTGTGTTGCCACTTCCAAGGCTATGGCTGTTTTGTCTCAGTGGGTTGACACCATCCATCTCTGCCTCTTACTGAAATGTCTGTGTTGCCAATGCTGGTCTGTGAAGCTTTATTCTATGTGACAGCCAGGACTCACATGCATAGAGGACTGGGCCATCTACCGGGGTGGTGCTCCCCAAGACCTGTTTCCTTCTTGGCTCCCCCTCCTGTGCTGGCTGGCTGGGCCATCTGTCAAAGCACAAGCACAGTGGTGACTGCCAGGTCATTGCCTCTGCACCCAGGGCACACTTAGTGCGTGAGCTCTCCCAGTCCTAGGCCATCTTTTGTTTGACAGAGTTTAAAACACATCAGAGCCCCGTGCCAATGTTAGAACGTCCCCTAGAATGCTCAAAGTGGGTAACACATGTTTCAGAAACACGGCCCCATTCTCAGGCCATGGCCACCTGAGGCGTGAGAGAGAGTCCCTCCTATCATCTGGTTGAAGGTTTTCCAGAGCCACTTTGACTTGTTTTTAGAGTAATCTCAATGAGGTGGCTTTAATGTGGCCCAAGGGACTATAGCTGATCACAAGAGCAGGCTTAGATCCTACTGCAGATCAATATGCTCAAGATGCCACTAATCTTAGCTTTCTCAAGAGAGGCTGCAATATCCTTGGACACTCTAAGGCTGAGCCACACCTTCAGAAGCCCCTGAATCACGAAGAACACACAACCAGACGTGGGCTTTAGATGCCACGTAGCAGAGCAGGACGAACTGTACACAGAGATCCATGCTAACATTTTGCCTTGTTTGCTGTAAAGGCCCAGATATGCGATCGGCCTCTTGCTACTTGGCAAAGTGCACTTCAATTTCAAGCTGATGCATTTACTTTCTAGGGTTGAAATCGTTGTCAGCAATTTTTATTTTAAATCGAAGCTGCAGTCACTGGCGTTTTAGAATACTTCATATTTACAAAGGTGCATTTTATGAGAACATGTTAAAGTGCTCTATGAATATCATTTCATTTATCCTTATAACATCTGTGTGAGGGAAAGCAGCCCATATTACCTTCCTCCATCATCACCAGACCCGGTTTCAAATGAAAACATGCAAAGCCCAACACAGAGGGTATTTAGAGGATCAGAATGGAACTCACACTGGAGCCAAGTGTAGGCTTGCCCCCAGGCCAAGCTTGGGGGGCATAATTCTATCACCCCAAGAGAATAACCTTTCATGTGGGCAGAAGGATGGGGTACAGGAAGAGAACCCTACAAAATAAGCCTGTGGTGTTGAAGATCCTTCTTCTCCACCCTCCTCTTTCTCTAGCTCCCCAGTTACCAGAAATTATCATCTTGACAGAAGGGTCCTGGAGGGGAGGAATAGAGCAATCTGGTATGAAGTTTTAACCCAGCTACTTACTTTTGAAATACTCACCTGTGTCCTAGATCAGAGACCTACTGATTTTTATTCTGTCGAACTTTCAACCGATTGGGATAACCCATTAAGCATTTCCTAAGAACCTTCATTTTCTGGATTAAATCAGGTTGGTTTGACTATTTTAGAAGTTTGGATGACTGTTCATTATATTGACCAAACGAGTTGGCAGGGGCGATGATGATAGAAATGGGTACCTCTGTGTCACCAGGGAGTAAGGAAATGAGCGGTTACCGAGCACCCTGCCGGGTACTCGGAGCTGTATTCCATCAGCTCATCCGCGCCAGCCGCTGAACACTGAAATTTGGCCGCTGTGATTACCAGGCTGCCTTCCAAGCAACCCAGGCTCAGGAAGAATGAACAACTTACTCAGTAAACCACTTACGCAGCTAGAAAGGAAATAACCGAGTCTGCATTTCACCCAGGCCTGTCTAATTCCTAAACTCCTGCTAAGAGCGGCGTGGGCGCTGTTTTCATGCGCTAATGGGA
The DNA here is from genome assembly GCA_004026585.1 of Noctilio leporinus. Lineage (NCBI taxonomy): Eukaryota > Metazoa > Chordata > Mammalia > Chiroptera > Noctilionidae > Noctilio > Noctilio leporinus. The sequence goes on along the minus strand of PVIW01000173.1, from coordinate 519,631 downwards.
AGCTACTCAAGAATATTGAAGAAATGCTCTTACCAAGGGATGGTTGTACTTCTCCCAAACCAGTTTTCATCTTTCGTTCATGTTAGTTAAATTATAGTATTTAACTGAATGTTACCTAGACTAATAAAACATGAATACGAAAGGAGGTTTATTGTTTTTATGAAGACTAGAATGCTTTGGAAACACTACTTAAAACTTACTGTTCCATATTTGTGAGTGAGATGCCACCAAATTATAAAAATCTGGGATACTACACTGAGATTACTTTACAATTCTTATTGCACCTGAAAGAAATGGAAACCAAATTGGAGATGGTTGCATGTGGCTGTGATTACTCAGAAAAGATGATGCAAATTCAGAGAAAAGGACTTAGCCTTACATCCAGAGGTTGTAAAAATGAATGGACATTTATATTTTCAGTGTGTATATGCATTTACACACAAACATACACCCACGTGCATAAGGTGTATACAAACTTAAACTCTGAAAAGGCAGTTTACATATATCCCTGCTGCGACTGCCTTTTTCAACTCACTAACGGATTTGCCCCGAGGTCCTGAAAGCTTTAGAGGAGATGGTATCTCTATAAAGCTTTCACTCCCTAATCTGGGAATCATATCAGCTGATCAATTTTATACATCTTTCTACCAATCCGAGGGGCCCTATGCTGAGCCTAAGTCTCCCTCTGAGCGAGAACTGCTGAAACAATCAGGAAGAGAACTATCCAAGCATAGGCTCCCAAACAGAACTGAGACAAACGTAAGACCTGAGTAGCCCATAAACCATTCAGTTAATGGCTAGGCCTTAATGTCAATTTAGAAGTCCACATTGTGTGGTCTTGCATCTATTTGCGTTCGTTTCCTAATGAAATCTTTATTTGGAGAAATGCCACCCTAAGCACTTTCAACAACACTGCTTTCCCGTTCTCCCCCCATCACAAACCAGGAAGCCATCCAGGACTCTTCCTCACTGCCCACCTCCAGTCCTCCCGGCCCTTCCTTGTTCCATCATCACAACTGTTTTCCTATCAGTCCCGTTACTTTCGTCAGCCAGGCATGGGGCACGACAAGAGTGGAAGGCCAGTATTCCCCGAGTCTGTGCACTAAACCCAGCTCTCCACTTGCCTGCACCCCTGCCCTGTGCCTCACGCACCCCTGCCCTGTGCCTCACGCTGTTGCATTTGGTGGGATTCTGACAGGGTTGGGAAGCAGACTGATAACATACTGGAAAGCAATCTGATAACACTCTCTCCCACTTCCTATCATTTGCTACATGAGAACAGGGTATTCTCAAGGCTTCCCTGATGCGTGTTTTTGAAATGAAAAATCACTCTCAACCAACCAATATGAACCTGACACATTTTCTTGAGTGGATATCATGGTATGGATGAACCAGTTTCCTCTCCTACATCCCTAGTGGTAAACCTTCCTTTTGTGTCTGCTATTTTTCCACTGTTGAACAAAGGTGCCACAAACATCTTTAGCAAACATCTTTGCATGTGCACTCTTAAGTGCTGATGTCTTTATTTTTATAAAATGGTATAAAATTGCTAGGGCAGGGTATTTGTGTATTTTTCATCTTAATGGATAATTCAGAATTGCGTCCTCAAAATATGTTACCAGTGTACATTCTCCATTGTGTTTTATCCACTATTTATTTTTAGTGTTTATACATACTCTACTATATTGGGGAAAATTGCTATAGACTCATTATGCTATTAGTGATGCTCAAACAAAATTCAGTCGTTACTCATGTTTTACCTGTTCTTGGATCTTGTCATCTGTATTCAGAAAACAAGGGAAACAGGCCTGCAAGGAGCATGTTTTCAAAGCTCTGCCAGGCAGCCACGTGGTTAGGGTCCGAGCCAACAGCTCTGAGAGCCATGGTGGGAAGTTACTCAGCGACACCAGTTCCTGAAGTTGAAACTGTTCTCTGCATCCCATTGAGCAGAGCCAAATAGCCCCGTTTCGACAGCATTGCTTTTTGATTTTTATCCCACTGCTATGATATTTGCTTCCAGCACCTAAAAACAGGATGAAAACGCATTTTAAATCATGGGATAGAATTTCTATGTTCCGATTTGCATTATAAGCATAAAGAAAAAACCGTTTAGAGCTTTAAGTCTTAACTTCTTGGTAGCATTCTTATTTTTTAAGTGCAGGGGGAAATAACATCAAGATCACCCATCAAAGAAATGTAATGCCATTAACCCATTGTACTGGTATGTGATGAATTATTTATCAGTTAATTATTATTGTATAATTAGAGTTAACGTACCAAACACATTCAGACTCTGGTTTCATGCAATGTTCTGATTGATTTTCTGAAACACATAGTAATTGGCCTGTTTTGCACAGGTGGAAACTGGCAGATCCCCCAGGTACACCAGTCTCTTAACCTTTGACCTTTGTGCCAAGTTCCAAACTTAGAGTGGCAAAGGTCAAAACATACTATTCAACACCAGCCACCCTATTTTCAGTCACTGCTTCAGATAAATAAATAAATAAATAAATAAATAAATAAATAAACCATCCTCCACTGTAATCACAGAGAAAGAATGTCTGCAAATGCCTTACGTATTTTTAAAGCCTGCTAACGTGATTATTTGAGCTACATCTTAATAGCTATTCATCTTTAAGTGTGCTAGAGAAACAATCTTGGGGTGTAAACAAAGCACAGACTTTTTTTCATGTCTGTCCTATAGCTGTGGATAAGCTGAGCAGTGAATGAGTCCCGACCAAACGCCCAGCAGTAGTTGCTGTGAGAACACCAGTCCCCGATGAGCTGTATATTAATGTCTGGCTGGTACTTTAATGGCACCTCCAGGCATAAACAAAGGTTTATTAAAATAGTAAGCAAAATATTTCTGAACACTGGATAGCTTTTTAAATTTTCCTCTTCTGCTTTTGGAAATTAAGAAAGCCTCTATTGGAATGCTAAAGGACACTGATTCAATCTACACTTGGCATCATTTTATTTAGGTTCTATTTGGCATGGCCCACAGCAAATAATCTGCATATATATATGTATATATATAATTTTTCAGGGAGGAAAATTATAATGGTAATGAATAGAATCCCTGCCTTCAGATTCTTTGCTTCTGTTTACTTTCTAGTTTTCCTTCCACTTTCTCCCTGCACAGTTCCCTACCTCCCATGAAGGCAAATCCCTAGAAGCTTTTAAACTTTTTCCCATGAAAAACAGTGACATCATCAAAGCAAATCAATATTATAGGGGCCCCTTTATGACTTTATCTTGGACAAGCAGCTCTGAAGCCTTGTGCTCTCCCTAGAATAGTTGTATCTGAGATGGCATCCGGTGGTCCATAGATCAGATCATCCTTATTTTTTCAAAGAAAATAGTCCAAGAAGACCACTAACACCACTGGGTATTTCTTCTAGTCTCCCAGGAGGCAGAACAGATCGCTCTCTTGAAAAAAATTGACTTGAAAGAACGTGGTATGCATATCACTATACTCATGCTACAGGTCTTTTATCTTAAAGAAACAGCAAAACTGTGCCTAATGGTATCATCTGTCCGATTCCCCTCCACAAAGGACAACACAACTATTTTTGAAGGGACTGTAGCTCATTATTCTTAACTTTCTCCTAAATCTATGTCTATCTATCTATTTATCATCTTAGCTAAAAATTAAGCCAATATAATAAAGCAAGTGATGTGTGAAAGTTTGTTACCAAGACCTTTTTTAGGTAAGTTTTACCTTAAATTATGAAATTCTATTCACCTTTACCAATAGACAGTGCTCAGCATTCAACTGGCTGACCTTTCAATAGTTGAAAAGGATACTTAGTGAGGAAACTTGATATACATTTTTATAGTAGAAATTTGCAGTAACTTGTATCATCAATTTATTGTTACTGTAGATATAGTTACTGGTAGCAATTTTAGCTATGGATGCTGGCAAGTCACTTGGAGGTGTTTTTATGAAATAGTTTGATCAAGTTTAGGCAGTTTACTAAAAAAAGAGAATATGTTTAGGAACTTGTGTCATGTGTTAATATCTTAATCAAAAATCTACTTGATGTAATGACTCCAAAAGCAAACATTGTTTTCTCATAATAAAAGGATATTTTCCCAATCTTCATGCAGAAAATCTAGTTTAAAATTATATAATCAACTATGATGCATGATGCTTGGATGACTTATTTCCCCTCCAAAAATGCCTACGCAGTCTTCATATCCTTCCATGATGCAGAGTGTGGGTAAAACAATGTCACTTTATGAGCTTTGCCCACTGGTTTTAGTAAAAATAATTGCTTTACCAATAAAAAGAATGACAGGAAGTTAAGAAATAAAGGATAGGCTGGTTTCAAAAGGAAGAAAACTGCCCAATTGTGGGAATAAATTTTAATTAGGGAAGCTCTATGGTGCTTCATCTCATAAAACTCATTTTATTAAATTTATGTCCCATATTTTTGTCACTCTATATTGCTTTCTGCACTTAAAATCCAGGCATGAGGATATGACATTATTTTGTCACTCCGTCATTGGCTTCAGGGGACAGGGTCCTGACTTCACCAGAGTCTTTGGTCCTTTTGCCCTTTTGTACCTTATTCGAAAGTTTCAGCAAAGGTGACCTCTGGGAACACAAAATCTACCGTTGGCCTTATAGTTTGACTTTTCTATCTGCATCTTAGGACTCTGCTCAGAAGTAGACAGTCTTAGAGCTGAGCTCAGGCCAGCACCAGTGTCAAGTGAACTTTTTGCCAGCATATTTCACAGCTGAGCCTCATCCCTTATTTAGGACTTAGTATCCAGATTCTAATTCTTTCAGGGACCATTTTGGAGTGACATGCTTGTATGGTTCATTCCATGAACCACTTGTATTATCTGGCTAACCCTGCTAATATCTCTTTCTCCAACATTGAATTGTGCTGATAAAGGAAAAAAAAGCCGTGTGTTTGCTAAGTCCTGGGTGGGTGGGAGACTGCCTACCCTGATAACATCCAGAGCAGTGCTCAACGCCTCTCTCCTTCATGTGCCATGACTCAGCTTGACCAGAATATTCTTGTGTCTAATCTGTTGCTGTGTGAAAAGAAGCAATATTCCCAATTATATTGCACTTCAAAAGTTCACGTACTAGCTAGCTGCTCGGGAACTCATTTTTCAACGAAAACAGGCTAACATGCAGACAAAAGTGGCTGGGATCTTGCAAGACCTAAGAACAGTGGAGAAAGCAGGGTGGAGTATGCATGATTTTTAAAGATTTCAGTGGAATGGAAATTACCCAACTGTAATTTCCTGTGAGAGCCCTGACCTTTAGTCCTTATCCAATGCGGTGCTGAGGGAGAAGCAGATGGTCCCACCCGGAGCCACCCTGGGCCTGAGGATGCCTGTCCCAGGCAGGGTGGCGGGGGCCCACAGAGGCCTCAGCCTTTGGAGGAACAATAGAGGGTGAATCATGGCTTGTTTGCATAACTGGCTGATGATCAGAGAGAAGAGGTGAAAAGGTAGGGTCAGGGGTTGAGTTCTGACTCCTTTTAATAGTTAATCAGGTCAGAAATCATGGCCCTGTGTGAACATCCAGCTCAGCTTTCTCATCCTGTCTGGGGACACAGAGGGGCAAATCGTTCTGTATTTTATAGAAACAGAGAAAGATTCAAGCAAGGTTTTTTTAATAAAAGAGCTTTAAGCAGAGGATTATCAGACAGTATTTGGTTTCCTTTCTCATGGGCTACCTTCTAGAAAGTGGCACACAAATTTTGGTCTCCCTCGCTGAGAAAAAAACAGACAGTGACCACAGCTCATTAATCCCATTTGCTTCCCTTAAGAAGTGTCCCTAAATGATTGTGTTAGAGAATCTGTGACCTTGTAAAGGGTCTATAAAATACTATATACTAAATACTAAAGTTCACATGAGAAATAGAAAGGTAATTTTACAATATTAGTAAAAATGTAAGAAAATAGTTAAAATGCAAATGCTAGAACTTGAGGGAAAAGTAGGTTTAATTTAAAGTGGGTGAAGTGTTAGAGAGAAACTGAACGTGTACTTGGCTTTTGTCAAATTTAATTTCAAAAATTATAATATTGTCCAAGGATGGCACACATGTGGCCAAAGCAGCCTTAGAGATGCATTGTTTAAATTTTAAAATTTGAACTTGAAAAGTCTGAGATGGGGAAAACACATTCCATCAGACCTGTATTTCTGCACCCAGTTGCTTCGCATATTTATTGTGTAATGAGGCCCTAAATGTATGTGGCTGTTTTTTGGGCCCTGAATGATGTTACTTTGGATCTCAAGAATGTTAAGACAAGCAGTGAGAAACAGAAGACCAGAAGAGGAGAGATGGAAATTTGGGATTAAAGGAAGAAACAAGGAGATTTGTATGGTGAACATTTATTTAGTTTCAATTAAGCACTGAGTACTGTTCAAACAGCTAGGTAAGAAACAATGAAATAAAGTCCCTACTCCTATGGAGCTTATATTCTAGTGGGAACATATGGAGTGCCTTCTAATGGCCTCTAGTTTCTTAGCAGAAAGAAGAGCAAGGTCATTAAAAGTAAAAGTGAGAGTGAAAGATGAAGTGCTGTAGGTTTGAGGAGAAAAGAAAAGTGCACAATAGTTGTCTAGGAGAATAAAAGAGGAAAGTGGTTCATCGAAGGTAGTAGAATTCCTGGGCAATAGTAAGAGTCCACTGAGATTAATAGTCAGGAATTGAAGTAAGATCTGTCAGCATATGTGTGTGTTTTCATTCAGCCACCATCAATAGTTCAGGGACCAGAAAGAGTAGGTAGAAATTTGGATTAAACTAAGAGCAAGTTGATGGTGGGAGAGAACAAGGGAATTGAGTCGTATGCATGGTAATGATTATCAAGTCAAACCACGAAGTCCCAATTGAGGAAATAGGTCAATGATGACATGGGGAGGTGAGGGACAGGTACTAAGTTCAACAGGTAGGTGTTTGTCCTAGTGCCGAAGAATGATTAGGTTAAGATGGAGAGAGAGGATGTGGTGGTAGAAGTGCATGATGTCTGAAGAGGGTACAGTCACCAAGAATGATCATACCTAAGGCATGGCCATAGAAGCAGGCAGCTGGAGTGAAGTGAAGGACATGATCATGAGAGAAGAGGACATCCAGAGCCCAAGAGATGGGATTATGGCAAAGATTTCAATGGTGTTGAAATCAGCAACACCAGCAACTCCAACACCAGAGTACTGTTGGAGAGAGTGACAGATCGAGCACATGAACCTTCAAGAATGCTGAGAACAGAATACAAAGTCTGTAGATGATTGGCACGTGGAGTAGTGGGTGACCAATGGCTGAGTTAAGGGAAGCAGAAAGGTTTAGGGAGAAGAAAAGGGGGACCAGCTGGAACTGGGAGTGAGTACTCACAGCTGCAGGAAGAACAGATTCCATCTAGAAAAAAGAGTTGCAATTAGTGTAGAGAAGACTTTGAGAATATAGGAAATTTTGCTGATGGCAATGAGTTCCAGAGTGTATAGTGGAAGGGTTTGTGTTCTGGGGAAAAATAGGAGTTTGGGTCCTACAGAGGGATGAACAGAGCTGTATGGGGAAGTGCCTTAAAACGATGAGTAGTGTTAGGGATTCTTTCGGTGATTGAGAGAGCATGGATATATGCAATTAGCAACTGAAGAGAAATATCCAAAACAATTGACAGTTTCTGATATAGAGAAAAGGGAAGACTATGGCTAGTACACATGCTAAAGCCATTTCATGAGATCATTTACCACTGTGACCAGTAGGTGGTACTGTTGACCCAGGATAGTTTGGTTGCTGTTGAGCACAGTGGTGCAGGGAAGGGAAAGTTACAGATCAGATGCGAGGGTAAGGAGACAGCATCCACCACTGGGTACAATGTAAAGGATGCTGGTAGATTTAGATCTCTGTTTTTGGATTAATCATCCTTACACAAAATAAATGTTTTCTTAGAATGGACAAACAAGCACTAATTCTCAGAAAGGATTGGGCCTTTGAAAGAAACTTGAACATAGAGACGAGTATGCAAATGATAGTGCTTGGACTTTTAATTTTCTGGGTGAAAAAAATCAAAAACAAAGAAAGAGAAGAAAACTGCAAGAACCTGCCGACCACTCAAAAGCAGTTTAGTATGCCCTGCACCTGGAACTTCTCCTACTTCACCTCTGGGACAACCATGTGCACACATCCTGCTGGACAAATGTATGACCAGCCACTGGTTCACTTCTGATATTTATCTGAAAACACATAAACAAATTCAATTTTTGCTATAAAAACAAAAAGCACACCCCCTCCCTCGCTCGTCTGCTGCTTGCTCTGGGGATTCAGAACACAGAGCTTAGAACGCTGGAGGCACCGTGACTTCCCTTCCAGGAGGAAGGAGACTGGGAAAGGCAGGCACTGATCAGAGTCTATGAGCTTTGCATATTCCTATTTCTCAGTTGTTCAGCACTAGAAAATTCCAGCAATGAACATGGGACAACCCTAGCAGCCTTTGTGCAGCTTGGGTGGGGGGTGCTATCTCTGTGAAAAACTGACTCATCAAATCAGGAGGTTTTATCTCCCAAACTGAATGAGCACCTGTACACTGAAGTTTTCAACAGCACCCACAAGATTTTTAAGGGCTTGTCAAAAGAATCTTCAATAGTCTCTAACCATGAATAAAAATGATTTCACATGTCATCTTTATGGCACATTTTATTTCTTGGGATTAATTTAATTGATTGAGCTGAATGGTTAAGGGTTGTTAAGCGGCTGTTAGTAATAAGGAGAAATTCTTTAAATTTTCAGGAAAACATACCATGTATGTTTTGACATGGTTTTATTAAGTGGTTAAGATGCTTCTTTAATATAATACAGTTACACCTTGATTTCAAAATCCTCAAGGGAAAAAAAAAATTCCTTTATGATGAAATCAGTAGTACTAAGAAAAATATCTTTTGCTGTCACATAAAGTTGATCTGCTTGGTACTAATTTACAGTTTAAAAATACCATATAATTGTCCCTTCCCACAGCTTCTATTTAGGCAAGTATACTCAAAAGTTAATAATATATCCTAAGTTTCTCTTGGGCACATCATCCTGGCTAGGCACTTGAGGGCCAGATTGTTACTTTAAAATTTGCAACATATTTAAAGCCAGAGTTTATAAGCTAAACCCAAGAGAATTTTCCAGAGAAAGTGGCTATTTCTTCTCTTAATTAAGACAGGTGTGGTTAGTTGGGGATTATCTCACAAAGCGTAAGGTCTCTGGTTTGATTTCTGGTCAGGGCACAGGCCTGGGTTGCTGGCCCAATCCCCAGTTGGAACACATATGAGAGGCAGCTGATTGATGTTTCTCTCACATATCAATGTTTTTTCTCCTCCTCTTTCTCTCTTCTTTCCCATCTCTCTAAAAATAAATAAAATCTTTAAAAAACAAAGAATTATAGGATAGGACCACATTTCCCCAGCTATTACATAGAGAGTAGACCCTACCTTACTTCTTCCCGAAGGGTGATTCATTCTAAAATATGGAGATTTTCAGCCTTTTGTGATGATAAAACTTCTTTTTCTCTGACACTTGAGCAATCTGCTGCTTCCCAAGGTTGCTTTTTGGTGGCAGGTGCTCCTGGCACCCATCACAGGCCCTCTGACTCTGAGGAGTTGCTTCTATATCAAGAGTTCTAGTCTGCAGGCAACTCAGAGCAGTGCTTACCACAGTGGACAAAATCATTGACAGCATTCGTGTAAAATTCCTGACACTGTATCCTGGTTGGTGTGACTCAGTGGATTGAGTGCCAGCCTGCAAACCAAAATATTGCTGGTTTGATTCCCAGTCAGGACACATGTCTAGGTTGTGGGCCAGGTCCCCAGTTGGGGGCATGTGAGAGGCAACCCTTACACATCTATGTTTCTCTCCCTCTCTTTCTCCTTCCCTTCACCCTCTCTAAAGTAAAATAAAATAAAGTTAAATTAAATTAAATTTCTGGAACTCACCCTAGACCTAGTGTGTTAAGATGGGGGGGCGTGGCGCTGAAAATCACTTACGTGTCCTCTGGGCAACTAGCGTGCAGCTGTGCCCCTCAGAGGACTTTTAAATGAAACTACTTTAAACATCTGTAGAGTTGCTCTAGAGAAGGAAAATAGCATGAAGTATCATTATGTCACAATCCTGGGTATTCATTTGACAAATCATGAGCAGGCTAAGAGGACTCCTTTTGATGACCATGCAACTTCTAACATGTCCTGAAAGTCCACACTCAACCCTTTTCCCCCTTGCACTCCCAGAGCTTTCCCTGTGCCCCTGTCCCTTAGGAGACTGGAGGAGATCATCACTGTGCTCCCCAGATTCCCAGACTTCCAGATTCCCTGAACATTTGTCCCGACCTTGACTCGTTTTCAATAATTGAGTGAGCTTCTACTGCCCTAGAGTGATTCAGGGATTACTATAAGTGACACAGGCTGCTTTCAACCTTTTCTTTTTATTACAAACAGTGATTTAAAAAGAAAAACAATTTGTACCTATCAGGAATAATTCACTCATCCAGAATCACATATCTGATGGTTACTTGACATTCTAATTGGAAACATGTATGTAGGCATTTTGATCTAAACATAATTCAAAATTGGGCTCCTGATAGTCCTCCCAAAGTCCCTTTCTCCTCAGCCTTCCCCATCTCAGTTTCTGGCAATTCCATCCCCACCATTTTCCCAGGTCAATCATGTTGATGTCATCCTTGATGTCTTTATTTTCCAAACAACTCACACAAGTCCATCCATAAAACCTGGTAGCTCTACCTAAAAAATACATGTAGAAAAGACCATCTCCCAGGACCAAACCACTCATCTCTCATCATTTTACACCTCTGAAATCTATTCTCAGCATAGTGGCCAGAATTACTTTTTAAAAGTTAAGGCAAGTATTGAAAAGGCTTCTCATTACACTATCACCTACAAAGCATGCTTGTTAGGCTAATTGGATCTTGCTCTGATGTTGTCTGAAGCTGGCCACTGAGTGTATTGGTTTTGGGGCCTCTTGGGAGAGACTCTGGTAGAGACCAATGTCATATGCTGCCTGTGACTGGCCCTGGACGACATGTTTGGAGCTATAAAGCAATCTACAATGTGTGGCTGCCTCTGCTGGGCCCAGATGTGCATGGGAAGGACCAAGCTATGCCGGGTTTTACCTGCACCTGGCCTTGCTTGTCACTGTCTGCAGTTTGTTAGGCTCAGTAAGTTAACAAACCTCTTATAGTATTTGAGTTGCATGAGGTTAGTACTCATTGGGTCACTAGGTTGGGGTAAGGGATGTTCACCAGATTGATACAGGTTCAAACCTGGAGCCAGTGCTGGGGCTACTCAGCAAATACCCCAGAGTGCACCAAGCCTTGCTGCCACCAGCTGGGTGCTTATACACCTTTATGGTGGGGCAGAGTCTCAGGAAATCACCAGTGTGAGGCAGCAGGGTTAACCAGGCCCAAAGAGACCAAGATTTAGCCACGTGAAAGGAGAGCTCTGCTCTGGTAGGGTGTGTGAGGGAAAAATGACCCCCAGCCTCGAGCCATACAACTCAGATCTATTCCCAGACTCTGCCTGGAACCTGGTGTCTGTAGGGCAGGCCACTGGGAATCAGGAGAGTGGAGCTAGTGGATCTCCCATGAAGGGGAGCTGCCATCCAGGCTTAGGGGTTGGTGGAGGGAGTTCTCCACCCCAGAGCCTCAAAACTCAGTCTGTCTTGGATTCTTCCTAGACCTCAGCAGAGCAAAGATACCAGGCACCAGGAGGGTGGGGCAGCCAGGAGCTCAGAGAGTAGGGCTAGTGGACCTCCCATGAGGAGGAGGCACCAGTCAGGTTCGCAGGGAAGTGGGGGGGGGGGGGATGGCCTCTGTCCCAAAGCCATACTACTCAGCCACTGACACCCCTGAGTCTGCATAGACCTCCACATCCTGGCCCAGGCAGCTGATCCTTCAGCAGGGTGCATGCCCCACAGGATGGGGCAACAAGGGGTCCTGAGGGTGAGGCTACTGCACTCCCTCAAATGTCAAATAAAGGGGATGCTCCACCCAAATAAGATGGCGTCTTAGGTGTGGAAGAGGAACCCAGCCCGGGGATCTTGGCACCTGTCCCTTCAGCCACCAACCCTAGTCTCTCCTCACAGAACTAATATGCGCATCCTCCCTCTGCCAGAGCCCAGGGTGCGTGGCTGAGAATAAGGTTTTGTGTGTTGGCCCTTGAAGAGGGTGCCTATTTCTCTAGTGGATTCCTATCTCTCCCTGATAGAAACTGCAGATTTTCACAGTCAGATATTACATGGACACCTCTTTCTGGCTCTGGTGCTCTGGGGTAGAGAGCTTGGCTTGTGGTTGAGACCCCAGCTTCTCAGGGGAAACCTCAGCGGCCACCTGCAGGAGAAGGGCCAGCCCTGTTTCCATCTCTGCCCTTCCTACCAGTTGCAATGTGGCTTTTCTTAACTCCTTGGCTATAAGACTTCTCTTCAGCTGGTCTGCAGTGGCTTCTTCAGGTTCATTGCTCTATATTTTAGCTGTAATTCCAGTTTGGTTCTGGGAGATGGTAAGTATAGCTTCCATCTATTCTGCCACCATCTTGGATTTTCCACCTGGTGGTTTTCTATCCATTGCTTCCGCAATGAAAATGTTAATGATAAATTGAGGAACTTAAGGCTATGAATATCTTTCTTTCAGGAACAGTGATATTCAGGAGGGGGCAAAAAAGCACTTGAGGGTAAGGGAAAATTGGTTTCTCTCCTTTGCAAATCAGAAAGTATAAACTACTTCTTTTGCCTTTCCCTCCTAAGTCAGAAAAATAAAGTGATACAAAATCCAGTCTATTCTTATGCCTTGAGGCATGACTGCAACTAAACCATTAGGGGATGCAAATTGAACCCTCTCTGAATAAAATTCAGTGCGTAACATACCATTTGGGCCACATACAGAAGGCACGGATTCATAAACAGGCTTTTCTCTGAACATTTATGGGCAGGGAGAAAAGCTCGACTCACAGACTTATTAAACATGAAGGACCCCTTTTGGATTTTTTCTCCATCTGCCTGACAATAAACAGAGCGAAATCAGTGTAAGTCACTGAATTTTTTTTTTAAATCAGACATTTAATTAACTTGGTTGTTAATGAAAAGCGGGGCTGGTGGTGGGCAGTAGAGTTCTGATTTCTCACCTCATCATTTGGGAGCCTGGAATGACAGGCAGGGAGGTTCGGCCCGCTTCATACAGATGGTACGGCTGCTTACACAAGCGAAGGGCAGGAATATGGTCACTCCTCAAAAAATTAAAAATAGAAGTACCATACGACCTAGCAATTCCACTTTTGGGCATATACTCCAAAGAATGGAAAGCACGGTCTTGGAGATCCATGTGATATTTATACACTGATGCTGATAGCAGCATTATTCACGGTAAATATAATATATTTACATATATTTTATATATATATATATATATGTTAATATTATTCAATCTTAAAAGGAAAGAAATTCTGACACATGATACAACATGGATAAATCTTGAAGACATTATTCTAGAATTGTGGAACTATAATAACAATGATAATCCAGAAGACAAAGGACAAATAGTGTATGATTCCACTTACCTAGAACAGTCATGTTCATTGAGACAGGAAGTAGAATGGTTGTTGCCAAGGGCTGCAAGGGGAGAGCAAGGGGAGTTATGGTTTAACAAGAACAGAGTTTCAGTTTGGGATGATGAAGAAGTTCGGGAGATGGATGGTGGTGATGGTTGTACAACACTGTGAATGTACTTGATGCCCCTGAGCTGGACACTTGAACATGGTTAAGATAATATATTTGATATGATATGTATTTTATCACAATTTTTTGGCAAAAGCTAAAGGATCTATAGATTTGCCTACACTGGACATTTTAAGTAAATGGGATCATATACTATTGATCTTTTGTGACCAGCTTCCTTCATTCACCATAATGTTTTCAAAGTTCATTCATGTTATAGCATGTGTCAGTACTTCATTCCTTTTTATAGCTAAATGCACATTATTCCATTGCATGAACAGAACACACTTTTCCAGAGGCTGGTGGGTGGAGTAACAGTGATTGTTAATGGGATGCAGGGTTTCTTTTTGGAGTGATGAAAATGTTCAAAAATTAGATTGTTGTGCTAGTTGTACAAGTCTATGAATACACTATAAACTACTAAATTATATATTTTAAAAGGGTGAATTTCTATATTTGTGAATGATATCTCAATAAAAAAATCTAATGGTGTCTTAGGTGAATTAACAAAAGTACAGAGTCTATAACAAATAGGGTAAAAAAGGCACAAATTTAGTAAGAAGGCCTGGGTTCAGGTGGTAACCCTGGCACTTACTGGTATGATTTTGGTCAAGTATTAACTTCTCTGAACCTCACATTTATGATCTATAATATGGAAACAATAAATTAATGCCTACTTTGCATAGACAAAGTGGGGACCAAGTGACATAATAGATATGAGAGGCTTTTTGTAACTGTTGGTTATATATTATTTTAGCATTAATTGGAATGCAGAATATATGTGCGTCTGGGCAGAAAATTGCTGTCTTGTTTAAAGGGCTGTCAAGTTGAAGAAAATTGGATTTATTCTGTATTATTTTAGAGGGTGGGACTGGAAACATGGATATATTGTAATTAGTAAGGAAGGCAAATGTTAAACTGATAACAGGAAGACAGATCCAAGGAAGATGGTGACTGCGTGCCTCTCCCTGTTGGTATTAGAATAGAAGCTGGATTCAAACTTAACATAGGCTGTTCATGTAGATATTTGAAACACATTTCAGGTTTTCTTGAACTGTGACATTGTTTTTCCATATTTGTCTCAGATTTTAGTATTTCTTAACTCCAATGTTTTTCCAAAAGTATATTTTCTATATTAGAAAATGTAGCCCCTTCTTTCTGCTCTGCACCCTTTTCCCAGATGCTTCTATCCTTTATATGATCATTTCTCGTCCTTTCTAACTGCCACCAGAGGGGAAGCAAAAATTCTATGCACTAGGTAGTGGTTCGTGGCCTTAACTGCACAATGTAATCACCTCGGAGCTTTACAAACTATTAATGCCTGGATCTCACTCTCAGAGATCCTTAGAGGTATCAGGTATAGATTGCACATTAGGATTGTTAAAGGTCCCAGGTGATCCTAATGTGCAACCCAACTCAAGGACACCGCTGTATAGAGAACAATTGTGTGACCCCCAACATGACTGAGCGGGGGCGCAGATGGCAACATGGAGAGATTCGGTTCTCCTGCCTCCTCACACAGGTCTTGCATTTTGCCATGTCACCAGCTGCCTACATAGGTAAGTAACAGCTGCAGGGGAATCTGGAACAGCTGTTAAGCTGGAATTTCATTCCGACAATTACTAGCCCTACAAAGTCTTTTCTTTCTATTAGAAAGAAATTCTCCTTTACACTGATACAACAGAAGTCAAGCAGGCCTGAACTGTCTGTTCTCTGAACTTTTTAGGGATAACGTAGGGGACTTCCTCTTTGTGACACTTGAGATAAAGACATTTAGGGCACGTGTTCAGAGGACAGACCTCTATTACACATCTTGACTTAAGTGATGAATGACCAGATAACTGGTGTTGAGGGAAGATTGAGCTCCCCATCCATTCCTCAGAGCCAGAGATCCCATAACTAATGAACTCTAAATTGAAAGTAGGGACTATTATTCTTCTTATATTTGAAAATGTTGAATTGATAAATTTAGTATCCCTGGGACAGTAGAAGGTAGGTGAGTAAAAGAATAAGGATGTTCAATGGAAAGGTTACTCCTTCAAGTTGGAGGAATTAACTGATAGCAAAATAGCAAATCAGAGACACCTTAGGGAGGAGAGCTTAGATGTCTTAGGTCTTTTAATGTGAGAAACTTCAAGTGAGTTGAATTTCTGACACCTCAAACTTTCTATGGCCAGATGCTCAAAATAGTTACATATACCTTTATGAAAATTCCTCAAATATTATTTTTTGAAAAATTCAGATATATTTGCACAGGTGAATAATATTTTGATATGTTTGTAAAAGCCAAATGCTTGACCTGTGGACTCACTGGGGGTGGATATTAATATCAGGCCCCAACCCCCCAAAGAAAAATATCTATCTTACTTATCAAAAGAATCTTTCATTTTAGGCTCTCAGGAAGTTTAAAATAGAGAAATATTATATTCCTTAGAAGGTCTGATAAATAATTCAGACCAGCTATAAATCTTAATGAAAAAAGTTTTTTTCTTTCCAGTGAATCTCAGTTCTCTGTCTGTAACGAAACACGGTTGTTCTTTGGCTGTTCCACCCCCAATCACAATATTTCCTGAAAATGGCCTCTGATTTCCTTTTCTTTCCTCAATCTTTGTGATTCTGGTGAAAGTTATTCCACCCCTGAGGCACAAGATGGACATGTGACCCAAGTCTAACCAATCACAGCAGGGATAGGGACTGTGCAGGTGGGCACATGATGGAAGTTAGGCCAATTAGAGACAATGGTATTAATTTCAGGACACTGATGTCAGCCAGCACTTTTTCAAACAATTTACCATTTTAGGTAAATGAAGTTTAATCTGCTTTGAAATCCTGGGAGTGAATGTGGGAGGCTTGCCTCAGACATACCCAACCCTAGAGGGAAAAACTAAGGATTTACATCCCATTTCCCATCAGTCATTGGTGTGGGGGCTACCAGTGGCGATGGGAAGGGTTCATTAATCCCACTGCATTTTGAACTCTGGTGGTCAGAGAAAGCCCTCAGGCAAAGAAATGTATTTAGGAGTTGGTCTGGTGTGCACTGAAATAGTAAGGGCAAGGGGAGTGTGGGTGGGGCACTGAACCATATCCATCTACCTCAGTAAATAATGATCTTAGTACATTGTCTTATTCCATTTTATTGTAAACACTTGGTCAATGTCAGTTGCCAGTAACATTTATTCATTCAACAAACATCTATTGTGCCATGTGCTAAGGTTTAGTCAGTATGCTCGATTCTGGGAATAAAACAAAGCAGAACATCCCATTCCTCAAGAAGCTGGCAATCTATTAGAAATACAAACAAGGAAGCAAGGCATTTGTGCTAAGGATAAGGGGAGCTGGGTGCTGAGAAAACATGCATGAGAGGAACCTAATTTAGAATGTGTTTTCTAAGCACCCTCCCCAGGCTTCAGCAATAGGAATAAAAATTTTGGAAGGTTTAAAAAAAATGATAGCGGTGGAAGCAAGTGGAGATTTTTCCTGTCCACTCTTTTGCATTTTTGAATTTTATACTATGTGTATGTATTACGTATATTTAAAAAGTTTACTTTTCAAATGAATAATCATTCAATTGTGAAGAAGTAAATCAACATAACCAATAAAATTACCATCTCTGGTAGCAATCTAAGATATTGTAAGGTGTGCATAAGAAGACTTGGAGAAGCAAGTTCTGTTTAGGAATACGGATAGACGTCACATGAAGACATGCCTAGAATGCAATCCAGAAATCTTTAACCTGATATTGCATGCTGAGTGGTCTCAGAAAAGGACCATCAGGGGTCTGGCAGCAGAAAGCTCAGAAAGCAGACAGAGAGGCAGCTGCCATTATTCCCAGGGCTGGCTGGCGAAGGGGCACAGAGAGGCCATCACCATTGCTGGATTCTGCTTGCAGGGTGCTCAGCAGATAATTACTGAATTAAATTAATCCTACCCAAAGTGGACACACCTCGCCACTAACTGTTAAGAGTATCCCTAGCTCCAATTTTATACCAGCTAAATAACCCTTTGATTATAATCTGGCTTCCCATGTAGACCGTCCTATGAAAGCAGAGTAGGCTCTATTGGTGACCTTTCTGGTCCCTTGGATAGATTTCTTAAATGAATGCAGCAGCTTTTCTCTGCTTGGTTAGTATTACTTGGGACCCCTAAACCTGCTAATTATACTGGGGTTAACACATTATGATTCATGACCTATGTAGCCAAGCACTGGATTAAAAGGACACTGGTCCCACCAAGGCAAGCACTTGCTCTGTGAGGTCCTAAATAATATTTCTATTTCATTTCACACCAACTACAAGTTCATACCTGGAATTTTGAAATGCGTTGCTATGATGAAGTTCATTCAGTTGAGGGCTGTCCCCTTGAGGGCCGTTCAGTTGGAGGTCGCTGTTCACATTGGCAAAAGCCACAAGAGCACTTTGGGGTTTCACTGGTGTTACCAGAGGATATGAACTTTGAAGTCATGGAAATCTGCTGACAGGTTGGGACAGAAGCCACAATAAGAAAGAGGACTGAGAGCCCAAGTCAGAGACTAGACCTTGGTGATCCAAGGAGGCTATGACTACTGATATCTTAGCAGAAAGATGGTGAAGTTATTGATTTTTAAAAGGAGTTGGAAACATTTTGCTTAAAGTAAAAACCTAGCAGATAGAGCCTTGCTAATGTATTACAATACTATCTACCTTTGTAATTCTGTCTTCAAACGTTTTCTGTCCAGTCCATTAGGAAAACGTATTTCTGATTTTGTCATGTTGGTTATCAAGAATTCAACTCAGTTCCCTTCATCATGTGATCATTGAACACCTACTAGGTTGGGGTCATTATAGAAAATACAAAAATTAATTAGACCTTGTCTCTGTAAATATAGGGCTGCATGAGCAGTATAAATAAAATCTTATTGACATGAGGCAAAAAGGCCTAGTTCTTTTTTTTTTTAATAAAATATTTTGTTTATTTTTAGAGAGAGGAGAAAGGAGGAAGAAGGAAAGGGAGAGAAACATCAATCAATTGGGGAATCACTCCCCCAACTAGGGACCTGGCCCACCACCCAGGCCTGTGCCCTGACTGAGAATGAAACCAGCAACCTTTTGGTCTATAGGCTGACACTCAATCCACTAAGCCAGACCAGCCAGGGCTAGTTCTAAATAATTCTACCACATTTGTTTACTTTTCATTTTGCTGAAATACATTTATTTCCCAGTAGCCTATCTTGGGAGGGAGAAGGAAAGGAAAAATATACAGATAATTTCCAGACCTAAAATCTGTATCTTGCATTGTGTGCAAGAGTTCTTGAGTTGCCAAGAATGATAGAATAAGGCCCAAGACTTGGAGCTGCCCTGGGTTAACTCTCCTATGCTATTTATCAGATGTACAGCTTTCAGCAAGTTATTTAACTTCTTTTAGTTTCAGTTTGCTCATCTGTAAAATGGGAGTAATTTACATGCTTCACGGTATTTTCTGCCAGACTAACAAATTATATTTGTAAAGCGCCCAATACATAGTAAGCACTGTATAAATGCTGACTATAATTATTGTCTTACACAGAAATGCAAATGAAATGTTAGATCAATTCTTGAACACTACTTATTTATACATTGGGACTACCTATAATTAACACCTCATTAAACAATATTTATTGACCAACTACTGTTACTGTGGAACAAACAACCATTTACAATGCAAAGGATAGTTTTTAGTAACTATTAACTTAGAAGTAATCATAAAATACAAAATAGATACTAGATAGATAGTGGTACATGCTTAATGCAACAGTGAAGTATATTCAGAGAGAAATTAAATATTTATTTTCTGCTTATATATAGTAGGGAAGAAGAAAATAAGAGCCTCTATTTTCACAATTATTCCAGTTCTCTAACATACTTTGCAGTTTCAAGAGACCAATAAAGATATTTACTCTTACTTTGCCAAAGGAAGTGATTTTAGGTCACTGATTCTTAAGGGGATAATTTTCTTACATCAAATCATGGCCCTTTAGCTTAGCTGTCCCCATCAGGGCCTGGCCTCTTATCTTGCTCATGGTAAGGGCAGCTGAGCAGGTAGCAACCTTGGGTCTATCTCTGGGCAAAGCAGCCAATCTATCTTATAGGACTTCGGTGAGGCTTAAAGGAAACATCCATGTTCAGGGCCCTGGCCTATACAGACCCTCAATTAATATTAGCAATTCTTTGTCAGCACACACTGAAACCAGCTCCCTTACACAAGATGCATACTCTGTTCTATCCTATGCTGGGAAGCAATGGCACCAAACTGTCACCCTGCATCCAATCCATCAACCTCAGCTGCTGTCACTGCCGGTGCTGGACCAGCGCCAAGGCCTCCCGACTGCTTGCCAAGTGTTCGTTCGCCCTCCTCACCCTCGCTTCTCCACGCAGAAGCCAAAGATACCATGTTGAAAACAAATCAATATAATTTTGGGAGGGGGAAATTGGAATAAATTTGTTCTAAGTCACTTCTATTTTCTAAATGAGGGGTTAATATATTGATTAACTAGAAGCTTTTTCAAGTCATTAAGTAACCATGGAAAAAATTTCAAGGACCTACTCCTAAAAGAATAGAAATTGAGTAAATGATAAAATGAGAAAACAAAGACACAGGAGGAAATTAAAATCAAGTTTTAAAAAGTAAAAATGTAACCAGAAGGAAGTTAGCATCTTTGTATTATTATCATACAAAACAGACTTTATCTTAAAAATCATTTTTAAGGATAAGAGATGCCATTATGTGATGATAAGAGGTTCATTCCATAATAATGAAACATATGACAGTTCTTAAGTAATACGCCTCTACTAATAAATTGACCTCAAAATATATTTCTAGAATGGACAGAACTATAGGTGAAACTGACAAATGCACAGTTACAGTGAGAGATTTCAACACTTCTCTCCTAATGACTGGCAGGTGAAATGATGAAAACTTAGTAAACAAATAAGATTTGAAGAACACCATTAATATCCTTTATTTAATAAACACGTAAGAAGTCTAAACCTCAAAATTAGTCTTAACTTCTCCCATGCAAGACCTATTCATCAACAGTGGCTGCTCATGAAGTTAAAAATTGCAAAAAAATAAAAAAGACAACATCAGATGGATGCAGAGCAGATGAACTGAGAGGCTGAGGGGCGTACTCTGGGGCTGCAGTCAGTGCACCAAGATAAGCAAGAAGGACCAGAAGATTCTTCCCACCGTAATCATGTGAGAATTATCTTACATGGCTTATCGGCTTTCCTACCACTCGTGGAAGGTACTCTGGCACCGTGTGCCATGCAATACCTATTGATTGATGGGTT
The DNA here is from genome assembly GCA_004026585.1 of Noctilio leporinus. Classification (NCBI taxonomy): domain Eukaryota; kingdom Metazoa; phylum Chordata; class Mammalia; order Chiroptera; family Noctilionidae; genus Noctilio; species Noctilio leporinus. The sequence goes on along the minus strand of PVIW01000173.1, from coordinate 498,606 downwards.
TCATTTTTTTTCACCCAGGCATTGCCAGAAATGGTGATGGAGAGCCCTTAGAAACAAGTTGTGTATAGCCTACTCTTTTTACTGCTCAGTTGACATGTTCCATAATGTAGTTGGTTGAAAAGACAGATTTTAAGTGAATTCTGGTGTGTATGGTTGAATGATTGGTATGAAGAATATATAACACTTGAAACCTCCATTTTTATCTTCCCTCCAGTGCAGGCCACATCGAGAATGTTCAAAAAGTTCCATGTTATACATCTACATTTGAACTTCCTAAAGATGCATGCCATTTCTGAAATAGAAGGTTTTTTTGATAAAGAACATGAATCATATTACTCATTATCATTTTTTTATTTACATATACCCAACAAATTTGCTCCCACTGTGGGAAACTCTTCCTTTAACATCCACCCAAAGAACCTAAAATGTTGAATGATGGGAAAAGTATCTCACACAGGTGTGGCTTTAAAGACTTCTTTCCCTTTCCTTCTCTATCCATGGTAGACTGCAATATCCTCAGGTTCGGGAAGCTACAAGAAGAGGAAAAATCATGGAGAAAGAGTATAATTCAGGAGAGTCTTCCTCTTGCAATGAAACAATGGAAATCAGGGCCAGGATTAGAAGCAGAGAAGGCAAAAATTAATGAAATCTGCCCAGAAATAGAAGGCCTATTTGCTAGGGAAGGACCTTAGAATGTGGCAGACAAAGTGACTCAAGTTCCCTACAATGACTGTAGAAATACTCATATCCAAAAGTGACCAGACAGATGTGGGTCAGAGTAAACAGAAGAATAAATGGTGAGTCAGAGACACAGAACTGGGACAATGAGCTTTGAGGGACACCATGACTGGCACTGGTCCATAAATCACCATCCCCACAAAGACAGGGCTTGGAGGTAAACTATAATCCTCACTGGGCATCATTGCTGATTCTTTGTTCAGATGACTTCTTATCCATAGGGTACAGACACTTTACCCACTTATCTCAGTAGAGAACTACTGAACAAACAGTTCCTTCAGGGGTTAAGAAGATGAGCTGGGAGGTCTGGTTGGACATTTGAGTCCTTAGATACAGAGAGAAAGCCATACCCAATGTAGAATGGCTCTTTAATCCTCCCTTTCATCCCATCGGTTGACATACAGTCAATTGAGCACTGGTGGTACAAAGACTCTCAGGAAACAGACTGAGGGGGCACATTGAATGTTTCTGAATAATCACCCAAATGTCCCACATTATGTTGTATGTCTACATAATCAGGCAGAGTTTCTTCACATTTAATTATAGAATATATTTCTGACATCCAGAAAGTCACACTATCATGTTTCAATGTTTTGGTTCTCACAAAAATGTCGAGACAAAAATATACTTTGATTTTCTTTTACTGAGAAACAGAGATAACTGGTTCAGTTCCCCGCCAGGGCACATAACCAGGTTGCAAGCCAGGTCTCCAGCCAGGTCTGTAGCTGGAGGCAGGTGAAAGGCAACTGTACATTGAGTCTCTCTCCCTCTCTGCCTCTCTCCCTTCCCCTCTCTCTAGAAATAATAAATAAAATCTTTTTTTAAAAAAAGAAAAAGAAACAGAGATAGTAGTATTGCTTAATATCACTGGAGATGAATAAGAATTACTTGATTAAAATTAATTCCATAAATAAGGAGTCTAGGAAAAAAAGCCGTACAATCCCAATAGTAATTTTGGCATGAAAGCATGATAACCTAAAATGGAATAGATCCATATTTAGTTTTTGAATGTATAATTAGCTGTCATTTTAGAAAGAAGGAAGCAGAAATAAGATGTCTTAGAATCTTCAAAATGTTACTGTATTCTGTCTACAGTTCACACAGCTGACTACTTTTCTTAGCTTATGACCACAGCTACCTTCATGTTAGCAAGGCATTCAGAGCCACCAAGAGGTAACTGAGGACCAATGCCCGTTGACTAACTCGTCCCCTTCCCCAAAGTCAAAATTTTAAAAAACCCTGAAGTTATAGAGCATGAGAGAGAAAAAAGGAGAAGCATCACATGGTATAAGCTAATAATTATTTATATTCCTAATCAAAGGCTTACATTTTACATGCCTGGTTCACTACTCTGGCCCACCCAGGCCCTGAAGATATTTTTCTTTCTTCAAGTTAGGAATTTGCTGATCAAATCAAATACTGATTCTGTATCTAAAGTGATATGTTTTCTCCTTGTGCAAGTGATTAGGTTCCCCTAAGAAACTCATTGCTGCCATTTCAAGTTGCACAAGGAGCAAAAGTACTTTCCTTAACAAAGAATTCCCGTATATTCCTCCTATTTTTTCCACCACTTTAAAGCCGTGTATTTTTTTAAGCTTTGTTGTTTGATGCATTAAAATGGCAAAGAGTATTTGAATGAGTGAAGCCAATGTGGGTAATATTTAAATAAATGTTTCCTTTCATAAGGGTTATCTCTCATAAATCTTACATGTCTGTAGATACTTGGGTACTTTAAATATCTATTTCCTTTTGCAAGCTTGTTGAGACAATACTTCAGTTTTACATATTTGCCTGTTCACAGGCTTATGTCCAATTGACAATAAGTCAACTCTCTGCTTGTTTTACAATGCAAACCTTAATAGTTGAACTTCTTTTTGTCACATCCACCCTAATAAAAAGGTAGAATAAGCACCGATTTGCATTACATGATTTCAGGGCCACTTCTTCTCCATTATCTTCCTGCTGATGTTGAACGTGCCTCAACTAGGGTTTCATTTTAAGGAACTCTATCAAAATGTTGATTTCCCCCCTAAAGATGACTCTTGATATCTGCTTGATACAGCGGTAAGCCCATGACACCTTGATGGGAATGAATGTGTCAGAGTCTTTCCTGAGAGCTGGTTGGAAGGCGGGTTGGATGGAACCCATGGAACCCTGAGCCCTGGGTTCAGGAAATGCAGCAATCAGGAGAAACAATGAGAACACTCAAAGGACTGAGGTGTACAGGCCACTTTCCTACTGAAAATGGCTTAATAGGGGCATCTTTAGTGAACAGAACGCAGGGCCCCTGAGTGCTCTTCAAGAGCTTTCCTTAGTGGAGAGCAATCAGGAGCTGCCAACTGCTGCACACCCACATGTGTGGTCTCAGAAAGAACATCTCCAGTGATTTCCACCCCCTTTTTGTGCTGCCAGGAAACAACTGGGCCAAATGGTAGGGATAGTTATTTGGCAAGAGACTGAAGTTGCCAGAGGAGTGAAGACTGAATACAAGCAAAATTAAAATGAATTGACCACCTGGGATTTTCTAACCTCCTATCTGGAAGGGGAAGGAAATTTTAAACTTGCGCTTAAACATCTAGTGCCAACTGGAACCAAAATCTCCTTGTGTGTGTGTTTACTGAGATAAAGCTTCATTTACTTCATGGCTTCACAGCACCTAAGTGGTTTGCTTAAAGGTTCCCTCCTTGCACAAAATAAAGTGAGGTTTAAGGATAATCATGTTTCTTTACGTTACTCTTCTGATGTTACTGGACTTCTTTTCAGAAATCTTTCTGTTCAAAATAATATTGTATAATATTGTACAATACAGTACTAGGACTCATTTAAGAGCCAAAGTAACTTTCAGGGAGGAATAAAAAAGCATAAAGATATAGTTGAATATATTTAAATGCATTGGTAAATAGGCTCTGGAAACAGCTTCTCTCCTAGGCTTTGTATCGTGACACTTTTCCTAGAACACAGTTTTGTTTTGTTTTTTTAACTTTATTGTTGTTGTATTACATCCATCCCCTTTTTGCTCCCCTCTATCCTCCTCCCCACCCACCCATTCCCCCCAAAGTCAATCCCACCTGTTGTCCATGTCCATGGTTCCTTTATACTAGGTTCTTGTCTAACCTGCTCCCCTTCTTTGCCTCTACCTCCCCCCTCCCCCCAATCCCTTTCCCCCTGACCACTGCAGGCCTATTCCTTGTATTCATATACTTGGTTCTGTTTAGCTTGTTGTTAGTTTTGCTCATTATTGTCCCGTAATGGGTGAGATCATATGATACCTGTCCTTCACTGACTGGCTTATTTCACTAAGCATAATACTCTCCAGTTCCATCCATGTTAGAACACAGTTTTTAATGTCTAAATCTTAATATGTCTTAGACAATATATTTTCATTCAAATAATGGTACATAAAATACTATCCCAACATTTGAAATTCAAATAAAAATTCACTGCATTATGCTATCATTAATGGTTAATTTAAATTTTTTCTTTCATTTGCTTTTTTTTCTGAAAAAAAAATTAAAAATGTAAAGCTGGCATTCATGCCTATAGTTATTTGCAAACTGCCCACTTTTGTTCTATAAAATTATGGAGAAACATAAAACATTAAAAGCATTTGAAAGTGACCACTTGTACATGGATCTTTGATAAACATCTAAATATACACTAGCTAAGAAAGATAGTAGCTCTGTAATTTAAGCAGGAAACAAATTAATTATATAGTTGTTATTTTCTTAAAACATACACACACAAGAATGTTGCTGGTAGAAACATAGACTGCATCTTTACAATGGCTATAAGAAATTAATGAGCTTGACAAGTTACAGTTGATCCAAACTTGTCTGTAAGATCGAAGATGTGGTAAAGACAGCTGGATGGGTTGTCTTAAACTTCCACTCAAAAGACAATAGATTTCTAAGAAGTGGCCTTTCATGAAAACTGAAAAAAACCTGAATTTTGATAAAGGAAAATGGATTCTGAGCTACAGCAAGACATGGCTAACTCAATAACCTTGATTAGTGTGATATCAATGACAGAACAGAGCCAAGGATTTTTGGTGGAACCTGGACCTTGGTTAGGCTATGTCGAATCCTGATGGCCCCGGCCCCTGGCCTTCAGGTACAAGATCCTTCTGATCACTTGCTAGTGTTTACCTGTAGACTTACATATCAGCCGGAGATGTTATTAACCAACTCAATAAAAAGCTCAGCTCTGTAGCTAACCTGCCTGGTTTTGCTGTTTACTCACCATATGACTTGGGACAGGTTAGCTAGCACCTCTATGCCTCCAGTTCCTCCTCTGTAAAATGGCAGTTCAACTAGAAAGAGCTACCTTCTTATCTAGAATTCCAGTTCTTCTCAATTTCATTGCTTCCATAGTTCTCTAGTATTTTCACATTTTCATTTTTGTAAAATTTTTTTTTTGTTCATTTGTTGCAATGAGAGCAAAGGACTGCCCAAGAGAGTATTTTAGAGATTCAGAACTATCACTAGCATTCTTACACAAACTACTCCTGTGGGCCCCACCAACTAGCATCCCACCTTCTAAAGTGGCCAGATAATAAGTAGTCACTGATCTTTATATTCAAATACCCCAACCACCATCAGAAAGCTTTTCCAAAATTTCCCTCACTGTAACTTTCAATTGGGACCTAAAAATTCTGAAGCTTAGCAACTACCCAGCCAAAGAGAAAACACCCTTTTTTTTCTTGTGGCTGTACACGGCCATGAGTGATTCTTGGGGAGCCTGCTTCCCCACCCCAAGTGCAGCAGGCTGCCTTCACTATGTTGGGCCATGAACTTACGCCCTCTCAGGCTAGCCTTGCACCGTGCCTCGTACGGAGTCTGCACACAATAAACTCCTGTTTAGTAAACAATTGAGATGAATCAAGAAATTCAGTTCATCATTATGCTAAATGTGTGATAGTGAAGTTAAATTTCAACTATGACTGAATTTCATTTTATATTTTATCTGGACTTCACATATTTGGTTTCAACTTGAATAGCTGTGTTTCTAGAATCAATATAAAAATGACTGGTGGCACCCTGGCTGGTAGTACAGTGGATAAGGCGCTGGCTTGCAAACCCAAAGGTCGCAGGTTCAATTCCCCAGCCAGGGCACATAACCAGGTTGCAAACCAGGTCTCCAGTCAGGTCTGTGGCTGGAGGCAGGTGAAACGTAACCATACATTGATGTCTCTCTCCCTCTCTGCCTCTCTCCCTTCCCCTCTTTCTAAAAATAATGAAATAAAATCTTTAAAAAAAAAGACTGGTGGAAAAACCATGTAGAGCTAATAATCTGGACAATTAAATTAACAATTTAAGAAAATCATTTGTGTTAATTCACCCAGTGTAGTTACAAATTAATTTTTGTGATAGAATTATTCCTCCCTGCATGTTATTTTTCCTAGAGAGTCTTTGTTGACCATTTTATTTTAAGTACCATCAGGCAGGAAAAGAGTTTCTAGGCCTTAAGCTTCTTCCATGATGAGTTTCAATTGGAGAAATATTTGAATTTACATTAGTAACTATAGTGAATTATTAAGTAAAGGACATTAAGAGACAAAATAGAGAAATATATAAGTCACATTACTCCTGTCTTTGACTAAAACCAACAACCAACCAAACCCTATGTGTATGGTTCACTGGCAAAGTATTCATTAGTTGCTGAGAGTTGAAGTCCACATAATCCCACAAGTTTGCACTTGAACCTTTGCCATGAGATGTGATGTGATGTGATATGTGGGTAATTGAATCTAATTTTCGAATCAAAGAACCAGAAGCTGATCTCCTGGGCCCCTGTGGGTAACTGCTTTGTTCCCTCCCTGTTACTAGTGTGTAGGCTGGGACCATTAATCTTCCCTCTTCATCAGCTATGGGGTTTCTTTCCTTAAAGTTTATCTAATTTTGGCATGTGTTTGCAGCTAACAGAGTGATCAAAGATTGAAGTTACCAGCACCATAGACAGCATAAATCCACTCATCATTGTGTGCTATTATTTCAAGTAAAAATAACAACTAGTTTACAAATGGTTTGCAAGTATATATTATCTAAGAAATCTAAGATAGAGACTATAATGGATCCTGCTTCTAAGAATAGAGATGCTATTTTAACTTTTTTAAAAAAGGGTTTTATTTAATATTTTCAGAGAGAAGGGCAGGGAGGGAGGAAGAAAGGTGAGAGAAGCATCAATGTATGGTTGCCTTTCATCTGCCTCCAGCTGGGGACCTAACTGGAGTCCTGGCTTGCAACCTGGTTATGTGCCCCGGCTGGGGAATCGAACCAGTTCCTTTGGGTTCACAGGCCTGTGCCACTCCACTGGGCCACACCAGACAGGGCCTTAACTTGCTTAATAAAGCAATTTTCCCCCTTACTTTAACCAAGTGAGCATTCTTTTTCCTACTAGAGTATTGGAAACAGGGGAAATAAGGAGTCTGATAATATACCCTTTCCTGTCCTGTCTCCTAGCTACCTAGGGAACATCTTGGTTTAGCTTTAGGCAAACAGAAGCAACGTGGATGGTAGTTGAAATGATTTAGGCCCTATTTAGAGGATTTTCTGTGAGCTCCCTAGCCAAGTGTGTGATAGTTAAGACCCATTCCTCTATATAAGCCTATGAGATTTTCTCCATTTCAGAGATGTGCTATAAAATTCAGATGGCAAAATATATCCTTCTCAAGTCAGTTAAATAGCAGTTACGGTGTCTAAATATTCTCTGCAGCTAGTGACAGTGAATGAGTTCCGCTGATGATTCAGCTAATGGATCACCTAGTTACTGCATTTAAGTAAGAGATGCAATGAATCTTATATGCAACCTAGAAAAGTTTTATCTATACTATATCTAAGTTTACACACTTAATTACACACATAATTCTGGTGATACAAGGAATGGAAGCTTATCATAGACAGTTTTGAAAAGTAAAATCACTCATAATGCAATACTTAAAATGAAATACTGTTTTCACTGTTTTCTGTATATCTATATACTTTTTTTGAACAAAAAGAATTACTTATTGTTTGCTTTTTCATACATGATTTCCCATATCATTAAGTATTTTCTAAAAGCATGATTATAGTGGCTAAATACTATTTAATAATATGGTTGTACTACAATTCATCAAACTATTTCTCTGTCATTGGACACTTCGATGTCTCCTGTTTTCACTTTTATAAACAATTCCCTTTCATCTTTGTGTGCATTTTTTATTGTTTCCTTAAAAGAGATTCCTAGAAGTAAGATTCATAGGGGGAAATAAACTTTAAAGGCTCTCGATATGTCTTACTGAATTTATTTCCCAGTTACCTTCCTACCAGCCAGTGGTACTTACTCAAATGAGTTGACTAGGCCTTTGGATATAGTTAACTCTTTGGAAAAAAAATACACAGCTATATTTGTTATGTATATAACTGGCATTATATTACAGATATAGCTTAATTTTCACTTAATTTTTTAAAGTCCTTTCTATATTGCTACAAGAATCATTGCTTCTATCTGCTGTCTCTACATCCCTGCCATTATAAACAACACTCATAGGAACATCTTCAAATATATTACTTTTTGGATCTGTAGAAAAACTTACTTGGAGTATAATCCAGCAGTGGAATTGATAGGCCAGAGGTATTTGTATGGTCATTTTAACTAAAGACTGTCAGGGTACTTTCAGCCACCGCATTTCAAGAACGAGGGGATTGTTGCAGAGCTTACTACTGATATTGTTGCATTATTATCTAATACTTGTTAAGGCTTATTACATACAAAATAATAAGCTAACAATGTGCCATTTCACCCATTCAGTAACCTGGGGGAAGAATATCCTATTATTACCCACTTTTTTCAGAGGAGAAGAATGAGAATTGGGGTCAATAACTTACAGAGCCAACACAAAATTCCGAGTGTGAAACCTGTGCTCTTGGAAAAAGAACCACTGAATGTGTAAATTAAAAGGTCAATTGTATCCTGGGAGGGAATACCATCAGTAGAGAGTTGAGGGTAGAAGTAATCTTTTTAGCGCCAAAGAGTGATGGGGTGGTGAGAATGTAGAAGCTATAAAAATGCAACTACCATTTCTGAAATTTGATGGCAAATGAAGAGAGAGATTGGAGGAAAGAAATTTAAAGAAAGTTTTTGTTTAATTTAAAATTCATGGCCAAAGCATCTTGAATATGTTTGTAGGTTAAGAAGAGATAGACTGGAGAGAGAATTTTGAAGATGCATGAAAAAGAGTAAATTGATAGACCACGGTTTCAAAGGTGAGAGGGTAAGAAATCAGGAGTACATTAAAGAATGAACTTGAAAGAAGAGGTTAACCTTCAAGGTAGAATCAAAGGAGGAGATGTGGGGTGAAAGTACAAAAAAAAAAAAAACCTGGCAGAAAACTTAAGGGAATGTGTGATAGTCCATTATTTTCTTAGTAAACTGTGAGGTGAGGTTATATGCTCCAAGTCATGATAGCAGAAGTGGAAAATGTTTGCAATAAATTCTGTAGGGAATGAGATGGAGAGTGAATTAAAGATGAGTAAAAAGGATACGGAGCCGCAGAGAAAATAATGTGAAGGCTGGAGTATCAGTCACGGTTAGCTGCAGGTAATGGAAACTACTTCATCTATTTTAGGCAGAAGGAGATTTAATGCAGGGGGATGCTTACAAATCTTTGGGAGGGCTGAAGCAGCAGGCTCTAGGCTCAACTTCCGGGAGGGACTCTGGAACCACAGTGCAGATCCTCTAGCCTGTCAGGAAGTCATGAGCTCTACCACAGTCTGGAAGGAGGGGAATGAGGAGGGTATGGGTGAAACGACCCAGTTCAGGAACATACCATCTTAATGGCCCTCAGCTGCTGGCTTTGAAGAAGAACCATTCCTCTTAGATCCACACCAATAGAGAATAAGTGACCTACCTCTGCCTCTCCTTCACAGCCAGTGCTTAAATTCCAAGAGGGTCTGGGAAATGTGGTTTTCAGCTTCATAGGCTACAGTAGACTCGGGAGACACATCAGAAGGGGGTTGGAGGGGCTGCTGGATGCCAAGCTATCAAAGATATATACATATAATATATAATATAAAATACAAGGTCTGTTCCTTAAAGTATTGGCCTTGCAAGATTGTTTTAATTATATTGACATTGGCTCAATATTTTCAGGACAGACTGTATTAATATATAATTATGTATTATAATATCCAATATGTAATGTATGACAGATAGCATAAATATATAGCAAATTATAATTTAAAAAGAAACCCAGCCCATTCTCCTTACTACCTCCAGTGATATCAGTAGTCTGTAGGCAAAAGTGGAAACAATTTGGGGAAGGGTTAGGGGAGCAAAGAGATCAAGGTATCTATGGAAATGGCTGTAGACATGGCTGATCATGTGAGTTAGGCTAGTCAATGGGAGCCCAGAGGAACCGGTGAGATATGAGGATAGAAATACATCAGATACAAGCCAGGGATAAAGGCAGGGACCAGAGAGCCAGATACCCTGACAGTAGCCCACTGCAGGAAGGCACAGGCAAGGCCAAGGCTGAGTGAATTACTGAGAGTGCTGCTCACAGCAAAGCTGAATCAGACAGGTGGCCATAAGGTGGAACCAGGGTGAAAGCAGGAATATAATGACATAAGTTAAGGATCTGATATAAAGTAGGTAACTATCAGTAAATTCCTTCACCATGCCACCCTTTTCCACTGCAAGGCCCATGGCAGACATTAGTAATCAATCTCAGTGTCTTTTACCTCTGAGCTTAGATGGAGCTTTTCAGCTCAGCACACCATGCAACTAGACCTTCCCAACTGGATTTGACATTTGTCATAAAATCTCATGCTTAGGCATATTCTAGGCTAGTACTCAGAGCAGTGGTGACAGTTTGCATTAGATAAGGAGCTAGTACAGAAAGTAATTGAACATGTTTTTTCCTTTACTGAGAAGGCCTTGCTCTGAAAGAAATTCAGTTGAACTAAAGCTTAGTGGTGTTGATTTACATTACATTCCTTGACTCATCAGGGCCAATAAAAATTCAGGGACCACACTTTCAGTAACACTGCCAGAGACTATGAGTTTTTTTTTTTTTTTTAATTTTATTGTTGTTGTATTACATCCATCCCCTTTTCACTCCCCTCTGTCCCCCTCCTGACTATGAGTTTTTTGATGGCTAGGAACCTGCTACTATTCATTTCTCTATAACTGATTCCCAAGGCATATGGACACACTAATGTTTATTAAATAGGAAGGGCTGAAACAGACAGGAGTGTAAAAAAAATCAAGGTATAAAAAGTGGGCAGAGGGTGTTAGATCCTCAACAGCAAGTATGTTGACTTGCTTCAAAAATGACTGGATAGGTGGATGGCTGGACGGATGGATGTATGGATGGAAGAAAGGAGGGGATAAGCCATGATTAAAGTTATTTGTGGTGAGGATTTTGTTTTAAAGAATAAGGGAAGAGTAAAAGATGGCAAAGGAAGTGTTGGTAATCTAGATGCGTCTGAAATATCAATCTTTTGCCATTTCTCTGTGTTAGCCACACTAACATTTCAATTCAGTATCTACTGCTTAATGTAAGTTATCCATTCCTAAAAATCAGTTGCACATAAAGCTGTGGATTGGGGCTCTATATTTAATTATTTTAAATGGGAATGGTTGTATTCTACACAGACCAAAACTCTCAACCAACTTCCTGAAATACAGCTAAAACCAATAAAAAGCATGTGTCAACAACAAACTATCATGCTAGGATATGAAAAATGTAAAACATTGCTTCCTGTTGACTGCCCATTGTCAATGGTTGTTTGTTATGAGATTCTATTTCTCTTCCAGTGCATCCTTTTCCAAGATTTCCTTCACTTTCTTGACTTTTGGAGGACTCATTGTAGAACATTCACCTTGGCTTTGACCAAAATATAGAAGGCCCCAAGGAAACGAAGTCAGGACAAGCACAATAGCAAGGAGTGAGTTACATTGAGTGTGAGGTGACAATGACCTCTCTCCCATAAGAGCTGCAATATCTAAGACACACACTCTTTTATTATTATTTGGGACACCCTTTCTATGCATTATTTTATTTAAAATCTTGTTTTCAGCTTGAGGTAACTATAAACACTTCCATGTACGATGGTCCAGGAAACATTGCATTGAAAGATACACACATTGTATGAAGTTTGGGCATTATTAACAACAGACTTTGCATTCTACTGGAAAAAAACTTTAAAGAGAGAGAGAGTCTGCAGAATATACATGTGTTTTTCTTTAATCACTCACTTCTATTTGATAATTAAGAATTGACTTAATATCTTTCATATTGACAAGCCATCACCCTTTGCCTTTGGAAGACACAAGCTTAACATAATGGGAATGGCTTTAAAAGTACTTCTTTTTCTCAGTTTTTCTAAATTTTTACTTGGAAACCTGTAAGCCTACAGAAAAGGTGAAGGAACATCCATGAACCTTACTGACTATTATTCTTTTGTCACATTGCTTTGTGCTTATAGTAACATAAACACGCAAACACACACCTTGACATAACATCAAATTCACAAATCCATTTAAATGCATGAAACTCACATAACCTAAAATTAACCATTTTAAAATGCACGGGGGCATTTAGTACTTTCACAATGTTGTGCAATCGTCACCACTATCTAGTTTCAAAACATTTTAACCACCGCGAAGGAGACTCTATACTCACTAGGTAGTCACTCCCCTAATCCCCTCTTCCGGCCTCTAGCAACAACAGTCTGCCATCTGTCTCCACAATAGAATCATACAACATGTAACCTTTCTGTCTGAATTCTTTCACTTAGCACAATGTTTCAGAGGTTTGTCCATGTTGTAGCATTGTAATTGGCTGAATCACATACATCCCCCTCAAAATGCATATGTTGAAATCATAACATCAGTACTTCAGAACATGACTGCATCTAGAGATAGGGTCTTCCAAGGAGGCAATTAAGTTGGAATTATGTCATCAGTATAGGCTCTACCCCAATATGTCTTGTCCCCTTACATGACAAGGAGGAGCTTTGGGATAAAGTCAGAAAGATGGCAGAACAGAAAGCCCAGACTTCCTTCCCCATGTGGACACACCAATTCAACAACAATACATGGATCAATTCCCTGGAAAAAATTCAGAGACCAATTGGGAGGCTCCTGCACCCAGGTTGAGCATGAGTCCAGCTGCATCAGAGCAAGTAGAGAAATGCATGGCTCCGGCTCCCACAAGCTCCCCTTGACTGCTGCACCACAGAAGCAGGAGAGGACTGGTCCGTGTGTTCAATATTCTGACATTTTCAGGAGCCTCTTGAGGGATTAGCTCTGTCTTGCTTAGGTCTCAGCAGGAAGTGCCCAGGCTGGGAGCCACGGAGAACAAAGAGTATGGTTTGGACCAGCATGCACTCACCATTGACCTTTCCCCATGTTGGCAGAGACCAAGTGGGACAAAGACCCAAATTCTGGCTTCTCCCTGAGGAGGGGAAGAATTGGAGCATCTGCCCACATTCCAGCCTTTTAGATGTTACCCAGGGGACCAGCTTCTGGGTGAGAGAGTCCTCTCTGGGCATCAACCCGATTAGAAAATAAAATAAAAACAATAACAACAACACAGCTACCGCTAGTTTTACAGCCTAGGAAACAGCCCTCTGAGTCACCCCAAATAAAAATCCAAAGTCCTAAAGACAAACTCAGGTGCATGGAACTTCCAATTCACATTATACCCACTTAACCAAGCAGTATCTCATACAAGGGACTAAAATAGTCATATTAAAACTAAAATTTTGTAGGAAACAGACTCTGAGGGATAAAGAAATTGAAAAGAAACTTTTGGTAATACTAGAGATATCATTGAACAGAACTCACAGATCTAACTAAAAAACTAGTATTTGTGAAAAAAGAAACAGATTTTTTCCCCTTCAATTTTGAGAATAAAGAGATCCTTTTGGATTGTTTTTAACGCTAGGAGAAATGAAAAAGGGAAAGAAAAGGCTCAGTCTCCTGCCCACACACCTGCCCAACACACCTGCTGATAAGAGCAACAGCTGCACGTGGGCCTGTGCGGAGGTACCTTGCAGGCTGCTTCCGTTGTATCAGGAGAACCTGCCTCACTAGAGTTCGGCGTGGTGGACTTCAGCTAGGGAAACAGGCCCAAGCATTGCAAAGTGTTTGCCCAAGACAAAGGCAAACGACAGTCTCCAGCTGGTTCTTTCCCTACATGGCACTGAAGTCCCCTAGCCAGGATGGTGAGCGGACCCAGGGACGCACACCCACCAGCTCGCCCATGTCACAGTGACTCCTTATAACCCCTCCCTGGGACGGGGCACTCCCTGCTTAGCCCACCAGCACCTTCTTCACTCAGTCAGTCATGACCTGAACCGTAGTCAAGGGATGAAGATTGCAACCTCAGTGGAAGGCAGCACAGCAAGCAACCCCTTCCAGCTTCCATCTCCAGCGCCCAGAAAATGAACCTCCGCTGGAGTCAGGTCCCCTGCATCTAAAATTTGCCCCAGCAGAGCAGGAGAGCATCACTGTGATCAGTTCTTAATTAACTGCAGGAGTGGAGGGGGGATCATCAGCATGGATGACTGAAAAATGCCAGACCATGCAAGTCCCATTGAGAGTTCTGAGTGGAAAGAGTGAGCAAAGGAGTCTGTTTGAAAATACGAAGTTTATCCTGAAAGTATTGAGCCATTGCCAATATAATTAAAACAGTTTGCGTGCTTAATACTCTCTGGACAAACCTGGTAGAAGTTCATTATTATTCAGAGACAGCGAGACCAACAAGGCAGGACACTGCTGACCTTGAAGTGATAACTTGGCTCTCCGTTCCCAAGAGCAAGGGCCTCACTTTCCATGGGGGCCATTCAGAGACAGAGAGAGGGGAGGTGTGTAAGCAAAAGCCTTTCTGGTGGTTTCTACTGGAAAAACGTGGGTGAAGCAATAAGGAAGACCTAGGATAGGCTAGTTGGAATAAGTGCAGCCAGTTTTGGCTCGCAGGGACTGGCTCTGGTTGGCTGGTCTCCGGCCCTGGGGTGACAGGGGCAGTGGTGAGTGGCCCTGTGTGAGACAGGTACATACAGGAGATTGCTGGGCAAATGGGCTTTGGGCTGCTGGGGGTGCACATGGATGCAGCATTCATATGAAAGTTGCTTGCTCGCTCTTGAAATTAGTTAACTTTAGGATGGGTAGTCTCTCCCCAACCAAGTCCCCAAGATGATAAAACACCAAAGATATAGGATAAAAAGAAGGAAATAATACAGAATTCCTTTTCCTCCAGCTTTTCTTAAATTTCGTATATAGATGAGATCACACAGTATTTCTATTTGTCTGTTTAACTTAGTTGGTGCCCTCAGGGTCTGTTCCTGTTGTTGCAAATGGAAAGGTTTCCTTTTTCGTGGCTGAATAATATTCCATTGTGCACATTCCACATCATCTTTACCCATTCATCCCCTGACATATGCATAATTATTGTGTTATTCTATATTTTTGATGTTCTGACTCTGTGTGTGTAGTTTTTGTAAGCCTGAAATACTTTGTAATTTAAAATTTTGACATTAAAATAATTAATTTAGGAATAAAATAATATAAAAAAGAGAAATAAGTATCCCAGATAGGCACAATGTTGATAGTGCCTACTTTGGCCTTGTCTTAAAAGGCAAAGAAGACATGCAACGAGCACATGGAATCACAAAGTATAGAATATGTGTTTTGAAGAAGAGAGCTCTTAATGCTTTAAAATAAAGCATGCTTGTCATGATGCCTGGACAGTTTAATACAAGATGCATATGAGGAAAATCTAGTCAAGGCCCAAATCTATAGCATCTTCCACAGCATGTGTTAGTTAAACTTGTGCTGTCTGGATGATCTGCCTATGCCTATAAGAGAGAGAAATAACATACATTTGGGTACAAATATTCTAATTCTACAGTTAATTTGCACACTTCTATATATGATATTTACAGGCAAACCATAGGTCATATGTAAAATTTCGAGAAAGAATAAAGCTTAGAGGTGTCGTTGTTGTCCTTCCACTGCATTAAAAAATATTGAGTGGATGCCTACAAGGAATCTAACTTATTTTTTGCATTCAACTCACATTTATATAACTGAAAAGTATTTATAAGAACTGCAGTCACTTTATTAGCATTTTCCTTAGGTATTTTGTTGTTGTTGTTATTGTTATTTTTGTCCTACAAAAGTCATGCTGTTTTGTTTTTAATGCATTTGGGGATAAGGAGGAAAGAAAGGAAGGAGGCTTCAAATTTCATAGATGCACAAGATTTGACACAGGCTGTTAGGTCTCCAATTCCTGGTGGCTTCCCAGCAAATGCCTCAACCATGACTTTACTGAATTCTAGCTGTTTGTCTGCAAATCTTTCCTTGTGTGAGGTTTCCCTTTATTTCTGAAAAGAAATAGTGAAGTTTGCTTTCCACCAGGACAATTTGATTTCCTCCCAGTGCCTCCAAACATCAACAGAGCTTTCTAGGGGGCAGTCCCACATGTGTCTCTCAAACATAATAAGGAAGAATATGCAGTGAAAATCAGAATGGAGTTGCTGTATCTTCCTTCCAACACCCCTTTAAATATCTTGATATGATTGAAGGTTTGCTGAATTATTATGTATAGAACACTTTTCTAAAGACTTTGGACATTGAACAATGTGTACTGGAATGAAAATAAATACAATTTAGGTAACAGAAAAATACCCTTACACTGGGATGCAACTCATTTGGTGAGGAGTATAAGAAAAAGGTTGACATTGAATCTATAGAGAATGATTAATCTTTTTTTTTAATGATCACACATAGAGAAAGGGAACAAACCGCTGTCTTTGGAGGGTCATTGTTTTTGTGAAACCCTTGTGGGATGGGATTGTCCAACCAAAATCTATTACAGACGAATGAATCTCCTAGGCACCTATAAATATTTGTCAGTGAGGATTGGTTAATAGACAAGCCATCTGGTGCCCCCAATCTTCAGAATTCAATAAGGTCTGTATTATTGTTGCTCAAGAGATTTCTGTTGTATAAACTCTGACACTGTGTACAGGCTGATGGAAGAGTAAGGTCCAAACTAACTCAGAGAGAATTAAAATATGCAGGTGGAGGAAAACATGACAACCCTCCCCTCTCCTTTCACAAATGCACAGTGGAAAACACTCATAAATGCTCAATTCTTGGTTAACTTCTCATTAGCAGTCTGCTCACATCTCATTTCCATTAAGAGTATTCCGTTTTCTTTGTCTAAAGTGTTGAGTGGTTATGAATAGTAAGGACAGACTATCTGTAATTATTTTTTAATTATTAATGGTTTTGTTAGATCCGTTCACTTTTACATTACATTTCTGTTAATGTGAGTTAAATCAAAATGTACTTCAGTTGCCAAGCTGTTCCCCTATGTATTTTTCATTCTTTCATAACATTACTTCAGGTTTCTATAAGGTGTCACTGAGAAAGCTTGTCTTTCCGGAGTCACCCTGACAGTGTTGATAGACTCAGGGACTAGTGTGTTCTGCAAATTCACTGGCCACACTACTAGCCCTCACCAAATTTCTAAACTCCCAGAAGCACCTAATGTCAGAGTCACGCTATGTACATGCATACGTTATTTGATCCTTGCTAGCATCTCTAGTTGAATGCAGAGCATTTGTTTTATTTCGTGGCACCAGATGAAGGTCTCAGGGCACTTTATAGATATGAAGGGTCTTAATCAATTAGAAGCCAGAGGAGGAGGTGATGAGTGAGTTTGAAAGGAATCAATATCAGAGGAAGAAAACTGGTGTCCAGGGTTGGTGGTCCAGCTAAATCCCTTGAAGAGCAGTGTAGGCAGAACAAAGATTCTAGTACTGTACCTTAGGAAGATAATGACACTTGGGGTCAAAAAGAACTTCCTTGGGAAAAAAAAGGGGGAAAGTCTACCATTTAACCAGTTTTCCATCACCAGCAGAATGACACTTTTTGATGGTGCACTATTCCCTCAGAGAAATGGTCCTGGCTTGTCTTTGCTGAGGGGGCCTGGTGTCAGATCTAGTACTAAGCAACTCACACACATTCAAATAATAATAGCCCCACTGAGCTAAAAGGAGAGAGAGCCCCTGAGATTTTAAGTGTTTTACTTACACACAACACTCAGCCCCAGGGATTTTTGTACAGTGACAGGTAGCGACTTTTGAACGGAAACGTTCCTACTTAGTGGGGAGAGGTGGGAGGAGGGGAAGCGGGGTGCAGGGCAAAACTCCCCGAGGGGGTGGGGCGCAGCAACCGCCCAGGAATCCCGGAAGGGAGCCCGGTCTTCGCCAAAAGGATAGAGTTAACAAACAGCGCACTGAACACAAATGGTACTAAAAATGACTGGATACATTATGCAGAGGGATTTCTAGATTTCTTTGAAGTAATTAAGTTTCGATTTCTTGCATTTAGTTCAGTGCCAGGAAGCGCAAGGCGCCATGGATTGCAAAGTCTTCATTGATTGTTCCAATGCTTTACGTTTGATTTCGTGACTGGACTTTAACTTTGGGAAGAGGTAAACACACTGAGCGGGGAAATTTACTGCCAGGAAAAGGAACGGTTTCATCGGGGCAAGTAAACACAAGGGTCGTTGCTTGTGGGTGGAACGGGGAGGTCTGTCCCCGCCCCTCGAATAGGCGCGCGGGGCGCTGGGGGGGAGCAGGTGTGCGTCAGAGTAAGGGTGCGTGTTAGCACGTGTTTGCATGAGTGTAGGAGCGTGTCTGTGAGTGTGTCCGGTGTGTAAGTCCGCTGCCCCCGCGCTCCGGGGCTTCCGGAGTTGGATACCTTGGACTGAGTCCTTCCCTGCAGCCGATTTTAATTTCTTGGCGCCTGTTGTGTTTGTTCCCAAGGTTGGTCGACTCCAGGGGGTCCAATCAGCTGAGCCCCGCGTGCGGGCTCCCGCCACACGCCGCTACTTCGAAGCTACCAGGCGGAATCGTGGAGGGGTCTAGGAGGCCCGCGCGCGTCCCGCCGGCCTGGGCCAGCTGCGTCCTGCTCGCCTCCCTCCGTCTGCGGACGAGGGAATCATTGCTTTCCTTTCGGTTGTGACTCCGCTCAGCCCTGGTCCCCTGCCTGGCGACTTTCCTCAGTTCAGAATTACCTAGAGCGGTCCACGTGGCTTGTTCGGGAACCACAGGACCCTGGTCCTGGCGCAAGTCTGCCCCTGTCCCCAAACGCGCCCTGCAGAGCACCAGTAGCCGCTGCTTTTGTTCCCCTCCCTCCGCCCGGCCGGCCTGGGTAAGAAGGTTGGAGGTTGCAAGCTGGAATTTCGGTCCAGAAGGGCCTGGGAACTGCGGGACGCCGAGGTTGCGGGAGACGCTGGCTGACCGCCCGCCCTGGGAGGTTGAGAGGGAGAGTTAACCCGGGAGGCACGGAGAGCAGGCCGGGCCGTTGCGCAAGGAGGGTGCTTGGCATCTTTGCGCGAAGGGGAGGAGGCCTGGGGCTCACAGAGAGCCAGTGGAGAGGGGGAATTAGAAACAAACAGCGGCATTCGCGAACTGCTTGGGAGGGGAAAGACACTTGAGCACAACGCACCATCACTCCTGGAACGTAGCCCGCATCTCAGGACGTGCGAGACCCAGGAGAGCCCTTGTTCCCCGCGCTGCGCGGGCTGCCCGCTCTCGGGGCGTTCCCAGAAGTCTCCATTTCCTGGATCATTCCCTATCTTTCCCTCCTTCTCTGGAGCAGGCGAGGCCATCCAGGAGTTTAATCACTTCCTCCACTTTAGCCCCAAGCTACGGAGTCCAGAGAGAGAGCTCACGGGGTCTGATTCTATTAAGAATCCTTGAGGAGACGAGTTGGGGGCGGGGTTGTTGAGGTGGGGATCTGTCCTTTCCTGCTCTTCTCCCCCCAGACCCCCTCCCTCCTCCAGCTCGGTCTACCAGAGACGGAAACGGTGCACGAATAGGGTCAGATCTGTCCTTGAAGAAATCTTCCTTGCAGCCCAACTCAATTGTGTTTGAAATACAAAGAAATCACACTGCCTTAATGGATTAAAATTTAATAAAACACATTAGGTCTGGTAAAATATGAATTCGCTGCTTAAAAATTTTAATAATAGACTTGAAACCAGATACAAGGAAGGAGACAAGCCAATTTCTTCCGGATGGCTGTGGCCGATTTGGGGGTGAGGGGGTGCCTGCAGCAGGGACCTCGCTGCCCTGCCTGGACTGTGGGTGGAACCTCCAGAGACTCCTTGCCCGCCTGGGGGAAGCTGGTCACATCTGTCCGCACCTGGCAGCGGATGGGACAGAAGCTATTGTCAAACAAAGAGGCTTGGCAAGAAGAAAGGCGCTCCTCGGGTTGTACACAGTTGATCCATTTTTCATTCCTCTGCTTCTAAAAGTCACTTCTTTGTTTTCTGTGGATTAGGAAGGCCGGTAGGTGTGCAGAGGCGCCAACGCAGACAGGTGCTTGGGTATAAAAGTGTATGTTGAGGTCATATGAAGCTGATTTGGGGTATTGGGCCATTTCCTTCCACCTCTTGGGTTTATTCCCAACTTTCCAGTTCTTGGATGGCTTTCACTATGTGAGGGCGGGGTGGGAGGGGGAGGGCGAGCTGGAGTCTTTCTTCCTCGGTGAGCAGCGTCCTACTTGCTGAACCACTTTGCAGCGGTGCCTGTGGGCAAACCTGAAATGGGTTTTATTGATATCACCGCAAAGACGTTGGTATTCTGGACAATCCTGAAAGGAACTATTGCAAGATTGCAAGGCGTGCTGATGAAGAATTGCATTTTCCCACTAAGGCAACACTATTACTGCCGTTCATTTTTCACTTTGAGAAAAGGGGATAGCTAACTCTGAGACTTGTTTTTAAAATATGTTTACAGGGGAAGGAAATAAACTCTTGAATTGTTCTAAAACTATATGTTAATTTCACCTCAACATGGTCATCAGCATATAGAGGTTCCTTTTTTCACCCCTGTCTGGCATTAGAGATATCACTGAGAAATATCTGAGAGATTTTAAAAAGTGATATTGAAATTAATTTAAGGCTATATAGATTCTAGCCATCAGGCAAATACTCTCTTGGAAGTTGTCCTGCTTAAAATAGTTTCAGTCAATAAACTCCACATCAAACAAAGTTTTTTTCCAGTTATTTCAACTGTGTCCTCTTTATTTCATGAATTTATTATACTACCTTATTTACCATATGAAGTGGTGACAAGTGTTTAGCATTTTGGAGATCAGTTGTCAGTCGCTATTAAAATCAAGATTAATTCATATTAACGATATGCAGTTCTCAATACTCCCAGGTGACAACATACATTAAAACAACTATTGCAAGTAATTAGACTGAATAAAGGAGGAGGGGACAGGGAGAGGTTCAAAACACCCCCAAATATTTGATTTTGCAATCCAAGGTCAGCAGACTGTTGCCACAATAATGCTTGGGAAACTCCTCAGGGTTGCTTTTCACTTTACATCTAATTAGGCACCTAATGAAAGAGAAGAATTTTGCCCCATGTGGCTTTTCTCCTTAATACTCTTTTTTTTTCCAGTTTTTTCCCTGTTTTTTCCTTTTGCTTAATCCCTTCACCTTTTTCACCCAGCCCCCACACCTACCCCTCTAACAGCTGTCAGTCTATTCTCTGTATCTATGAGTCTTTTTCTATTTTCCTTGTTAGTTTATTTTGTGCATTAGATTCCACATATAAGTAAAATCATATGGTGCTTGTCTTTCTCAGATAGGCTTATTTCACTTGGCATAATACTCTCCAGGTGCATCCATGCTGTCCCCAAAGTGAAGAGTTCTTTCTTTTCATGGCCAAGTAGTATTCCATTGTGTAAATCTACCACCATTTTGGGCTGCTTCCAATTCTTAGCTATTGTAAGTAGCCCTGCACTAAACACAGGGGTGCCTATATTCTTTCAAGTCAGTGTTTCAGATTTTTTCAGCTATATTCCAGAAGTGGAATCTCTGGGTCATAAGGCAGATCCATATTTAACTTTTTGAGGTAGCTCCATTTTGCTTTCCACAGTGGCTGCAGCAGCCTGCATTCCCACCAGCAGTGCACTAGGATTCCCTTTTCTCCACATCCTCACCAACACTTGTTTGTTGATTTATTGATGATAGCCATTCTGACAGGTGTGAAGTCATAGCTCGTTGTGGTTTTAATTTGCAATTTTCCTGATGATTAATGATGTTGAGCATCTTTTCAACTATCTATTGGCCATCTCCATGTCCTTTTTGGAGACTTGTCTATTGAGGCCAATTGTCCATATTTTTAATTGGATTTTTTAATGTTGAGTCTCCTTGATATTTTTGTGCCTTTATTTAAACATATAAACAGACTCCTTAGGAGTGCAATACCCAGAGTTGCTCCTGTGATTCAGTTAATATTATAATCTGGGGAAACTAGGTAGATGTAAACATTTGTCTTCCAGTTACTGTCATCCTGCACTCTCATGAGCCTTGTGGCCCTTGCACAGAACTGAGAAAATAACATACCCAAAATCTTCAATGGATTTTATCAGGTTTTAGAGATGCTCCACAGCTTATAATAATTAGACCATCCAAAGCCTTTTGAAGATTAAACAAATTGGACAACCCTTGTTAATTAGAACATAATTTGAAGTTTGAAATTATATCACTGATGTAGTCTAATTAGTGAGATGATCCGTTAATGGACCAGTGAGACGCAACAACAGTGCAGTTTGGTGTGAACCTCTCCAGGGCTTGCACAAAAAAACCTTTCTCCTCTGCTGGTATTAATAAAAGATTTCTATAGACTTCAGCCTTTCCACGATGACATACAATTTCTAGTACACACAATGCATTAGCCCATAGTGCTGCTCAATTTTTTCACTATTATGAAAACTAATAAATTCGTCAAGCTGAATTAAGCATACAAATCAGATGAGGCATAGCAGATTACACAGTGAAGCGCGGTGTCTCCCGAGCCTAAATGAAATTTCAATCTAATAATTCCTTCCTGGCCCAGTCATAATTTGTTTAGAGATGTTGCTCTACTTCTTTCAAAGCGCTGTTCGCACTATAATTAAATGATACTCAGGCTTTTAACTTTGATTTATTTCATTTCTCGAAGCTTGAGACAGTGAGAGCTGTACAATGTCATTTTCTTTTATTTCCTTGAAAATTACCCTGGCTGTTGTTGATATAGAAATTAAACACCTAAGCATTTACTTGCACCTTCCGGCCCAAGCCACATTTATTCATGTCAACACCCTCTCTCCAGTCCCGTGTCCTGGCTTCCCTGTTCAGCTCGGGAACACTACTGGTAGGAATCCCCTTCGGCTACTATTGACTGGCTCCTCCACAGAAGGGAGGA
This sequence comes from Noctilio leporinus, assembly GCA_004026585.1. Taxonomy (NCBI): domain Eukaryota; kingdom Metazoa; phylum Chordata; class Mammalia; order Chiroptera; family Noctilionidae; genus Noctilio; species Noctilio leporinus. The sequence goes on along the minus strand of PVIW01000173.1, from coordinate 475,603 downwards.
GAAAGGCAAGCCCGGGAGTAGCTCAGGAAACCATGAGAGGGTTAAGGACCATGGACAGATCCCGTCTATCTCAGTTTGCTGCGGTGTTCCCAGTACTCTGGCGACTTTGCGGTGTCTACGCTCCCAACTTGAACCTGCCGTCTCTCCCCGGGGAGGTCAGTGGGTGAACAGACTGTCCCTTCTTGCTGCCGCCGAGGGCCTTCCAGGTGCTGACCACTTAAGGGCCCCACTTCCACACGCTCCTTTCCATTCTGTTTTGTCCTAGCGCGCGCCAGCGCCTCTCAGGCCTGCCGCCTGCTCTCGCACCTGCTCGCCTTCCCCAGGCACCGTGCGCCTGCACCTGCTCCCAGCTACCCTCATCTGGGAGAGCCACCCGCGGGCTCCAGCGTATTGGTCTCGGGGCCTTCTCACCCTCGCCCGCACCTAGTTTGTTCCGCACTGGGAAGAAGACAGACGCTCCCAACACCGAGGGAAGTAGAAGACACAAGAGCAGGGAGGACAGAAAGGTTGTGTGTGTGTGTGTGTGAGTAGGAGGGAGAGGTTATCTCCTTTCACAACTGGAACTCTGTGTGTCCACTTCTAAGAAAAGTGGTCTCCACTGGGACAAAAGTGCGAGCAAAGTGTTGGCTAAAAATAGGCTATCTCTGCGCCGAGTGGCTGTGGGAATGAAGATAAGTGGGACTTGTGCCAGCCTCAGGGCGCGGGAGCGCGAGTGTGTGTGTGTGTGTGTGTTTACGGGGAGTGTTCAGTAGCACATGCGCTCTGTGATCTCTGGCCCTGCCTCTCTTTCGGTCAGTTGCCCCTTCCTTCTTTGATTGTAGCTGATGAAGAATAATAAATCCAATAGCAGGGTATATCCGTGGATCTGTCCAAGACCCAGCTCACACTGAACTGGATACAGGGAGGAAAAGGAGAAAGATCCGGATGAAGAAAAAAGAGGGTGGAGAAGAGTGTGTGTCTGCGGTGGTGCTGAGAGAGTACAAGGGGACAGGGGGCGGTGGGGCGGGGTGGGGGGAGTCGCATGCGCACAGGCGACCCGGGCCGGCTCCGCGGCCGTCCAATCCGCTGAGAGCTTCGAGAAACCTAGTGAGAGAAAGCCCTGCAGCCCTGACGACCCCTTGTCTCTTAGGCACCAGGCACCGGCCAGGCCGAGGGCGCGCGGAGCAGATCACCAACTGCTGCACGCACGGAACAGCAGCGCAGAAAAACAGGGTCGGCGTCCGCGTCCGGGTCCAACGTTTGGGCCGGGAGCCTGGGATCAGGGTCACCTGAGCCGCGGGAGGGGCGGGCCGAGTTGGGGCAGAAGCCTGGAATTTAGGGATAAAGAGGAGGCGGGGGAGGCAGCCAGGTAAGAGGAGTTCCTAGTAGTCTAGGGAAACCTCACCCGAGGTTGCCTTGGCTGGCAACTTTATTTAGGAGTTTCCTTTTTTCCTACCGAGGAGGGGAATAGGCTACAGAAGCTGGAGCGGCTGGAGGTCGGCTCCCAAGTAGGAACTGCCCCGCTAGTGGAGTCTAGACCTGGCCAGCGGGGTGGGGTTGAGTGGGGGCGCTAAGGTAAGAGACGGCTGCGGGGAGCCGGGAAGGGGCGTTGCCGTCCGAGCGCAGGCGGAGGCTGGTAGGGGAGCTGGAGAGCGCAGAGGGACAGCGAGAGGCAGGTATCTGGAGAGCTGAAAAGGCCCAAGACAGGAGGGAGCAAAAAAGGGAGAAAAGGCGACGCAAGAATCAGACTCGGAGCTGGAGAGACCGACGCTTCCTGGCAGGGGAGGGCGGAGGCGCGCAGGAGGGAGGGCGGGCGGGCGGGGGGTGCGGGGGCAGGCGCGGGGAGAGGGGAGTATAACTCGGAGGCCGCGAGGCGCAGGGGCAGTTTCGGGCGCCTAGGTCTGCAGCCAGAGCCAAGCGGAGCCCCGCGTGCGTTCAGCTGACTCCGGAGCCGGCCGCGGAGCGCGCAGCTGGTGCAAGGCTCTCCGAGCTCCGGGCCGCGGCGGTTGAGCGCAACTTCGCACCGCTCTTCTCCGCGGCTGCTGTCGCCCATCCCTTCTCCGGAGGGTCCCGGCAGCCCGGGTCAGTGCCTGCACTTTCGGACAAGCGCGCCGGCGTGCTGGAAAGATGATGATGATGTCCCTTAACAGCAAGCAGGCGTTCAGCATGCCGCACGGCGGCAGCCTGCACGTGGAGCCCAAGTACTCGGCCCTGCACAGCGCCTCGCCAGGCTCCTCTGCTCCCGCCGCGCCCTCCGCCAGCTCTCCGAGCAGCTCCAGCAATGCTGGCGGCGGCGGCAGCGGGGGCGGGGGCGGTGGAGGCCGGAGCAGCAGCTCCAGTAGCAGTGGTAGCAGCGGCGGCAGCGGCGGGGGCTCCGAGGCGATGCGGAGAGCTTGTCTTCCAACCCCACCGGTGCGTATTTCTGCATAATCACCGCTTAAAGGCACATTTTGACAGCCCCCTTTATCTGCTTGATGTTTTTTTCATGTCTGCACTGCAAATCACCCCACACCTCCAACCAATTTCCCCCCCTCTCTCTTATGTATTCAGCGGGTCTTTCCTTTCATATTACTTTTATGACCTGGGATGTTGTCTGTACGCGTGTTGTGTTGTGTTGTTTGCAGGCTCACTCTCCTCCTCCTCGTGCAGCCTCGGTTTCTCTGGGTGGCTCCTCCTCACCTGCTGTTTTCAGGATTATTATTAGGGCTATTCATTATTATTATTTTAACGTTCTGGGAATGTTGTAGGCGCGGCAGCCGTGTGGAGCGAAGGGCCAGGGCTTCCGGAGAGAGCGCGCACAATTCCCTGCTGAGCGTAATGTGTGCCTTTTACTTGCAATTGCAGAGCAATATATTCGGCGGGCTGGATGAGAGTCTGCTGGCCCGCGCCGAGGCTCTGGCGGCCGTGGACATCGTCTCCCAGAGCAAGAGCCACCACCACCACCCGCCCCACCACAGCCCCTTCAAGCCGGACGCCACCTACCACACTATGAACACCATCCCGTGCACGTCGGCTGCCTCCTCGTCCTCGGTGCCCATCTCGCACCCGTCGGCGCTGGCGGGCACGCACCACCACCACCATCACCACCACCACCACCACCATCAGCCGCACCAGGCGCTCGAGGGAGAGCTGCTGGAGCACCTGAGCCCCGGGCTGGCCCTGGGTGCTATGGCGGGCCCCGACGGCGCCGTGGTATCCACGCCAGCCCACGCGCCGCACATGGCTACCATGAACCCCATGCACCAAGCAGCGCTCAGCATGGCCCATGCACACGGGCTGCCCTCGCACATGGGCTGCATGAGCGACGTGGACGCCGACCCCCGGGACCTGGAGGCGTTCGCCGAGCGCTTCAAGCAGCGACGCATCAAGCTTGGGGTGACCCAGGCCGACGTGGGCTCCGCGCTGGCCAACCTCAAGATCCCCGGCGTGGGCTCCCTCAGCCAGAGCACCATCTGCAGGTTCGAGTCCCTTACATTGTCGCACAACAATATGATCGCGCTCAAACCCATCTTGCAAGCGTGGCTGGAGGAGGCCGAGAAGTCCCACCGCGAGAAGCTCACCAAGCCGGAGCTCTTCAACGGCGCGGAGAAGAAGCGCAAGCGCACCTCCATCGCCGCGCCAGAGAAGCGCTCGCTGGAAGCCTACTTCGCCATCCAGCCTCGGCCTTCCTCGGAGAAGATCGCGGCCATCGCCGAGAAGCTGGACCTTAAGAAAAACGTGGTGCGCGTCTGGTTCTGCAACCAGAGGCAGAAACAGAAAAGAATGAAATATTCCGCGGGCATTTAGGGGACCTCTGGCCTCCCCAGGGACAACCCCCTCCGCATCCCCTCTTTTCCCTCCCTCTTTCTCCTGCTTCTTTTCTTTCCACTTTTGGCGACCAGAAATAATTCCAGTAAATGTGAATCCAGAAAAAGCGGGGATTGAAGAGCGAAAAAGAGGGAGGAACTGAGCCCCAGGCCCAGCGAGAATGTGAACCAACTCCTCCAAGAAAAACAAAAGAAGGGATTTGTCAAGTTGTAGCAAAGTTGTCCCTATTAACCCCACCCCACCCCACCCGGGAAAAGGCGCTTCTGCTTCTTCGGAGGAAGTCTGGAGCTGGCTGTTAGCAGGAAGGCAGACGAGACAGCCTTTTGAAAGGCCCCCAGAAAGAGCAAGTAAGATTTGTTTTTATTCCTAAAGACATCACCCTCGTTCAAGTTTAAAAGTACACTTTGCAGCTATTTTTCAGAAATAGAAATTGATTCAGGACTGAAACTTTAAGCTAGAGTTGATGCTTAATGTGATAGAGACATCTCTAAAGTATTTTGAATTTTAAAAGAAGATGGCAGATTTTCTGCATTTACACTGTATATTATATATATATTTTTATTGTGGTTCTTACCCCCTTCTTCCTTCTTTGGAGTGTTGATGCTTAAGAAAGGAGTTTCGCTTGCTGTGTTCACTGCTCTTAAAAGCTATTATTAGATTATTGCCGAACAACCCTCTGTAAATTATTAATTTATCTCTCTAGCAGCTTAATTTGTGCACATTCTAATTAATTCAAGTTCTTTAGTGTTAAAATGGGGGAAATGTATGGCTAGTGAAGTTTTAAAATGTTTATGTTTGATGAGTTTACTGGACTCTTACAGCTCTCCTCTTGCACTGTGTTTCTTTCTGCCCATTTGTATATTCTCACTTTGAATGAAGACTTTTTTCTTTGTTTTTACTGGTAGTGTTCTGATTTGTGAGTCGACACTCGGTAATGGCTGTCTTAATTGTGTAGACCTAATTCGCTATCCAAAGTATTGTTTACTTCTTTGCATAGTTAATGGGGATTCCCACATTGTCCCTGATACATACCCGCTGTCACCCTTTTACACCCACCCACACACACCTACACACACACACACACACACACACACACACACACACCTTTAATGGAAGAGAAGAAGTGAAGCAGTTGGAAGCATGACTTATAATGCATCGTTTTCTAGCTTTTGGTGCATTTGACACTTGGTGTTTGTTCTTCCAGATTCTAACATTTCACCAAGGTATTTCTAGTTTTCAATTGCTTTGTTGACTACATTTTAACATTTACAGGATTCCATCGGTTTTTCCTTTAGGAGGTTTGTTTGTAGGAAAAGCTAATCTGAACTATAAGAAAGACAGTGCACTGCTTGTAGATTCACATTGTTTGGTAGAATTCTTTTGGAACAAAAATTTAGGTACATGGTGACTGGTACCTTATATAATGTAAATATTTCATTCAAAATGATGCACATATAGATATATTCTTACAAATTTTGCTGTATTGCTGTTCCATTTGAGGCTCTCTGAAGTCTTGAGTTCTGTATATGACTTGGTTTCTTGTTTTTGTTAATAGATGGTTTATTTACTATGGTAATGTATTATTTTTGGTGTTGTTTGATTGTCTGACATTGAAGAGATGATTTTAATGTTTTATTGGCAAAGTATGCTGCTTTTTCATTAAAATATGCTATTAAAATTAAATAGCTTTAAAATGTGATGCTGTTTTAAATCATTTACATTGAAATTACTTTGGTGGGTTTTTTAAAAGCAGAAACACATTTTGATGGTTTATTATGGAGTTGTTTTATATCCAAGTCTGACTTGGATTTAGTAGGGGATGTTTCTCTAGGAAAATATAAAAGAACAGGGTTTTTAATGGCTTTCTTGTAGTCAGAATTTATCTCACAGGATGCTTTGCTTTTTCTGCCCAGTTGAGATTATCTCCCTTGGAGTCCTGGATCTGCAATAATTCTGCAAAGAGAATCTTTGTGCACAGAGGTGTTGTGGGGGTGGAAGAAAAAGTAAGAAACTCAGATCAGTCTTCAGTAGCATTGGGAGACTGATTGTGGTCAGAGTCAAGAACTACTTGGGGGAGTAGGACATGCTGGTTGAGGCCTAGGGACTGGCCCACCATAGTTCTCAGTTTAGTCACCATTCATGGGAAGCAGTGTCCCAAAGCCAAAACAGAAAGTGAAGTCTTCCCCCGCCCTCCCCTTTAAGGAAACTCACATTCTGCAATGATAGGTAGAGTGGGTGGGGTGAGTTGAGAAAGAAATCCTGAGTGCTTATAGGTAGCAAGTTATTGCCCCCTTCTTAGGACTACACAGATATCAGAATTGCTGGAAGTGTGTAATGGTGGTGGCACAAACACAGTTTGCACATTTGACCCACAGACTTTTGTCATCTAGTTTAAAGACATCTTCTTACCCCATTTTAATAACCTTTAGACTTCCTGCAGCAATTGAGCAACATATTAGGGTTTCAAGTTGTTTCCTTTCCAAAAAAAGCTCTGGTTTAGATATTCACATTATTAATGAAGAGAACATCATACTAATTTATAGGCTCAACAAGAGGAAAGAACCAGATCATCTTCTAGGGATAATTCTGCTAACCTGAGCTGTGACCCTTCTAAGATGGGACTGTCTGGTGATGATGCAGAATGAGGTTAGGGAATATCCTTTGAGTCAATGAAAATTGTTAACGTGACTGAAGTTGGGGTCAAATGGTGTTGGAAAACTGTGGTTTTCCAATGTGATGGAAAGAGTTGTAAAGTTTGATTGATAATAGATAGAAGGATTTCTTTTCCTATAAGTGAAATAAGAAGACACTTGAAAAAGTAAAACCCATGTGTCCACTTGGAAATAAAGGGAGGCATTGCATAGATGCCTAAGATAATTGAAAGTTGCAGGGATTTAAAAGAAAGAATTGTGAATTCTGATATAGTGACATTGATGGCTTAATTTTATTCATTTATTTTGAAGGTTGAAAGTCTTCTCCCCCACCTCCATTTCATCACCTATTCTTAGGTTCAGTTTTTCTGAAAGTCTTTTCAAACAGCCAGCCTCTAATTTCACTATGCTGAGTACTGATTTCAGCACCACGGATAGTAACCACATGACTCAACCCTACTCCATCCAACACGTTTGACCATGCAGTTCTAGCCACCTGGAGAACTTTCTGCCTGTTTACTTTTTCCAGAGGGGAGAAAATGGGTTAAATGAATTGAGTATGTCACAAATGAGGTTTTCTGATCTAGGATAAAGGTTATCTTCAATAAATAACACCCCCTCTTTCCCACATGTGGCTGTTATCTAAAGGTCTAGGATATGTGCCTTAAAGAGAGGGGTGTCAGTTAGGGGGAAGATGAATGTGATAGCTTCCTTTCTACAAATATGACATTTTTAGGCAAAGAGAAATCTTATGGAAGTAGTATAAATTGAGAAATACATTGAAAAGAAATAAAATAGATGTCCTCTTTAGTGCATTTTGAAGTATATAACACCTTGCCTTGGGATACATATTTGCCCAAGATTTTGTGAGGAAAGTAACATAACAGCAACTGTCCATTTGCTTAAACAATTGGGAGTAAAGACCTTTATTTTCCACCACATTCACCTAGTGTTCTTTGTCTCCCATGTTCTTGGACTTTTAAAACTATCACATTCTATGTTCATCTTCTTTATGTTATTACTAGAGTTAAAAAGAAACCCTTTCTTGCCTACAATATTGAAATCATATTCATCACTTAAGCCTGCTTAAGTGTGCTGATTTTATGGGAAAAGCAGAATTTTGTAAAGAAATATATTCTGAAAGTTTTTATCAATGAGAGTTGCAGATACATACCAAAACAAACTAAAGAGCTTTGGAGAGAAGAGGATTGAGCTTAAAGAAGAAATTAAAGGTAAGAGTAGAATGAATCATGTATAAATTGTTGAGAAATATCCATTTGGTATTGACTTTCAAAATACACAAATGGGTAAGTAGCAAATTGAGGCTGAAGATCTTTGTCATACCAATTATGACAAAGATCTGGTATTCAAGACTCATTTTCTGAATTTATTTCCTAAAGGTCCACAATTACTGTTTTAGTGGCGAGAGATGTTTTATATATTGACTTAGCAACACACCTAGTCATCCTCAATTTGACAATTCAGAATTATGCAGTTTATTTTTAAAACTTCTCCAAAGGCAAATGATCCAATCTTTTTGTTCAATGTGATTACCTAAATCTAAATAGGAATGGAATAATAAATGATTAACAGCAAAATCATGTAAAACCTGGTTAATATCCAAGTACCTTCTATACCAACTGGATTATAGTATTACTGAGAAAATGTAGTTTTCTAGACATTAAATTCTTTTATCAAATTAAGTTTTGTTGACACATAGCTTTGGAAAAATAGAAATATGTAAAAGCAAATGAAATAAGATTTCTATTTAGTGTCATATTATCTTGTTTTTAAAGCTATTTTAAAAAATAAGTAACAAGATAAAACTAAGTCTTTTCGCTGTAGAGGACATACTATGGGACTTTTCTTTGCCAAGAGAATTAAAACTTGGGGGTAAAAATGCCTTCTTTCAAACTTAAAAATGAATCAATTACTTTTGATGTATCTATTGGAGAAGCTCTTGAAGAGATGGTGAAAAGGGCATTAAAAATTTTACTCAATTTTAATAGGCAAGTTATTAAAAACGAAGCTCAGATTTTTTTCTAGGAAAGTCATAATAGTTAAGTTTAGAAATTAATCTTTTCAATTGTTTGGCAAAACAATTTCTATCTCTAGGTAAAAATGGTCCATTTAAAACTCAAAATTGCACTTAACATTTTAGTTGGGCTCAAGGGAGGGTCTACAACAGAATGGGGGGAAAGTAGGTCTGGTATTCTGATAGGACAAAAAGGAAGACAAAGGTTTCTGATGATTATGATGATGGAAATGCTCCTGAAGTCTGCATTTGTCAGGAGACAGATTTGTGGCAATAAGGGGGAAAAATCACCAAATTTTTCCTGCTTTGCCCCTTTAAGGGAGCCGTTCCCAGTCCTGAAAGGCTATTATGAGTGAATTAATAAATTACACAGCAAATTATTAAATCCAGATAATTACAAGGAATAAGTAAGTAATCATTAGTTATCTCAGCTAATTACTGTGGGTCAGAGCCAGCCGGAATGTGAAATCCTCCTCGGGAATTGAAATTAACTTTGCACAGTGAGTCTCTTTGCCTGACATCCCCAGTCTGTAGGCACATGGCAGCTCCCTCGTGAGCCAGTCTTTCTATTTAACTTGGAGAGAATAGAAATAAAATTAAGTGGCAATGTGATAATAGGAAGCTGCTCGGAAAGCAAACTGTGGGTTTTATTCTGTACTTTCAACGCCTGGAGATGAAAAGCTTTATTTACACCAGTTTCAAAAAATGAAGAGCACCCTTGTTGAGGTGGGCTCCCTGAACACACACACACACACACACACACAGTCACTCACACACACAGAGTCACTCACATACACACACACACACACAGTCACTCACACACACACAAGTGCACATCTATAGTCCATAGTGCTTTGGTGTGACAGATGAGTAGCACATAAATGCTCAAAAAAAGCAAACATTTTTGAGGTGTGTGTGTGATGGGGGTGGCAGTGAGAAAGAAAGACAGAAAACGAAAATATTGCTCTGCTTTCATCCCACATGGTGGAAAGGCTGTGGAAAAGTTGCAGCCTAGTCTAACAATCTGTTTGTTTTGTTTAGGTAACAATATGCTTTCATCTTGCCACAGAAGAACCAGCTTAGTGCAAATGTTGTCTCTTGTTGGTTGATCTTTTGCCAGACGCTTCAAGAACTGATGTCACTTTTTTCCCATATAGCTTTACTTTCTGAATCTAGCCTTGACTTCCACACCCCCTCCCCGCCCCCAAGGCCTCCTCAAAAGGCAAAGAAGGTAGCCCAGCGAGGTGCCTGTTGGAAAGTAGAAAATGTATCTGTGTGATAAAGTGATTGATTATATGTATCACAGGGCTGGGAAAAACTGGACATATGAAGAAAAGTGCTGTTAATATATTAAAATGAGGGGGGAATCTAAAAGCTTTTTTTTTTTTTTTTTTTTTTTTTTTTTTTATCAATTGCAATTAGATGGACAGTCTTTCCGCTCATTCCCTGCTCTAGTCTGGGATGATAATAAAAATTTAATGAAGCCTGGGACGAGCAGAGAGCTCTGTCTAGGGACTGTGGAATAGAATATTTTAACTGTACATTTATACCAACTGTCTGGCTTCAAAGACGTGACTGCTTTTAATCTCGAATTAGAAAACCACAGACTTGAAATTAAATATTAGATACCCTCCGATCCCCTTTCTTTCTGAAATATTGTCACGACTCTGTTTTCCTCCACTGGCCCATAACACACATATCTTAGGTCTCCAATTACATTTCCGTGAATAATAGATGGCTTTGATAGGGTGCAATATTCTTGTGCTTTAAAAAAAATAGTTAATGCAATATTAATTGGCTGTAGATGTTATAAGAATGCACAGCCCCCCTTTCCAGGAACAAATCAATGGGATAGGGATGCTCGAGACAGCAAAGGCGAAGGCTTTTCCCCAGCCTAGGTCACTTCTTTGTGGAGAGGACCCTCTTATTGCTCTGGGTAAGTGACGGGGAGCAGTGATTTCTTCGGCTCTAGCCGCCAGGGGGCTAGGAAGGGGGGACCACGGAAGGGGGCGAAGGTACAGAAAGGGATCAGTGTGAGAAGCAGGCGCGGGGACAGCATCCCTGGCAAGCGTTCCTTTATTTTCAAGGCTAAAGCTTCGCGCCGCCAGATTCTTACACGCACCTTCTGGCTACCCCCACACTCCGCCCCCGCAGGCTTTGGGCTGCATTCCCGCTCCAAGTCCCCTCTCCTCCAGGACAAGGTGCACGCCGGCAAGAGGCTGGCGGGGAGGGGGCGGGGTTGGAGTCCGTCGGGGTGGGGGTGGGGAGCAGAGCCGCATACCCGCGCTGGACAGCTTGCGCCGGCCCCGCGTGGCCCCCAGAGCCTGGGGGAGTAGGCGCCTTGCCAGGAGCGCAGCCAGGAACCGCGAGAAGGAGCGGCCCGGGCGCGTCGCCCCCTTGCATTTTACTAATCACGTCTATTTAAATTCTAGCGCGGTCCGCCGCGCTCTCCCTGGGAAAGCTCTGGAGAACTGGACCCATCAATTATTCTGAAAAAAAAAAAAAAAAAAAAAAAAAAAAAAAAAATCCCAGTCTACGTGAGGCTTCCAGCCTGCGGGAGGGAGGAGGGAGGCCGGGGGAGGCGGGAGGAGATGGGGAACTCGGCCCCTACCCCTCGCCCCTCTTCCCTGTCCGCCCCAGCACAGACCCCTTGGCGTGTGCTTAACTTTGGGGGTCTGGGGCCCAAAGGCGCTGGTGCGCCCTCTGAGGGTTTGTGTTTTCTTGGGGCAGGAGGGGAGATGGTGGGAGCAGGCCTGGCTTCCCCTTCAGCCCTCGTGGAGACGTTTCCGTCCTGTGCGGCCAGGCCCGACGGATCCCCTTTCCCGGGCCGCCGCCCGCGTCAGCACCCCTTCCCCTTACGGCGGGTGCCTAACCGGGCCAGGGGGTGCGGCCGCTGGGCGTGCAGCGGCCTCTGCCCAGCCCTGCAAGGCTGGGACCTCGGGGACACTCTGGTTCAGGATCCTCTCAGGAACCTCGATTTCAAGTTCTCTAGCCCACAGCCTCCTCCCACCCTCATTCAGGCTTCAAGATGCCCTGAGGCCGAGCAGCAAGACGGACGCGCAGCTGGAGGCGCCAGAAGAACGCGTTCACTCTAAAGTCGCGAGGCGAGCGAGCCTGGCTGGTAATTACCGTCCCCCACCCCCAGCCTCGCCCGCCCCACCGCCACCCCCGCGCTGGGTCTGCGGCCATTACTCCAGCTGTCATTCCGCGGAAAGCGAGAGCCCTCCCGCGTCCCCAGACTTTTCTGTGGCTCCCAGGAGCCTGCACCCCCTTGCCCTCCCGTAGTGTCTGGGTCGTGGTTCTTAAGTTTGTGTGATACGTTTTCAGAAATACCACATTCTTTCCTTCCTATTTCCCCTAACCTTCCCATTTTCTGGACCCTGGGAGCATATTCAAAGTCTTATTTAAGTATATCGGTGTCCCCTTTCCCCGTGCGGGGGAGGAGGTGCTGTCTTGTAGCTTCTGGGTTTCCCAGAGTAACGTGAAGCGACGAGAAAATGAAAAAGTATGTGTATCCAGTATTTTTGAAAGATGTCAGCTGGCTTCTGGAATTCTTGTAGGATGCCAAGCAGTCCTGTTAAATCAGAGGGATGGATTTGAACGAACAAGCTCCTGGTGGGTTTGTAAGTGATGGAAGGGTTAAACCGGCACCCTCTGCCCGAGTGGCAGGGCAGTGTCCTAGTTCAAGAGCCCCGGCGACCCTGAGGTTGGCGCGCTCACCGGGAGACGGAGGGTTAACACACACAGGGCCAGGCAGTGCCACTGTCCCAGTGGGTCACCGGGGCTTTGCTAAATGGTGGTCTGCATCTCTGCGCATTGGGTCCAACGGGGTGGACGTTCCTGACGCAAGAGACAGTATGTCCCAGTTTGGGTGAGGAGAGGAGGCTGGGATTGGGGGAGGGACATCATTCCTTTGGGATACAAAACCAAACCAAACCAAACAACCAGTTCCCTTATACGCCAAACTTCAAGAGCATCCTGGGGCCGAGATGTGTAAGGGTAAGATTTCCTGAGAAAGTCCACAACTGGCCCAGAATACCCATCTTTTCTGCTCCAATCCTGGCTTCTTGCTTTCCTCGTTATGACCCCTTGGGCTTTTCTCTTCCTTGCGCTGAGGGTGGGAGGGTGGGCGAGAGGCGTCTCTCTGTCGTGGAGATGGATGGCCCTGGGAGGCCAGCGGACCCTCTGACTTAGCAAAAGCCAGGCCTGTGTCTTAAGCGGTGCGCTAAGAACCAGTCCAAACCAAATCCCTGGAGGGCGTGGAGGAGATAACATTTCCGGCCACAGGGAGAGAAGCAGAAATTCTCTAACTTAATCTGAGATGTTCCTCCCACTTTGTCACCGGGGCAACAGCAGGTAAAGGGACACAGGCACACTCAGAGCCAGCCCCCTGGGCTAGGATGCCCTGGTGCAACTTTTCCAGCTCACTGAAAATGTCTCCTGTGTCCAGCCAAGACTCCTGATTCACCTGGAAAGGTGCATGAGACTCACTTTCACGCATCTCGTTTCAGTGCCCCTGACTGCCTTTCTACTTTCTGTTTGCCACAGGTGTCCTTCCTGTCTTCCCATCGAGGCCACACGTGGTATCTTTTGGCCTCAGTACCTCTGCCAGCAAAGTGGGAGCAGTCCCGCGTCCAGCAGGGATGAGGGGCCAGAATTCAACCAAGCCTCCCTGGGGCACCAGGACCCAGTGCTCCAGGCTCTATGACTCCCAGACTTCCTGGTGACTTCCAGAGGGGGTGGTCTGCCACCAGTGGTAAAAGTCCCACTTCACTATCAACTCTGAGGTCCTAGCTAACAAGGCCAGAGCTGGCTGACTTTCTATCTCAGTGCCTGGAAGTGACCACGCTTCACCTGGAACCAGAAGGAAGGCCACAGCACTCCCCTCCCCTTGCAGAGCCTTTGGAGGCCGGGTGGAGAGTAGGGAAGAGAACTCAGACTCTGGCTGCCCAGCTAGGACCTGGGATCTTTCTGAGAGGAAAGTCCTTTTTGAGGAGGGCTCACATCCATATTATATTAAGCTTCTGACGTCTGTGAAATGATCCTAAATGGGTTAGGTAAGACTAGATTGGCAACTTGCACGTCTTTCATCAACTTTTCACTTTGCCACTTGGAGAGCTTTTAATTACAGTATTGTCAGAGGGGCCCATCCGTCCATTTCCTAAGTCATTTCATTGATTCTGCCCCCCTCGTGCTGCTTTCCTTTTCAATACGACTTGCCCCTCCCCCACCCCTACCCCATGGGATTCATTCGAAGTTTGAGGGGTGAACAAGGAAAAGGAGGGAATGTGCAGGGGAGGCGGGTGGTTAATAGGAGAATCATCTCTACCTTTCCCCAGGGAGAGGGAGAAATGCAAAGATGACCACATCTGCTCTCTCCCTATCTTAGAGTGTGAGAGACAGAGGAGCCATAATAAAATAGAAAGGGTACCAGCCCAGCCCCATGTCGCCAGAAGAGAAAAGCTGAAGTACCCGGATAACTAGTAATTAGTCTTGGTCATATGTGTTCATTCACCGTGAATAAAGCCACCAAGTTCCCTAAAGGTGACATGAACTATATATACTCTGGGTGGGAGGAAAAAGCGGAAGAACAAGCAAGCAATCAAGCCCTCTGAGTTGAATGAAATGTGGCAGAAACCACTCTCCATTCTGAAATGTCCCCTTAAAATGTTTTCTTGTGAAACCGGTTGAGACCAGAGTCCTTCAGTTTTTTTTTTTTTCCTTTTTTATGTTGTTAGTAATGGAACTCTAAGTTTTAATTTTTTTCAAAAGTAGTTTTTTTACCATCCAATGCTGGTGTCAGCACGGAGCATAAAACAGCTGGCGGAAAACAGAGAGGAGAAGCATTTTGTGGTCAGACAAAATGAGAGCTGAGGCTACTCTTTCTACTCGCTTCCACTGCTTCAGGCTCCTATGCTGGTGGGTACAAGATATGTCCCGATGTTTCCTGTGTGTCCCTTTGGCACCAGAAGTGTGTGTGACTGGGGAGCAGCATTGGAGGGGCGAGTAGGCAGAATTGAGGAAAGATGAAAACAATAGCATTTATTGTCCCCCAATTTAAAACTACTTCATAACTCAGCAATGATGGTAAGAAGCGTCTTATTCTCCAGCATTTAACTCCTGGCCATTGGGTATCAGTTACTGAAAGATAAAATGATTTCATCGGTCTGGGAGGAATCTCTTTAAAGCTCATCCCCTTGCTCTTCCACTTTCCCCTCCCCCCACCCTCTTCGCATGACTCTCTTCTCTCAAATGGCTCAGACAAGGAAATCTTAGAAGGTGATGTCACTGGTAGAAACGGCTCCCTTATTGAGGCAGGATTTCGGGCATCAACTTTAACACCGACCATGAATTGCTTGTAAACATGATCCCTCCAACTCCATATTTATCTTGCATGCGTGAAGCAGAGAAAACTGCCTTGAGATGCAGTAATGCTTGGCTTTCCTGCAGCAGAAAGGCTGGATTTTTGTTTGTCTGTAATTCATAATAAGCCACTGGCAAGCTAGAGTTGGATGGGTTTCTAGGTTTTGAAAAGTGACTCTTACGTTAAGCTCTTTCCCCCTGTCCAGGATAGGATGCTGTGTCTGAAACTACATCTGGAGGCAGCTCTAAGCAATCCGACTGCCGGCAGGGCATTTGCCCCAGTGGATGCTGGGAGAAGGGATAAAGCAGAAATTGGGCACAGGTAACACTGGACATCTTAGGGTAGCTCCTCTTCCAGGCTTTCCATGAACCCAGAACAGGTTGGAAGGGAGTCCATTTCAAGAATTAATCTCCAAACCCTTTCACACAAACTTGAGACTTAGCACTTACGTGGGAGGCATAGAAGGAAAAATTTTGAAAAGCAAACCCACAAAGATCTCCACTTTAAATTGGGTAGGTATTAGAGTTCCTCCAACTTTCCCTATCTCAACTCCTGCTCTCGAATTCTTTCCTCCCCTCCTCCACTCACCACTACCATCATCATCTTTCTTCTTCCCCTCCCCCTCCTCCTCACTTTCATTCTCTTAAGCCCCTTCCTAGCACGCTCTAGCAGAACCCGGATTGCGGGCAAAGCCAGGACTGAGACCTCTAGCAACATCTCAGCGGAAAAATTCTAAAGAGTGAGCAGTGGGGCTTAGAGGCCAGTGATGCGGACGGTGTCTTGGAGGGCCCTGCAGGGATGGGTGGGGAGGGAGCATGTCATGCAGATGTGAGTCAGTGTCGGCGGGGTGGTGGCTGTCCTGGGAATCTTGGTGGCTGTGAGGAGCAGCTCTAAGGGAGCTGAGACTGAATGCTCTTCTTTTGTGAACCTCTTTAAGCCTATTCAGGGGGTGCCAAGGACATTTTTACTCTTTCGGTTGAAGACGAAACCACACACTGACTGTAGGAGATACCACATCTCCTACCCAAACACACTGACTTTCAGAGGGAGAAGCCGTCAGTTGGCTCTGCCCAGTTCTGTGGCGGACCTATTAATCATCTCTGCAAGGATTGCCAACATGGCAGGGCTCTCTTCGCTTTTCAGTTTATACAGAACAGAATCATTTACATAAAGTCCTTAAGGCAAATAACTGTTGGGGCTCTAATTTATATCTGATCGAAAATTAGCCGTCATTATGCGCTCCATTAGCAGCGTCTTTAATGTGCTTCTAAGCACCATTTGTCAAGCGGCTTGTTAATATCCTTCAAGTCTTTAAAGTTGAGAGCTCATTAAAGAGTGCGCTCTGTTATTGATGTAATTTAGATGAGTTTGGAAGAGCAAGTACACCATATCTTGAATGGGCAACCTCCAGAAGACAGGGCAAGGGGGCATTGGGTGACTAAGTTTGCTTTGAGTGATTTCCCAGAAGGCCTTGAGCTTCCTTGATGGCAGGTAGTGATTGGGGCCTGCAAAGGTGTGTGTGAAGGCCCATCCCTGGCCTGGGTGTAAGTCATTCATTTCCCTGGGAAGGCCTGGCTTCTCTTCAATGTTTTGTTTTTTATTTGTTTGTTTGTTTGTCAGTTCATGTTTACCGTGACTCCCTGAGCCTTAGGAGAAGGGGTGAGGAGTCTAGATAAATTGGCCCTAATTGAAGAATTTTTATGAGAGAATTTATGTTTTCTTTTCCTTTCTTTTCTTTCCCTTCTTTCCTTTCCTTCCTTCCTTCCTTCCTTCCTTCCTTCCTTCCTTCCTTCCTTCCTTCCTTCCTTCCTTCCTTCCTTTCTCCCTCCCCCCGCTTGTTTATACCTCCATCCCTTACTTAGTGCCTAGCTATTTACTTTCTGAGGCGCGCCCTTTATTTCATGGGGTGGAAGAAGCACATATCCATTGAGAAAACCACAGGCCTACAGACAGGGATGTTGCCCATAACCAGATTTTGACTGAGGTACAGTAAATGCGCTTAATTATGTACATGTTATTACATTATCTATTAACCACCCCATCAGAAGAGCATAAAGGCCAATAAATTACACCAGTTATTTACCTAAAAATCCATATATTTTGTCATGTTCTTTCTGGAGATTATGTTAGCGTAACGTAATAAAGGAAACCATTAGCACAGCCAGAAAATTGCAACTGAGTGCAACAATAATTCCACTCGCAGGAATAAATAACAGTTAGAAAGCTGCATTTGGTCCTGGACTTTCTAGGAGGTTGTATCGGCTTTCTTCTGATTTGAGTCTATTTGTGAATCTGGCCATTGAGGATTCCGTAAGATTTTCATACACCCCCACCACTCCTAAATCTTACATTATAAGAAAAACATTGAAACCACCATGATTTTCGAACCCCACTTCTATCTCTACTCTAAATTCACTCCCCCCTGAGACTTTCTGAGGGCTCAGAGATTGATGCAAGAGAATTAAAGACATTAGGCATTTTTATTTTCCCCTCTAAATTTCTAAGATTCTTTCAGCCTTAGAAGCTTGGGTGTGAAGATGGCTCTACTTTATCAGATTGAAGTCAAAAAATGAAACCAAAAGTGTAGGAACTGGTGGGGGCAGGGGGGGTGTTACAAATCTTCCAAGTCAATTCTAACCTCCTGCTCAAAGTACAATCTCATTTTCATCATTTGTTGGACAGTTTATTCTTGCACTCCACACCTTAAAAGAGTTCATTACGTACACGGAGAAAAAGAAGGGAGAAAAGAAAGATATAATAAGATCAATCTAAGGACATATTGAGGTCATATAACAGCACAAATATTCTCAAGTGCTCTGTATAATGTGCAGTGGGGATTTTGGGCAGTTTTATTGTGTGGTAGGATCTTCATCTCCGTTGTTTTTTACAGGATTCCTCCAGGCTAAAGTAATAAAGCGAGTAATTAGAATGCTAAAGACAGATGTAAATAACAGGAATGAGACAGCGGTGACAGATGAGCGGCTGGGTCAGGAAAGAGCCCAGTTGGTGGAAATGACACTGCTTCCTTGCTACGCTCCCCTCCCCCACCCCATTCCCTTCTTTCTCTTCTGGCCTCTTCCCTCCCGGCGGTGGCCTTAGGCGGCAGGCCCGGGACACACAGGTCACCAGTGCGTTCGGGAGTCGCAGCGTGGCTGCCACCTCCAGCGACCCAGCACCTGGAGCCACAGGCCACCACCCCGCCCCGCTGGTCCTGGGCAGGAGCGAGGCAGGAGTCCTGGGCGCCTCCCCCTAGACCTGCTGGTCACCTCAGTCCCGCCCCAGCCCAGTCACAGCGGCCACTTCCTCCTCCCGACCGCCCAGCTGCCTTCAGGCCTTTGTCGCTCTTTAAACCCCCCAAACCAGAGCGAAGAGGCCGCCCTCCCACGAGTCCAGGTGCCTTCACCTCCCGCTTAGGCCGAGGAAGCCCAGGCCAGCCGGTGGCACACAGCCTCCTCTCATAAAGGCCGAGAAGCAGCCCTAGTAGCAACACCAGAGTCCCCTGAGTCCCCCCAGGTCCTCTGCCCCCCGTGAACCACACTGAGAGCTCACCGTGGAGCTTCATTGGGCGCCCCACCTGAGGCCACCCAAGGAATCCAGCTTTTCAGGTTGTCTTTCTCCCAAGGTACCCCATGGAGACCCGATGAAACAACTTAGGTGCCTTTAGACAAAAAGATGTACCAGTTGTAATTTCTCTTTCCAGCCCGACCTATCCACAACCAGGCAAAGAAAAGAAGTCATAAAAGCCTCACCTCCTTCCCAAACCGTTTAAATACAAGGAGCGGCCTGGTCTCAGCTCCTGGCTCAGAAGTTTAAAGATGTAAATGCTATTATTGTACCTAAGCACCATCCTGGACACTAGAGTGATCAGACCTGACTCAAATCTCACAACAGATCCCTGAATCTCTAAACCCCTCTAGATAACTTTCATGTTCTGAGAGCCCCTCTTATTCGCGCTTAAACGGCCACTCTCTTAAACTTGGGACTCATTTGGGTTTGAAGTTTCATTTTTTAGGAAACAGCCAATTCTAGAAATACGGCTACCCTGTGGAGGGGGTGTGGTTAAGACTAGACAGAAATGACCATGCTTCACCTATTCTAGCATCAGAGCATCAAATGCTTTAAAACACACACACACACACACCCATCAGTGTTGTTCAGATTGGTGCACATCAAACAAATACAAAACCCAGACTAGGCCAGGATGCAGTGCTAATCTCCCCTGTGATGTTGGTTCTGGGGTGGGTTAGCAAGTAGAGCATGTGAGGTACAGAGACTGCTCTGTGAGCTGAGGAATTCCTCTGTTACTTCCCAGATTATCCACAGTGGTGATGTGAGGTACAGAGACTGCTCTGTGAGCTGAGGAATTCCTCTGTTACTTCCCAGATTATCCACAGTGGTGATGTAAGGTACAGAGACTGCTGTGTGAATTGAGGAATTCCTCTATTTCTTCCCAGATTATCCACAGCGGTGATGCCTTCCCGTGGAGGAAGAGAACCATCCCTCCAGGTTTTAAAAGGAGGCTTGTAAACGAGGAGGACAATATGAAAAAGATATGTTTACCAATGCTGGTTTTAATGTTCATATGTAACCAATAGGTATATTTTTATCATTTGTATCAGTATTACAATGCAGCGGATGCATTTCTTAACTTGTTCCGTGCCTGATTCAGACTGATTGTTTTGTTTGAATTAACATTTAATTTCAAACACTATCTCTTAAAAAACAAAACAAAAAACCCTGGGTAATGTCTATGTGCTATAAAGTTGGTAATGATGGAAACTATTTCTCTTAAGCCCTTAGGTCAAATCCATAACCAGATTTTTTTTTTGGGGGGGGGGGCTTTCATTACCTCTTATACACAATGAAAATGAGTATTTCAGATGGGCATGACTGAAGGATGAGCTCTCTTTCCTGGGTGCAATGTTTATTAACATTGGGGGTATTGGTGAGAGATCACCATAGAATCAGGGCTAAGTGGTCGCCTGCTCTGCATGACACCTGTTTTTCTGTCTCTAGTAACTGGAAATCTGATCACTGTTTAAAGGGACTGACCATGGAAAACTAAATTGGGCCTGAAAGTTGTGCTTATGAAGAAACAGACTGTATGAATGGATAGAGTCCCTGTATGTGTGGCCTCAGGTCCAGAATGTACATCTGACCTTAAGTTTTGATCTAGTCTTATCTCCGACAGGGACCTTTCCTCACGTCAGTGAGACAGCAGGCACCGCTGATGGTGGCAGAAGGCAGTAGAAGGCAGTGCAGGTCCAAGGCCATGGAGAAGGTGATGATGGAAATACAGCCACATTCTGGGTGTAACTCGTCCCTGCTAAGGTAGCGGTGAGACTAGAAACAAGAAACAGGAGTGTCTGGAAGGAGGTAGAGGTCCTGTGGGCTTGGACCCCTTTGCTAGAGATGAGAATTAGTTCTTGATTTCCTGTTATCTTGATGAAGAGCCTTGACTGTGTGCAGAAATTCTTTGTCGCAGACGCTTCCAATGCTAGGTGGTGACTCACTCGTAGGTAATAAACTTAACTTAGTGGGTCTTGACTGGCATAAAAAATGTATTTAAAAAAGAATGGAAAATAAAAACAGAAACAATCACTGTGGACCACATGTGAAAACAAGCTTTGTTTCATGTTTTATTTTTATCTACCTGTTTATACTGGGCCACACTGTAAAATGTATTTCATATTGTGTGTTTTGGTTAAAAATCATTGTTGTGGGGCCTTCATCACATGCCTTCTCTGAGAACTCTTTCGGGGTTACATGGGTCCTTAATAGTTTATTCCTTTGCCTGTATCAATCGTCGGTGCCACTTCTCTGTTACTTCTCCAATACTCTCTTGTACTGTTACCTTCTCAAGTGCATTTGCCTCTTCTAATTGAATTTAAACTTCTTCAAAGATGTATTTCTTAGGCTTCTTTGTGCACTTCATGATCTCTAACAAGGTACTGTGCACATATCTAATTGACAAATATTGGTGGCTAATTATGATCTCAATTCATATGCTACTTTTTCAGGGATGCATTTCTTAGATTTTTCTGCCTTGACCCTAGGCTAGGTCATGTCTGCCTGACTGGCTCAGCACTTCTAATGCCTTCATAAAACTTACTGGAACTTAAATATAAATATATGTGTGACTAGGTCATTTGTTTCCTCCACCAAAGTATAGACTTTATTCAAGTGGACCAGGTCTATTGAGCTCACAAGTATTTAACATGGTACTTGGTACATGGTGGGCACTCAATAAATATGTGTCGACTGACAGACTCAATGGCATAAAGAATTACATCATTCCAGGAGAGGTGGCAGGCCCGTTCTTCACTTGTTACCAGAAAGCTGTTTTGCTAATGACATAGGATGATAAGACTCAGATCTAATAATTTGAGAAAGTTATTTTGTATGATGCCATTATTATTATTCTTATTGTTCTATTTTGGTTTGCCTGAACTTGGCTATAGAAGTGGGTCTGTGTAAGAAACAGCTCTGTGTGTGGCACCTCTGAAATCTTTGAATAATCGCTGTGGAGAAAACAGATTCTATTGTATGAGGTTCAGTGGTTCAATTCTGACCTACACAAGGAATTTCTCTTACAATTTTTCTCTTAATAAACTGATAGTCCTCTTTGATTTAGGTAAATAAGAGCTGCTACCCTTGTGATTTCTCACTTTGCCTTGGCTGATAGTGAGGGTTTAAGATTTGGGTTAAAATGTAATAAACATTTTTTTCAATATACATATTTTGGGAATATTTATCTTCTTGTTTTACATCTTAGTATAACTTGTTTATTTATTTATTGGATTGTGTGCTTTCTGGTTTTAGTATGTCATGCACTGGCTTTGGAGTTGGGCAGACCTGGGTTCAAATATTACAAATTAGGATTGTAATATTCCTGGCGATTTGATCTTGAAAAGAAATCTATCTGTCTTACTATTCTCATCTGTAAAATGAGACAAGTACTACTTCACTCAATGCCGTAATTATTATCTGAGTTACTAGCACACCATTTAGCACATTTAAGATACTCACAAAATATTTGCTCTTTTCCTTACATTGATGGTGTGCAACTTCATATCCTTTTTGGAGGGAGGTAAGTAGTAGCCATAACAACATGAGGGTTTGATGTGTTAATGTTACATTTCCTATTTTTTGAGAACTTGGGAAAATAATCTTCTTTCTTTCAATTACTTTATCTGCAAAATTCAGAAAATAATCATTATATATTATCTCAGAATTATTTGTTAAAAATATTGGTTATATGAAGGTGAAAAGGCTAGAAGAGCTAACTTGGTATGCTGAGAATGTCATTTCCAGTTTCAATAATCAGGTTTCTGTATTAATCACATAAAACGGAAGTTTTTTCTAGTATTTTAGGTATAAGTTCACCTTATATTGCTTGAGAAAATTAAAAGTAAAATAATTCACAGTGTAGGCTATTCTATGTGGTTATAATGTATCTAGGGGGATGTGAAATAGATGCTGCTTCAGCTTTGGGGGTACATTAGTACCCCAGACATTAGTAGTGGCTGTAGCATTATAATCCCAAAATTTAAATAGGAGCCAAATAGAACTGGTTAGGCGGGCACACAGGCTGCTAGCAGAACCAGGTATCAGAAAGGAGCCAAATATCAGGATCTAGGATGCGGATACCTGGGACTTAGAAACCAATGGTTGCTCTGCCAGGTAGGGAGGAGTTCAGCATGTAGGAAATGAAGGTAGTTCAAAATGCAGCACTATAACTGGATGCACAGCAGCGAAATGCACAGAGTATCTTCCTTCAGTTTCCCTTGTACAAAATTTGGGGTTTTGCGTACGAACGTGAGATTGCAGGTGAATCCTGGAAGTCACTGCATACAGGGAATTTTGCTGCTAAGCTCATGCTTTGAGGAGAGACCAGACCCATTTCCCCCAGATACGATGTTTTTTTCTTCCCTCACCAAGACCCCTGGAATTATGATATTAATTAGTACATTGAACATTAACATCATGTTTAACAAACTTTCACTGAGTTTCAGGTATTTTGAAAGGTGCTGAGAATAAAAGACACGTCTTATCCTTGAAAAGTTGACATACTTGCGGCGAGACTAACCCCAGACGAAAGAGATGTCAGTGACCAGCGCTGTGGAGTTGGGTGCAGAGCAGGCGGGCGCCACAGAAAGTGAAGCAACAAATGCTGTTTCCTCAGACGCTATTTATTCTGTCCTTCTCCTCTCTTCACCCCTGCAGTACGCCTGGAGCTGCAGGATGAAGAACTGCTTTTCTGCAGAGCTTGTTGTGACTTATGTAAAACGATACTTATTTGTTAAAGCCAAGCACAGAAAAGAGATAACTACAGTGGCTGTTCAAGAAGATACTGTGTTTGGTCATTGACCTTTGCATGCATTTCGATGAGTGTACTTTTTGCAAACATTTGCTCTAAGAATTTTAAGTTTATGCACAATTATTGTGAACATTCCTAGCTCAATGAAAACAATGTTGTATTTATTATCCCTTTATTGAGAAAGTGTATTTTCTTTTGCTTTTTTTCTTATTCTACAAAGATGGCATGACTTTGTTTTATTATTTTATTTTTTAATGTGTTATTTTTGGAGAGAGGGGAAGGGAGAGAGGCAGAGAGGGAGAGAGACATCAAAGCATGGTTGCCTTTCATCTGCCTCCAGGTACAGACCTGGCTGGAGACCTGGCTTGCAACCTGGTTATGTACCCTGGCTGGGAACTGAAACCAGTGACCTTTGGGTTTGCAGGCCGGTGCCTTATCCACTGTGCCACCAGCCAGGGCCAATTTTATTTTTTAAATCAACACATTTGAAAACAAATTTAGGTTGCAAACTGGGCAAAATTGCTCTTTTATTTTTTTTGTGAAGCTAGGTGATTGTATTTTTTGTGCTACTGCTTCAAAAATGTTTTACTTTTATTATTTGCCAGATGTGTTCGTTTAACATTTTGGGAAAATGTTGTATTTGGGAGAGAAAGAGCTGGCTCGTGCATTTACAAGTGTAGATGTGAACGGTGATCATTTTGTAAGATGAGAGCCTCACAGGATTAACAAAGTTAAGAAAATGATAGCATGCCAATAACCCTGTTATCCATTTAAACTCTACTGCTTATTTATTTTAATGTATCATAATCTGGCCACTGCATAAGGATCTGGGCCCACATTTCCCCCAGCCGGGGAGCTGGCCTTGGCAGTCACGCCTGCAGGACTTGGCTGGGAGCCAGGCCACAAGGAAAGGCGAGTGGAAGTCGAGTAAGGAGAATTAGTTAAGCTTTTAATTAACTCACCCTTTCCTGTTGGTAGGGATGTGTTGAGACTCAAATCTTCCGCTATGCCTCAAATACTCAAATTGGTCTGCATGCTGACATAGGCAATAAAATAGTTTACTAAGCTTTACTTATGAGAGTATGGAGGAGGAGCAAGAGTTCAAAGGGATACTCCGTAGACCTGGGCACCTGCAAGGATTTGCACAGAGATGGAAAGATCTGAGCCCCTTCAAGATGCCTGGAGTGGCACACCAGTCAGTGCAGCCATCCTGTGGGTGTGCATGGCACAGGCGGTGTTTATTAAAGTGATAAGGTGCTTAAACACATCCAGCCGATCGATCTCCGCGTAGCTAACCTGGACACATCTAGACACCTGTGGACTGCTAACTGCCCCTGCGGGGTCCTTAGATTGTGCATGTAAACTTTACATCCCCTCATTCTTAGAGAACACAGTTTGGAGTTGTCATTCTCTCTAGTGAACACTGTCTCTGAAGTCAACTTTTAAACTTCTCATAATAAGAACAAAACAACCAAACAAGCAAAATGGAACCAGAGGCATGGAAACAAGGCACAGACTTTCACTGTGGGGAGGGGAGGGGGAGGAGAAGAAAGAGGCAAAGAAGTAGAACAGTTTAGTCAAGGAACTAGCATGGATGACCCATGGACATGGTCAGAAGTGGGACTGACTGTGGGAGGGGGTCTGGGGAGGGTGGGGCAGGGGAGAGCAGTGGGGGGAAAATGGGATAAATGTAATACAACGACAAATAAATAAAAATTATTACATAAATAGAAAAAAAAGTGTTTATTGTTATCATACCACGAGAAGTCCTGAGATGGGCCACTCTGCAGGTGGTTAATCCAGCGTGAAAGTGAAATCTTGCCCACTGAAGGAAAGGAAGGAAACCTGTTGCAGTATCAGGCGGGATATGCAGGGCAGGATGGGTCCCAGGCTGATGAAGGTGGAGTCAGGGAGATGGATGCCTGGGACAAAGTTTGCGGCTTGTGACCTCTGTATTCTACTGGGAGAGCGCAGAGGAGTGTAGGTGTGGGTAATAAACACGGTTTGATCTTTATTTGTCATCAGAGGGATTTAGCAGACACCATGTGCGATATGAAAAATGGTCAAACTTGACTTGCCAGGCTTTATTTTTCAAACACTAATGGTAGAGTTTTAATTGAATTTTAATAACTTGATTTTTAAAAAGTATGTTCCCATATTATCTAGTGGTAAACAAACTCTTTTATTCCTTTCTTCACACCTTCCTTTTTTTCTTTACCTCCCCATATATCCTATTTCTCATATTAAATTCCCCTTTCAACATTCTTTTCTTTTAGCATAGAATTTTTAAAAATCTGAAACCTACTTTACATTATGGTGCTGATTTAAAATGTAATCCTATAGCTGCATCTTTTACTTTTTATTTTTTTAAATATATTTTATTGATTTTGCTATTACTGTTATCCCAATTATTCCCCTTTGCCCCCTGCACCCGGTAACCCCCATTCCCTCCAGCAATCACCCCCTCAGTTCAGGTCCATGTGTGTCATGCATACAAGGTCTCCGGCTTCTTCATTTCCTGTCCATACTGTAACCACCAATTACATCTTTTTTTTTTTTAAGATTTTATTATTTTTCAGAGAGAGGGGAAGGGAGAGAGGGAGAGAAACATCAAGGTATGGTTGCCTTTCACCTGCCTCCAGCTACAGACCTGGCTGGAGACCTGGCTTGCAACCTGGTTATGTGGCCCTGGCTGGGAAGTGAACCGGCAACCTTTGGGTTTGCAGGTCAGCACCTTATCCAGTGCCACCAGCCAGGGCTGTACATCTTAATAGCTAAACATTTTCTGTGAAAATGTTAAGTGAAAGTGATTCTTTTTGTTTTGAGTAATAGAATTTTGATTTTATAGTTGAGCTTATAGGCCTAGTGTATGTAATAATTTGAAAAGTTCCAAATTAGTCCTATGAGAAGGACCCCAGGGAGAGTTAGCAACCAAAACAGAAGATGCCAGACTGACTGCGCCCTGTATTTTGAAGGGCTGTAGTCGGTAAGATTTTGTAAAAAGACTTTCATAGAATAATAAAAGGTTATGGCCCAAAGAAGTTTGCAAGATGATTTCCTGCAAACTTCTCCTATTATAGGAACAAAGGGAAGAAGAGAATTTTCTGAGGTCACACAGAAATGTTGCGGTGTAGGTTGATAGTGACAGTATCAGAAATTAGAATACCAACCAAGCCAACTAAATGATTATGAATATTAACTACTCTACTTGCACCTGTGTCAGGCTT
Organism: Noctilio leporinus; assembly: GCA_004026585.1. NCBI lineage: Eukaryota > Metazoa > Chordata > Mammalia > Chiroptera > Noctilionidae > Noctilio > Noctilio leporinus. The sequence goes on along the minus strand of PVIW01000173.1, from coordinate 449,220 downwards.
TGTTTCCAAGCTTTTCATCTTGCTGCTGGGAACCTGAGCTTTGAGCCACCTATTCTGCCTCGGCAGCACGACTAGGATGGGGCCACTGCTGCAAGTGCCTCTGTCCCTGAGCTGTCGCCTCCTCTTTGCCCTGCCTCACTGGCCCCTTGATGAGAAGATAATTCTTAATGACCTTCCTCATCCTCTGGAGCGGAAGCTTGAAGAGTGATGGGAATCACAGAGGGGAAGCAGAGGGGTTCTTCTGCTGAAGTGGGGAAGGTGAGCCATCCACGTGTGGGTGGCAGAGGGGTAGGTGAGGTCTGCGCAGTTAGGGCCCAAAGTCAAGAAACAGGAAGGTCCGAGGATGGGGCGTGGTAGGGAGACAGCCTCGGGACCTTGACTTAATCATAAAAAGACCTGACCTGTTCCTGATCCATTCTGCACAATTTGAAGAAACAGAGAAATGGGTAAACTGCCTCGTATGGTATTAGTGATGTTTTATCTCTGGATAGCATAGGTTTTAAGAGATTAAAGAAGCAAATACTCCTTCCTTTTATGATTAACTAGCTTGTTCCTCATCCTGCATGTTCCTTTTTCAGTTTATTCATTTCCTTGGAGTTGGTAAGGGCCATGAGAGGTCTGTTACAATTTGCAGTAACAGTTTGAAATAAGTGATGGAGTTGGAGCAGCCCTTTGTAAACTTGGGAAGATGAGAAGTTCAAAGAACACCTGCTTGATATTTAAATGCTTGAGTCTTATCACTTAGTTAACCTTGAAGTTAATGGATATTAATCATTAAAATTATACATGTTCATTGTAGGAAATGTGGTAAATATGAAATATTTAAAATATGACAAGAATATATGTGAAGGATAAATAATCACCCACTGTCTCTCACCGCTCCAAGTCCACTAGCATTTTGGAGTTGCTTATTTATTTTTCCTTCTATCTTTTCATCTAGTTGTTTTTTTTCATGATTGTATTTGTACATTTGTAATTTGCTTCTTTCCTTGGGTCAGGAATCCTAGAAGGGGCAGGCTTCAGGCAGCAGGCAGTGTTTTTTATTATGGCACAGTAGAATATTCTTCTTCTACTGTGGAGTTATAATTTCCCTATTTGTTTCCTTTTTACTGATCACATAGATAAAGCACAATGTTTGGAATACAAATGATGATACAGTACACTTCTTCATGCATATGACTTCTGGGCTTGAAGTCTTTTCTTAGCATCAATTTCCATAACACATTTATAGGGTTTTGATATATGTTTCCCAAAATTTAACAGTTTACAGTGTGCTTAGGACAACTGAAGTTCTGTAAACTTGACCCGTATTGCAGTAAGGGTACCTGCCTTTTTTGACTCACTTTACCCAATGTGGTTGGGGCTGCAAGGGTGTCATCACGCAGTCGTATGTCTTCTTAAGTCTTTGCAATTGACTTAAATAGGGACACGTGACCCAAAAGTTGAACCTGCCTGCTGCCAGGATCCATGACTCATGGAAGAAACTCTGTAATTGGGGAAAAGAGGGGGCAACAGAAAAAGAAGTTGAGATGGGACACTGCAGGTTGAGGTGGAGATGGTAAGGGGGAAGGAAAAGAGGGTTAGAGTATAATAGGAGTCAGGAGAGCAGGGAAGGGAATGGGAAAGAAGTTGAAGACTAGAGAAGACTATTCGAACTCACTTACTTTTTTACATGGGTGGGTTTGAATAGGTTTTCTGTGACTTGTTTCTGAAACAGTCCTAATATACATTTCCACTTTTTTTCTTTAGTTCCAATTTAAATTAAAAATATATAGCATGAATTCCCTATTCTACTTTCCACTGATATCAAGTGTTAGTCATAATTAACATCAGTATTAATTGCTATGCATAGCCATGCTTCAACTAAAAATGTTAAATTGGTTAGCATTTGAATCAAGATTAGTTGCACCAGAAGTAAATGCATTTTAAGTGGATAAATGAGGGGTTGAATGAGCATTAAAAGTTTATGGGGCATTTATTCTTCACCTTAAATTTAATAGATAGGATCATAAGTTTTTTTCTTTTTCTCCATCCTTCTCTGAACTGCCTATATTTAGGTAGAAAAATTCCAGGAAAATATGAAATATTTGCTATCAGTGAATTCTTAATTCGCTCGTAAAAATAAAATTTTGTATTTATTTCCTTCCAGGGCATCCAACATATTTCTGAGCTTTTAGTAGTGTTGGATTGTGTTTGGGACCATTTTTGAGTATACCTCTGTCCATTCCAGGTGACTTGAGATGTTCCCAAAGTGGGCAGGCTGACACATGCCACTGATGTGAGCAATTCCTAAAAGTCTTTCACCATCAAGTAAATGTGAGAAACTCTCTGGAGAGAGAGGTGGGAGGGGGCTGGTTAAAACTGTTGGATTGCCAAAGCGTTTTACATGCTAATTTGTATAGTGAAGTCTCTAGAAGGAACTGCAGAAAGCAGCATTTGCCAAACACACTTTAACCATGGAGCACCTTTTTCAGTTAACATTTCATGCTTGGTCCTAGAAATATAGCAGTAAACAAAAGAAGTTTCTTTGCTCTCACAGATTCTGTAGAATTTAGAAGTCATTTGCTCTGCTAGAAGGTGAGTATGAATGAGCACGCGCAGAACATCTGCCTAAACGTTGAAAAGCTGCCCACGAAGCCAAAAAATTGTAAAAATGCACGTCCCACAATGTTTCCTTGACTGATATATATCTGCAAAATGACCTGGAAGGCCAGCCCTTCAGTGACACTCTTTGGCTTCCTTGGCGTTTGGGCCCCCATGGAAAACAAAGAAACAGCTTGTTCCAGGCATGGAGATGGGTAATCTTTGCACCTTCCTCTCAGTTTTGCTGTCAACCTAAAACTGCCCCAAAAAAGCCTTAATAATAGAATTTAATTAAAAGAAAAGAAAAGAAAAGAAAAGAAACAGTGGAAGCAAGAAGCTATTAAAATGGTTTGGAGCCCTGGCTGGTAGCCCAGTGGATAAGGTGCCGGCCTGGGAACCCAAAGGTCGCAGGTTCGATTCCCCAGCCAGGGCACATAACCAGATTGCAAACCAGGTAGGTCTCCAGTCAGGTCTGTGGCCGGAGGCAGGTGAAAGGCAACCATACATTGATGTCTCTCTTCCTCTCTGCCTCCCTCCCTTACCCTCTTTCTAAAAATAATAAAATAAAACCTTTAAAAAAAAATGGTTTGGAGTAATAAGGAAAACAGATTTGAGTGAAAGCTAACATTCGAAAGGTATACTTGAGTAGATTTTTAAAAATTTGGTATCGCATAATGCGTTACCAATAAATAAAATAAGAAATACTGAGTCTCATCATCTTTTTGTAAACACAGATAAAATATAGCACACACGGCAAAGCATTAATGACACCTCTTTATGATTTTTGTGTTCATTTCCTTGTGATTTTTATTCTTTGCTTAATTAGTTGGATTTTGTGAGCTTTCTACAATATGTATAACTTGTATAATTTTTATGCGTTTTAAAAACTTACCATCTCACTTTCCCAAACTAACAGAGCATACTTTCGGTAGTACCTCAGTATAAGCCCTTTGAGCAACTTCAGGAATGCTTTTAAATCCTGGACCCAAGATGCATTTTCCAACACGGTCTGCTGAAGCATGCTGTCAATGAGAAGTGTTCAGTGTTTAGTCTAAAAAGACCAAACTGCTTAACATAACCTCATACTACCAACTGCATTTTAAAATCTGAAAGCCATCAATTTACTTTCTTCCCCTGAAACCAAGGTTACTATTTAATATCTAGTTAATGAATAAAAGTTACATGATATGTCCATTTATATATATTTTTTGCATTGAAAGAGAAACAGAAATATTTCATTTTCATAGACTTTGCTAGAATGTTTTCCACTGATAGCCTTGTCTTTCAGCTGAAACTCATTTGGTTTACTCTTCCAATACATGTCTGAGCATTAAGATGAAAAGTGTAAAGTGATTTTATTCAAAATATTGATTTTAAATTTAAAGCTGTTGAGAATAAATGGCAAACTAAGTTGCTGTGTGTAAATAAGCACTGTTAGGGTGTGTTGGGCTCCTTACCATTTCTGTGAGGAGATGCCACACGGTCAGGTGTGATTCATGTCTGCCTCACTGCAGAGAAGAAAGAAATCTGTGGCACTGCACTGTCATCAGTGATGCCTGCTGACCACTTAAATTCATGACACATGCATGTCCATGGTTCCCCTCCTCACCCACTAAATATACTCGCAAATCAACATTGTGTTGGAGTAAGATTGCAAGAATGCTTTTGGAAAATGTCTGTAACATAGTCTAAAGAAAACAAAGGAAAAATTTTTGGACAGTTTCCCCCTCTTATTTAAATTAAACTTATTGGGTAACGTTGGTTAATATAATCACATTGGTTATAAGTGTACAATTCTGTGATACATCATCAGTATATTTGCATTATACACCCAAAGTCAAATCTCTTTCTGTCACCAAATATTTGAGACCCTTTACCCTTTACAGCCTCCCCCTCACCCCTCTTTCCTCTGATAACCATCATACTATTGTCTGTGTCTGTGAGTTTTTATTGTCATGTTTATTCATTTGTTCCTTTCAGTTTTAGATCCCACATATGAGTGAAATCATATGGTTCTTGACTTTTTCCTTCTGACTTATTTCTCTTTGCAGGATATTCTGAAGACCCATCCACACTGCCACAAATAAAATTTGAGGAAGTTTGGCTGTTGGTGAGATAGTGTAACAGAGTGTAATAGTTTGGGGCAGCAGAACTAAACTTCTTAACTACTTCCTGATTGTACCACAATTGTGTGCTATAAATATAAAATACTATATGTGTCATTTCTGAGATCTGAAGTGGATACTAGAAAGAAGATGCTGGATTTGAATGATTTGCTAATGTGCTGCATTGTGAGTGCTTCCAAAATATTTCTTATGGAGTCTTTATTCCTTGGCTCCTGCATCCACTTCCTAAGAGCAGAGATTATCCGGCCTATTAAAGATTTGGACAAAACACCTATTACATGTTCTCACAACATAATCTCTCCTAATGACTAATTGGATAACCACAAGAATGAATTCAATTCTTAATCTGAATGGTTTGACAAAGGAGAGTTTCTGTCCATTCTGTACATGGTCTGAGAGTGACCATGATCTTTCAAGTCACATTTATTTGCTTTGTTAGCTACATTATTGTGCTAAAACCTGAAACTTATATTTCTCCTTAGATTTTTTTATTGGAAATTTAATTATTTCTAAGGTATTTTTTTTTTTCATAAATTGCTTCTGGTAGATAAATTGGGTAAAGGAAGAATTAAGATTCTTTTTTTTTTCTTGTTTATGTCTACCAAAAAAATCACAGGCTTAAGAAAAAATTAGAAGTTGATCATAGCAATATTAACTTTTTTAAAGGGTAGATTAAGGTAAATCGTGGCTAAAGAAGGATGTTAAAATCTTACTAATTGCCTCCTTGAATCATGGAATGACATTAAAAATGTCTAAGCTGTTAAAAAAAATACTCTGCAGAAAGTCTGGAAATGTAAGAGCAAACAGGATATTACACTCATAATAAACATTTAGTGTATGGAAAAGACTTCATTGAAACTTACAATTATTTTTTATATTATACTTTAATAAAAATATTTAAAATGATCTTTTTAAAAAAAGATTTTATTTATTATTTTTAGAGGGGGTGGGGAGGAGGAGAGGTAGAAGGGGAGGGAAACATCAATGTATGGTTGCCTTTCACCTGCCTCTAGGCATGGACCTGGCTGGAGACCTGGCTTGCAACCTGGTTATGTGCCCTGGCTGGGGAATCGAACCAGCAATCTTCAAGTTCGCATGCTGGCACCTTATCCACTGTGCCACCAGCCAGAGCTTTAAAGTGATCTTTTAATTAGTCATTTAATTACAACCAAAAGTATATAATCATTAAGGCTTACAGAGAAGAAATTAAATCAACAATAAATAAAATTTAAAAAAAAAAAAGAAAAGGTAGTGCATTTGATTGAAAAGTATGTTTTGATTGGGGGCTGGAAAGCATAAATTTTCTATTTACTTCTTAAAAATTATTCTTTATTATATAGATAAGTTTAGAGAAAACAATTATACTTGTATTTCCACTAGATAAGTGACTTTTATCCAATCTTTATATAATTCTATATTTACTTCAATTAGGTAATTTTTAAAAAAAACTTTATGTAAGTGTTGGCTCAGGTGTATCCCTCCATAATACTATTTCCTATCACACTCCATAGAGATACCCACTAGCCTGAATGTTAATCATTCTCATGCTATTTTTGTTCTTTAGCTACACATATACATGACATTGTTTTACATGTTTTAAAATTTTGTTAAAATAATACGTGCACATTTTTCTGCAACATATCTTTTTGTGCAAAATTATGTTTTTGGAGATTTGCCTGTGCTGCACACGTCAGTCTTGTTCATTCATTAACTGTCATTTGTGGTTTCTGTTGCATGAATGTCACAATCTATCTGTTTTCATATGAACAGATACTTTCCAGTTTTTCTTTACCATGATGAAGGGCACAGTAAAAATTCTGTTTGTCTCCTCACGTATATGGGAGAAAGTTTCTTTAGGGTCCATACTCAGAAATGATGGCTGGTTCATGGGCACAAATACCTTCAGCTCCATTAGATAGTGTCACATTGCTCTCCCAATGTCACCAAGGCCCCTCTTGCCCTCCTGTATTCTCATAACATGACAGCCAAAGTTGTCTCTCAAAAACATAAAGAAGTTCACATGTCTTCTAAGTGTAAAGGTTTTGAGTGACTTCCCATTGGTGTTTAGAATAAAATCTGAACTCTTTATTCTGGCCTAAAGATACTTACAACCTAGCACCTGCCTATTTCTTTAACTTCCCCTGGTGATACTCTCTCCCACTCACGGGACTGCAGCCACACACTTGGCCCTTGCGTTCTGCAAACACGCCGGCCTCCTCCTTACCTCAGAGCCTCTGCGTCCCTGTCCCCGCTGCCACCAGAATGCGTCTCCTGGAGGTGCTCACACTGCTGCGTTCTTCTCTCCTTGCAGGTCTCAGTCAAGTGCTGCCTCCTCAGAGTTCTTCCCCGACGAGCCTGTGTGAAACACTCCTTCTCCATTATTACCCATCACATCTCGTTTACTTCTTTCTCCATTATTACCCATCACATCTCGTTTACTTCTTTCGAGCGGTTACAACGGCGTCTTGTCTATTTACTCACCTGTTAAGACTTCGCTTGTGTTCTCCATCTTGAACGTTGGCTCCGTGGACATAGCGCTTTGTTCTGTCCTTTGCAAGCTACAATATCCTCATGGCTTGTTGCTTCAATAGTGGCAGTTTAGACATGGCGTTTAACAGCTAGAATAAATGTACAGCACCTTGGACGAGCGGCGGGGAATAAATAATTGCATTGGGAATCTCAATCTTGAATGAATGATGCCACTTGAAAAAGAAAGTGGAGTTTTCTACAATGTGTAAAAATGGACAAAATGAAGGCAATTTCTCATAGCTCAGGTGGCCTCCTTCATCCCTTCTTTCCCTCCCTTCTTTGTTTTTTAAAGCCTACATTGAACCTGAGTACATGGATGAATGGCAGATTTAGAATCAGAAACTCTTAAGCTGGTGAAGATGAAAAATATCACATAGTTCATGTTACTGATTAAGCAACAGAGTATTAAAAATGTGGAACCTTTTCCCCAAGGTCATAAAAGAAAAAAAAAAAACAAAAACAGGAGTTATTTTGTCTTTATTATACATTCTTTTTATTATATCAATTATACATGTTCATTGGAAAATAGAGAAAATGTAAAAATTAAATTTGTATCACCTGAAATTCTACACTTTAGACATAACTGTTAATGTTTTGTATTATATCTTTCAGGAATTGCTTCCATAAATAGTAATATAAATAAACCAACACAAATTTCAGGAGCTGCTCCTAGACACACTCTCTAAAATAAATAAACCAGTACAAACTCGCATGTATGTATGTATATATGTGTGTTTATATCATCTATCTATCATCTATATTATCAATGTATCTACATATCAACCTATTCTAAATAACTGTCTTCTTTCACCAATTAATAATAACATATTCTTCTTTTCTGTCATTAAGTATACATCTAAATCCAGGAGCAATATTCAAAATATTTAATGAGTACTACTTCACAGGTACCAAGCAATGAGGAAGGACAGGCTGTGTCAGTCTTCAGTGCTTCAATTGCCAGCCCTGGACGGGCTGTGATCTTGTTAGGGGACAGAATGGGGGTGGATCCAGGCATCGGGTAGAAGGTAGGGAACCAAGGCAGTTCCACAGAACTAGAGCTAAATGCTACAGAAATATTTCAGCATTTTAATACCCAGTTTTACATGTTTGAGTGGGCAAGCCAAATTCCAATTCCATTGTCATCATTCTTAGTTATTGCATTTTGTTCCATGGTGAAGTAGGTCGATTTATGACCTGGAAAATGTCCCACCTTAATCCCGGGCACCTGGGATGAGGGGGCCATATCACCGCCGTGATCATTATGTTATATGGCACAGTTGACCTTAAATAGGAAAATCCTGTGGACGAGCCTAATCTAATAACATGAACCCTTAAAAGCAGAGAGCTCTTTTTATCTTACTGTTGCAGAAAGGGAAATTAGAGAGCTCTGAGGACTCCATACGCCATTATTGCTTCCAGGATGGAGGGGGTATGTGAAGGGATGCCTGAGGGTGGCCGGCCTAGAGTCTCCAGCCAGGAAACAGAGGCCTCAGTCCATAGCTGCAAGGAAGGAATTCTGCCAACAGCTTCAAGGAGCTTGCCTGTCGGTTTTATCTCAAAGCCCAGCTCAGCAGATGCCTTGCTTTTTGGCCTTGTGACACTCTAAACCAGTGATTTTTAACCGGTGTGCCATGAGACTTTTTAAAACACGCAATACCTGGCTATTTAGTCAGGAGCACTGCCTTATTTCCCTTAGATTATCCAATGAGAAAAAAGCAGCAGTCAACACAATAATAGCTCTCTGGTGTGAATGAATCAAAATTATACCTATATTTTGTCAGATCAATGAAAAGTATATTTTTTAGTGGGCCACACAATTTTAGTAATTAGTTCATGTGAGCCATGAGATAAAAAATGTTGAAAATCACTGCCCTCCACAGCCAAACCTGCTTGGACCTTGACAGACAGAACTGTGAGCTAATAAATGAATATTGTTTTAAGCTGTTTTTATAGTAACTTGTTATAGCAGCAGCAGCAGCAGAAAACTACTACACCTATATAAAACTACTGTAAATTATTTGACCAATTATCTATTGCTGGGTATACAGGTTGAATCTAGGTTTCGTTTGTTCTTATATTAGCAGAAGAAAGACACTTCAATAAATAGCTTTATACCTTCATCATTTCTCATCTGTCTTACTATATTTCCTGAGATAAATTCTTAGACATGAAATTTCAGGGGTAAAGAGTTTTTAAAGGCTTTTGGTGGACTTTGTCAAATGGCTCTCAGAACTTCCTTCCTTTCTTCCTTTCTTTTCCCTTCCCTTCCTCTTCTCCTTTACAATTTACATTTCTATACCCTTGTTTTATCTACCATTGTAACACTGGTTATTTTTAAGTTTTGACCATATCATAGGCAAAATATTAGTATTACATTCTTGTTTTAATTTGCACTTTGAGTAGATGCAGAACATGTTTAAAAGTTTGGGGGCTCCAGTGGTGATAAGCTTATTGTTCTCTGAAGCTAAATTTATGCAACTTGGTAAATTCTAGATTGTCCAAGCAAATAACTAATAAAAAGGTTTTTTAAATATTGAGGTAATTAATATACATTTATATGTAATAAAATTTTAGTACAATAACTTAAGATCACTTTTAATTTCATAACATTTATAGATATGATGCTACCATGATCTGCAACTTCAATTAGAGTTTGAAAAGCTAGATACAGAAGCAAGATGTGTGGAAAGAAAAGCAACTTTTTAGAGAAGTATTAATTACATCTATAGTATTTGAGTTTTTCCTTAAATTTTTAGTCAGTTCAGATAAACATTTTAAATACTTCAAAAATAATTACATGACCATATTCCTCTCCAGGGTATAGTTTACAATTTCTTTGGTGTGTGGGGAGGAGATAAATATCAAGTAGTGAAAACAATATAATGCATTCTTATTAAAATATCTGGGTAAAGTAACTTAGAAAAAAGGCCTTAAAAGCTTTTTACCTAATGGAAGTTATGTTCATTTTTTTCATCTAAAAAAATCCTTGTATTTTACCTTTAAAGGAGACTCTTGAAAGTTAACGAAATGTCTTCTGTACATTTCAAAATACACCATCATCCCTGTGTAGTTATGCTGTCCCACTCCTGGGCAAGGAAGCCCCCTATCAGGGAAAAAGTAGGGTGGGGGGACAGAGGGTAAAGGGTCCCTCGGTGGATATCTAACCAGTATATTTCCTGTCTTACCTAAAATGTGGGGGTGTGTTGTTTACTTATAAACTGGGATGCATTTTTAAACCACTTTTAGAGAATCTTATTAGAGGGTATGAAAAACGGAAATGGCAGCTTTTAAAAGGAGACACTGGAAGCGAGAGTAATTACAGCTCATTCTGGAACGCTGTAGTTCGGGCACTGCCGCTTAGACTGTGGAGGAAGTAAGAAGCCACCGTTCCCAGCTACCTGTTCTCTGTGAGCGGTCCTTGCTGCATTATTTATGGGAGGGCCTTTTACAGATAAGTACTAGCATTTGATGCCATTGTGATTTGCATCTGTCACCATAAAAATCTTGATTTTGTTATCAGGTTCATAAATAAAAGGGACTCAAGTAGAAATTGAAGGAGAACCCCCCGAAGAAACCTTCTGATGAAATCTATCAGAAGGGATTGGCTGTGCGGCTATCCAACATTTGTAAAACTTGGCTTCTGTTGACCTTCCCGGCCATTTCATGTTTGCTATATCTAATTTCTGGAAGTGTTTTCAAAGATGTGGGTATTTTGATTGAAAATATTCTCACAAAACTTTCCGAACATATTTTTCAAGATTTTATTTATTTACTTTTTAGAGAGAGGGGAAGGGAGGGAGGAAGAGAGGGAGAGAAGCATTGATGCAAAAGGGAAACATCACTGGTTTGCCTCTACAATGTGACCCTACCCGGACTGAACCCACAACCGGGGCATGTGCCCTGACCAGGAATTCAACCTGCAACTCTTCGTTTTGTGGGACAGTGCCCAATCAACTGAGCCACATGAGTCAGGGCTCCAAACATTTTTAAAGGATCGCAAAATTAATTTTAAAAGACCCTAGAGCAAAAGGTTATTATTACAGAAAAGTCTCCAGGAGGGGAAAAAAAGTATTTGTTATTTGAATTTAGAGCCTCAAAACTAGGATTATTTTAATAAAAGAAACAAGTTTTCTCATGGTTAATCTTACTTTTTAAATAGATTGAGATGAGATAGGGTATTTGTAATGAAAATGGTTAAGGAAGCACTTGACCTATGGTAAGATGCAGAGGGCTCCTAGGCTGGTGCAAGCTTCCCTGGAATTTTAGTAAACATTTACCGGCATTTATTCAGCACAGATTTCTTTAAGTTTATGATTATTTTCTCATTAGATGCAATCACATTTTGATTCTATGATAACACTATTTCTTATGGAATAGTGGATAAAAGAAAGAAGTTTGCAGTTCATTGTATGGATAATTGTTAATATTAAAGCATTTGAGATATATTTCATTTTCATGGAGTTAGGTGCTTTAGGCAAAATTTATAGCAGTGCATTGCAATACAAAATCCAATGAAAACATAGTCATAGTTTTATGATAACTATCTGTATTATTTGTAACATACTCCTATACAGATCATTGAAGACTCAGATGACAGGACAAATTTTTCCTTGCTTTGTCGCTAAGTCAAAAGCTGGGTTAAGTCACATTTTGTTTAATTATCTGGAAATCAGAAATGAAATAAATTATAAAATTAAACTCTATATTGGGCTAGAAACTAAAAGACACTTGGTTTGAAAAATATGATCTTGTTTTCTATACTTTTCAAACATATCTTAAAAGATTAAAAATACTTAACCTTATGTGATGTTGAAAAGGAAATTTGTGATTTTTTAAAAAGCAGTATTTCAGTGAAATAAGCCAGTCAGAGAAAGACAAATACCATATGATTTCACTCCTATGTGGAATCTAATGAATAAACTGAACTAACAAGCAAAATAGACTCAGATAGCCGGCTGACAGCTCTAGGGGTGGGGGATATGGGGGTGTGTGGGTGGAAGGATTGAGCATAAAAGGAAAAAAAGAGAAAGAACTCATGGACACCAACAACAGTGTGATGATTATCGGGGGAGGGGTAGAAGAGAGTATAGGAAGGATAAACGGTGATGGAAAAATGAATAAATAAAATCAGTGTTTCAATATTAGCTTATCAAGTGCTAGTTGAAATTGTTTTTTGAAAAATTAGATTATACTCAGTATCTTTACAATATAGGTACTTAAATAGAAACTTTTTACTTGATTTATCTTACCCACTGAGTTCTTCTTCCAAATGTTCTGAGGCTGGATATGAATTTTCCAACATGGCTGTTCTAGACTCTTCTAAAGAAAAATAAAAAGATGTGTAAGTTTAATGGTTTATAACAAATATAGCTCACAGTTATTTTGAGCTTGAACCTGGGAATCCCTTTTTAGGGATATCTACCCTTATAACCTGTATGATAAAAGTGTATGTCCCAGCTATGTCACCAGGGTGGATAATATTGGTCAAAGCTGGCCACAGCACTATCCTCCACTCTCCATGGTCCTCAGCAGTGCAGCCTGGCTGCTCCCCATCCAGGGGTGGAATTGAATTCCTCTCCTCTTTGGTGAGGCCTGGGACTCTTCTGTAATCAACAGAAAATGGAGGAAGTGACTGCCTGACTTTTGAGGGTACATCCAAAAAAGACTATGCAGCTTCCATGGCCACTAATTCATGGCCACGAGGTAGTCCTAGGTCGCTTGCTTTGGCAGAAGCCAGTCACCATGTAAGAAGTCCTACATGGTGATGACCCTGAGACAGTCATCCTAGACAGATCATGTATAGATGCTTCAGGTGACAGTCCCAGCTGAGCCCATCCTTCTAGCCCTCCTACCAAGGCTCTAGTCATGAGTGAAGCAGTCCTTGACTTTTCAACCAGCCCATCTGTCAGCTGAGTGACACCACTGAGTGACCTCAGTTGATGTCCAGCCAAGCCATGCTTGAATTTCTAACCCACAGCATTCCTGGGGTATACACATACAACACACTAGAACTGCCACATTTTGGGGATAAGATGACTTGTTAAACACTCAGGAGGCAAATAAATTTAGAGAGCAATATAAAGTATGCAAATAGTGAAATAAGCTATGGGAAGTGTATAGGTACAAATAGACACGTTCATTTGTTACTGAACTTTCATCTCTGCCCTTCTGTTTTTTGACTTGAAGCCCCTGGAACTAATGTAATAAGATGCTCTTGATCCTTGCCTGTGTTGCCAGGCCTCTTTCACTTCTGGTATTCTGCTCTACGGAACACTCCATGTCCTATCGTGTCTCCATCTCTCACCCACTGCAGCTCCTGAAGTATTTCCACTATATCCTCCCCCTCCTTTTTTTGAAATACACCCTATTCTCTAAGCTTTACCAGGAACCAGGCTGTCCTTTGAGGACATTGATGGTCCAGAAGCCTTTTTTGTTGGTTTTCATTTTTCTCTGTCTTCTCACCACTGGTCCTGGAGATACGTGGGTGGCCTTCTCACACTCCATTGTTCTCTTGCAGGACCTTGGGCCTTCCTTCTCTTCCCAGGCTTGTATCATCAGTTTACATGGTCAAGTATTGTTGTGCTCTATCTACAATTGGTACCACAATTCGATGTTTGCATTGGCTCCTTCTTTACTGTTTTCTAAATTTAGCACATAGAATTCTTCCACCCTGAGTCTCAATTTCTTGAGCTCCATTCTTTTAGATCAGGTCCTTCACCCTACCAGTCATTGATTCCCAGGGTCAGACTTAGACAGTCATTACCAGTGACAGCAGGTCCCCCTCATTCTCAGTTTCCTGCCTTTAACTATTGCCAGCTTTTGTTTCCAGATCTCTCCCTCCAGTGTCCTGACCCCAGGGACTCAAACTGGGATCTCCAACCCTACTGCCTTTTCATTGTTCCTGCCCATTGTGATGCCTTCTTTTTACAATTCACATGTCATGGTCATTCACTCCTTTGCACACAGCCTGACTACTGACCTCCCACTTTGTCATACTCACTTCACAAAGCTATAATCCCGGTTACATATGACTGCCCCTGCTTCCAAGCACTGATAGCTAAACATAGCTGGAAAGCACATACAGCTGGGCCTCAGTTTAAATTCATGGCCGCTAATGCTTTTAGGTGATTCTATTAAGCATCCCTAGTCAATTCATTCTTCCACTTTCCTAGATGCCTGTTTAACTCTTCCTTCTCTTTTCTCAAACCTCCAGACCTCCACAGGCATCATCATTCTCAGCTGATGATTTCTTTTCTATTTTCACAGAGGAAATAAAAGACAGTAGGAAATGAAGACAAACTCCGTATCAAGAGAAACTCGCCCGTGCTCCCCTTCCCTACGCCCCCATCAAAGGCCAGCCCCCTACTTCACTAGATCTCATCCTTTCTCACCCACCACTCAGACATGGCTCCAGTGATGCCTTCGCCTCCCACCTTGTATTTCTCTCTCTCTACTAGATCTTCTCCATCAGCATATAAATATTGATTTCACCAATGAATGTGGCCAGAGTTACTCATTCTGCTTCTGGGCCTGAGTGCTAGACATTGGGCATTCATTTCTCCTAAAACCTTCTCTTTTCCTCAATCTTGAACATGGATCTATCACCTGATGATTCAATTTCTACCATGTAGACAATGACAGTACCCTAACTTAGTGGTTCTCAACTGCTGATAATTTTGCCCTACTAGGGACATTTGAAAATATCTGGAGGCATTTTTGGTGGTCACAACTGGTAGGTGGAGGTGATATCAGTCAGCATCTGGTGGGAAGAGGCAGGGATGCTGTTAACATCCAACAGTACCCATTACATCCATTTCCTTTCTCTGCCTTAACCAAAAATCATCCAGATCGAAATGTCAATAATATAAGACTATGAAACCCTCTCCTAGAGGATGATGGGGCAACAGATGGAAGGTCACGGCCTCCTGAATGTTGGTGAGGCTACCCCACAAATATAGATAGCTCACTTAAGAATTAGGAAAGAAACATATTTATATATTTAAAAACTGCTGTATACTTTAGCTGGTGGCACACTGGATAAGGTGCTCGACTGTTTACCCAAAGGTTGCTGGTTCGATTCCCCAGCCAGGGCACATAATCAGGTTGCAAGCCAGGTCTCCAGCCAGGTTCGTAGCTGGAGGCAGGTGAAAGGTTACCATACACTGATGTTTATCTCCCTTTCTTCCTTCCTCCCTGCCCTTATCTCTAAAAATAATACATCTTAAAAAACAAAAACAAAACAAACAAAAAAAAACCTACTATACTTTGGAGACTTGTAATAGAAGCTTAGCTGTTACCTTAACTAGAATGTTCTATTATTCCTTTTACATAAAGAACTACCATGGGCATCTCAGTTTAATGTTTTTCATTGCATCACAATATATAGAAGCCTGCTAACATCCTGATGCCTATTTTATATTATCTAATGTCTTAAACTCAGTATTGTTGGTACGGAGGATGTAACAATATCTCTTAAACTAGAGAAATCCTTCCTGGGTTTCCTACATTTGAGATTATGCCTAGGTGGTCTCAAATAATTATTTAACATTCATTCCTCAGATGTTGAGGAATGGTGATTTTTATTGTGAAATATTCCCCCAAGTAGATTCTCTGAAAAGAATAGCTATATATGCAGCTATTCTTTTCAATATTAGGCTACAATGGCTAATATTCAAATAGAAGACATTAATGGTCTCTCTGTGCTAGTAAACCTTAGCAATGCTTAATTTACATGGAACACTTGAATTTATCTCTCAAGTGTCCTGGATACTTCTCTCTATTTGCAACAAGGAGAGCACCACGGGGTTGTTCACTCCTGGTTCTATCATTGCAAAAACACTCATTTTGATTCCTAATCCAGGTTTTCTGCTGTGAGCCTGACTGGCGGTGTGATCTGAGATGTTTGATCCGTAGGACTTCAAGGAAGCTGGAAGCTTAGGGTCCCAGCCCAGGCAAAGCTGAGAGTGTGTCATTTGCTTATACTGCCTACCATTTTAGTAGAAACAGGCACTATATGTTGCTAACAGCAAGGACTCTCAAATGGTAGGTCCTTCAAGTGCACAGCAAAAGGATCTCATTGATGTCATCACCTAGCCCATATTGTACCAAAGAGCAGTAGAATAAGTCTGCAAATTCTGAATGCAATAAACCTACCACCCACCCCTTCATTTGAAACAATGGCATATACATTTCAAATAATAAAGTATTATAAATAAATGAAAATTTTAAAATGTTATCTGTAGAAAAATATGAGCTGAAATAGAAGAGACACTACCTGGTTGTAGCTGAAAAGGTGAATTTTTATAATTTTGTCATGCAAAACAGTGTTAGTGGCCTTATTCTAGAAAAAAAGTAAATAACTCATCCATAAAGGTTGTGTCAAGAGTTTATAGACTTAGACCCCTGGTAATGGATTCAACCTTTCTGCAACAAATCAAAAGTATTGTATGCTCACATGAATATACAGTAGTCATTACCTTAAATTTAAAACTCACTATAAACAGCAAACACATAGCACAGGATATGAAGGCTGTATTGTATCCGTGTGGTCTGCAGAGAATTTCTTCATGTGGTTCTCGCCTTGTTGAAATATATGTTGCAGTTCAAAGCTAAAGGGATTATTCCTGAACAGTCATCACACGGGTTGATTACGTCCGTACATCATATTTAGCTGGACCCTGCAGGCTATTATTCCATTAGCTATGCTGGTCCTGCTAGCGTCAAAAAGTTGATCACCTAATGCTAAAGGACTGGGCTTTCCATTCACCTTATCAAAATGGCTCAAAAGGTTTTGTTAAAAATAAAACAAATTGTGTTTTATGAAAATAATTAAGAATTAATACTCTGTATAAAAGGGTTCATATTTTGTGGGTGATTTTAACATTATGCCAGGAAGAGATTATATTTTTTGCGTTAGTATTTCTACACATTTGACTTAAAGTCATATTCAATTCTAATAGAAACAGTACTTTTTTTCTCACTGATAGTAGAGTCTCACAAAAACTGATTTCTGAAACAAAAAGAAGGCTCTCCCTCCCTCCCATGTATCCAAATCATATAAAATTAAAACTATGGAAGTAAGCTCAGTACATCAATATGAATATAATAGTACATCTAAATTGGCCTAATTACAACATGGGTTTGTAAGGTAGCTGTACAAAGGAGAAGAGAGTTTTGCTTTGAGGAAATATGTATATAAATTAAACATCTGTCATTCACACTTGATAATCATAAAATTACTTCAAATACATAATACTTATTTCCTAGACAATGGTTATGTAGTTTCATTCATTTGATCACAACAGTTAAACATTTTTTAAATTAGTTAAATACATATTCTTATAAACCAAAGTTTGAGAGGTTAACTTGATCCCTATCACACATACATAGCTGGCTCAGTGGAGAGTCAAACACCCATTGGTTTGGATCCAAAGCCCATGCTCTCTCTATTTAAAATGTAAAAAATTGAATCTACTGGGGTGACACTGGTCAATAACCACGCAGGTTTCAAGTGTACAGCTCTGTAACACATCATCTGCACACTACATCATGTGCTCCCCACCCAACATCAAGTCTCTTTCCACCATCTTTATTTCCCCTTGCCCTCTCCCACCTCCCCCCACCCACCTTTCCTCTATCACCATGCTGCTGTCCGTATCTCTGTGGTTTTTTATTTCCTAATCCCTTCACTTTTTCCCATCCAGCCCCTCTACCCCACTCCCTCTATTACCTATGATTCTATTTGGTTTGTTAGTTTATTTTGTTCATTAGATTTCACACATAAGTCAAGTCCTATGCTATTTATTTGTCTTCTATGCTCATAACCTCTATGCTCATTCTTACTGCAGTGACTCAGAGAAAGGCGAGGAGGAAGGGCTCCTAGGCAAGTGCACTGGGTCGGGCAAGGACAGGTTGGCTGATTTACTTGACTTTGGAGAAAGTTGCTGTGGAAAGCCTACGTAGTTCTCAGTTGTTATCGGTCTACTTAACTTCTTGTTCTCTAGAGACTACTTCTAATGCAACAGTTAAAAAAAATTACCCCATGCCCAGGGACCTTCCTGCAGGCCACTAACCTGACACATAGGCCAGGACAACTGCGCCTGGACTAACCCTAATCCTGGGTTGGCATCATATGAGTTTTGTTGCCTTTGTTTCATTACACTTTGACTCAACTCCTAACGGATTCAGCTTCATAAAGTCAGAGAAAGAGGGAAAGAAAGCAATTTATTCATGTTTTCACTGGAGCTCACTGCAGACACAAAATTTCTCTAAAAATGCAAATCATTTGGTGCAACACAAGCTGAAGCTCTTAGAGGCAAGCACTTTCCCAGGGCTAATGTCTTTATGCCAGTGATTGAATAAATCGATCCATTTATTCCAACATCTCCACTTACGTTTTTTCTCCCTAGATGAATGTGTGTAAGGGTACTAGAGGACTGTTCTTTATCACTAAGAAAATTGATTACACTTGTTAATTTGGTTTGTAATCTTAGGTATGTCCAAATAAATACCATAAACAAGTGTAGAATAAATCAATATAGATCTCTTCAATATCAGATTGATCAAAAAGGATTTAGTGAGACTTGAGGATGTAAAATACTAATGTACAAACTAAGCCCTTACTTATGTAATATGACTTTAGACAAGCTCAGTGTCTGAAAGAAACTATTTCTGAAAACAGAAATGGTGCACTTTTCTTGCATTACAGAAAAATCCCCAGAAGGCCTACCTATCCAAGGTATTTAATGTGAGCATTCATTTTTAAAAGATTTCTTGTCTTTTGGCCAGCTATTCTTATTAATTCGAGGGGTGCCATATCACAGATTTTTTTATATGCTACATAAAGTGAAAATTACACTTAACAAGTGTAAGGTTGGTCATAAAAAATAGATAAAACAACACTCTTAAAAGCCAAGGTATTACGAGGAAAGGCTATCTGTCATTCTTGTAGAGAAGATGAAGACAATGAGAAATAAAAATTGTACACAAAGACTCCTGAAATGCTACTTAGACCAGGTCTAAGCTATTACAACACGTCTGATAGTACCCAAGCAGCAAACCAATCGCTCAGCGAACACTTTTGATTGAACATATTTTTTTATTCCACTTGTACAATAAGGAATGAGTCTGAGATTCATGCCACTCCACTTTCAGAATGACGCAAATTTCAAGCTGCATTTTCAGTAGTGGGTATAATTTATGTTGAATGCTACTGTCTCTCTCAACTGGCAACCCCTATTCATCTTTCATTCATTCACCAGATACTCATTGAGCGGCCCAGCAGGTGAAAAATGTCTGTGAGGTGTGGTCCGGGGTACTGCTTGTAGCAGTGCTCAAATGGGCTGGGCTCCAGAGCGCATGGCAGAGGGTGGCGGTGGGGAGCTCCATCTCCGATCACGGCATCATTCTTTGGATTAGTGCTTGGTCTTCAGAGAAGAAATGAGAGTTTTATGTACAATTTCTTAAAGCAGTTAATTTAGGATAGTCTGGTGAGGTGCACAGGGTTTCCAAACAAACACTAAGCCATTAACAGAACACATATAAATGCATTTAAATGCTTGTCTCAGGAAAAAGAAGACTGCTGGGTTTTCCATGGTAGGATTCACGTTCTTTGACAGCTTGAGTAGTTGGTCAAATGTTTGAAAAGCCAAGGATGTTGTGTTGGAGCCTGTCTCCTCAACACATGCACTTTACACATCTGTGCATGTATTTTAACTTATAGCTAAGTAGAAGTCATTTTTATTTAAATTAAAAATATATTTTATTTATTATTTTTAGAGAGAGGGGAAAGGAAAGAGAGGCAGAGAGGGAGAGAGACATCAATGTATGGTTGCCTTTCACCTGCCTCGTTACGGACCTGGCTGGAGACCTGGTTTGGAACCTGGTTGTGAGCCCTGGCTGAGAATCAAACCAGCGACCTTTGGGTTCACAGTAAGTAGAAGTCATTTTTGAAAACCTTTTTGTAGTTTGAATTTAAGTATATAGTCACCATTTTTTTCTTTGAATCAATGAACCATAGTTTATCGATTTCTCTGAGGGATAGTTTAAGTATACTGCAATGTTTTCCTGTATAAATACTTTTCAAATAACTTCCTTTACCATAATGTTTCTTTCTGCATACAAAGGCCTGTCCTGAAAGTATCCAGCCAGTGTCAATCTAATTAAAACATTTTGCATGGCTGATACTTTGGGGACAAATCTTGTAGGTATGTACAATTTTCTACAGAGTATATGCCTAAATGTGGGTCTGTATATCTTTAACATTTACTAGATACTGACAAATTCTTTCTTCAAAAATTTTTTAAAATTTAATTTTATTGTTCAATTACAGTTGTCCCAGATTTCCCCTTGTTGTCCTTCCCTGACCCCCGCCCTCCAACAGTCAATCCCCACCCTGTTGTCCGTGTCCATGGGTCCTTCATACTTAAGCAATACTCAGTTCTTAAGAACTAGTTTTCCTTCTGAATATATTATTTGCTCATCTTGCGAGTGAAGTGGGAAAAAAATTAAATTTTTAGTCACAATTTTTGTAGTGCTTCAGAGAAAAAAATGAGATTAAAAAAAAAATGTTTTAACTATAAAAGTTTAATTGAATACAGAGACACTTTTGTCTCCCAAATAGCTTTAATGTGAAATAATAAAAGCTCATAAATAGGAAATATCTTTAAAGATATGAATCACATTTCTTGCTCCCATATAAAACATTTTTTAGCTTACGTACTCGTTAGGCAGTTCTGGATAAAGTTCATTTAAGATGATTGGGGCTAGGAAGCCCAGGGAGGGCATGTGCAGCAGGATGTAATTGGACACGTGGCTCCCAGCTGGTCCAAGCCTGACTTCCATGTATGACCAGGTGTACACTTCGTGACACTAGACTCTGCGGCAGTCCCACTATGAGAATCAATCTGTGGCACTTTCAGAACCTGAGAAACTGTATTGCTGGGGCTATTAAACACATTGTTGACTGGCATATTTATACAAAAGCTAATGAAAGTGCAAACATGAGTTAACTCATATCACAAACTACATCCATCTGTTCATTAAGAAACTCTAGAGGGGGAGCATAAAGATTTTATTCTTATCCCTTTCTGGATTAAAGAAAGTATTTTTTTACAGCTAGGGTGGTACAGAAATCAGTTTGTGTAGTAAATAAATCTAATATCTAGAAATAAAAGAAATACTTTAAAACACCGAAAATATGTTTGTTAGATATCAGTGTGAACTAACCTTCCTTCCCCTTCTTTCCTTTCCTTTCCTCTCTCCTCTTACATCCTCTTTTAAAATAAAATAGTGGATCTGAGCACTAGATTGAAGCAAGGGTAGATTAGATTAGGCCATATATATAAAAACACCTTTGAATATAATTTTCTTCTCAGAAGAGATTTTAATGGAAATACAAGGCAAAGAAAGATAACGGAAAACAATACAAAATAAATTTCTCAGGATGTTTTCAAGCAAAAGCCTCAGCTAACTTTGCAGCCTGACATCTCGAGAGAAACCTGTCCTCAGGCCCTGAGCCTCCATCTACATCATCAGGGACCTTTGCTCCCAGCAGGAAGGGCCAGGCAGGTCTCTAAGTCTCTTTCAGGACGTGTTCTCAGCAGTGGGGCTTTTTAGAAAAAGAAAATACAAGAAACCTTGAAAAGCACAATGGGCCTAAATGACGAGGCAGAGTGCGACTTAGTTAATTCCACCCGGTCAGACTTCAGCTGAATAGGTGTCCGCAATGCTCTCAATGGGAAAGTTTCCATAACCGAACTTACAGATCACTGAAAACAAGTGCCTGTGACCACGGTGCAGTCAGTCACTCTGTTTCCAAGCTCAAAACAGATATTGATTTTCATTTCAAACTCTAATGCCAAAATTAGCAGTGTCAGGTTGAATTAGAGCTGGATGGCTTGCAGAGTTCAAAAGTGAACAAGCTGCCCAGCCAGGCTGCTTGTTCTGGGTTATTTTGTTCTTCTCACGTCCTAAACACAACAAAGTGCTGAATAGGAGGCACCCTTCAGTTTCAGGGAACCCAAAGAAATATTTAGTCCAATTCCACCCCCTTGTCTTCGGCTCATCGGTTTTGTTCGTGTCAGTTCAGGGCTAAAAACGCCTAGTTGGAGGATTATAAAAAATTACTTTAACTCCCTTCTACTGGACATTTTGCTTGGGTAGCTGTTGAAACACCAAAATTTGCATAGCAGTTTAAATGGACAGGGCACTCCATCTACGTTGTTCCACAAAAGGGGTAGGTAGCAAATGCATTGAATTACTGAGTCAGCAGGGTATGTCTCCTTTCACACCTGGGATTGACTGACGGAAATAATTACAAATTGGGGCAAGGGGGCTTCCCTCACATGGAACAGTTCATCAGAGGAGCAGAGAGAACCCCGCACCAGGGAGAGCTGGAGCCTCTGCTCACCGGAGGGGCAGATGCCCACAAACCTCAGCCACCCAGACTTGATTTCTCAAGAGGGAAGAGTGTCTTATTGATAAGACTGGCTTACTCATCAATGAGGAAGAGTATTGTCAGGATGCCTTTGGGGGTGGGGAGGGAAAGGAAGGAGTATTGGTATCCTCTGAAATATATCTAGGTCTGTAGAGACAATGTCCCAATGTGTCTGGTTGTTGCTTATGCTCACTCTGAATGAAGAAAGCTCCCAGGCAGAGATGTGTGTATGTGTGTGTGTGTGGTGTGTGTGTGTGTGTTAGAGAGACAGACAGAGACAGAGAGATAGACAGGAGAGATGAAAAATGAACAGCTAAATACCAGCAGAGAGAGAACTTAGAGATTCCTCAAATACCAGTTTTCCAGGATAAAGAGATATTCATCTAGGAGATACCTGCAAGTTTCCCAAGCTGCCTTCTCCTCCACATTCTAGCCTCACAAAGGGTGTAGGCAGATGTTGAATTACTCCATGAGCACAATGTGGGGACACGGTAGGTACCTCTGATAACAAGCAGGATGGGTGACCACCTCTTGTATGCCTCTCTCACCAGCTGCCACAGGATGTTGTCACCTGCTTAGGTGTCTGTATGGCAGTGCCTTGATGGTAGGGCTTATGTTTGATTCACCTTATATTTCCAGGGCCTAGAAACATCTGGCTTCTAATTTGTACTCAAGCAAAGGTTGATGAATCAATGGCTAGTAGCTTTTATAACTACCCGGCAGGGATGTGTGAGTATGAATTAGAGGTGGAGAGAGGGAGTGGTCCCTTTCCCCTACCCTATTTCAGGAGAGAAAATCTAAACATTAAGAGGAAAGTGGAAATGGGGTTCTTGTCATTCCTCATCAATAGCCTACTACCCCGACTCAGAGATCAAATAAATGTTGCACATCAACACCTAGAGGCCTGGTGTGGGTATTGGACCCTTCCCAGCGTTGATCAAGCCCGTGCCATGTTCACCCAGGGACCACTGGACAAGGGGTCTGAGGAGTTGGTAGGAGTTGGTGGGCTGATGGGTAGGGCAGGACTGGGACAAGCACATGGAGAAGAAGGACACAGAGCACTCTGAGTGGAGTAAAAAGTAAAAAGTAGAAGAAAACTGTTTCCACACAGAATCAGAAAAGGAAATGGTGGCAGGTGGATTGAGAACCCCCAGGTGCAGATCGGGGACTGGCCCGTGCTGTTGGGGGTGGAGGGGGACAACTTCAGAGTGGCTAGTAACAACAGTGACCCTGTTTGTTGTGGCAAGCAGAGAGAGCTTGGGTGGGCCACACAGAGAGAGGGGAAGTGAAGACTACCTCCTCCTGTCTTAAATAGTGTTTAGCTACTTATCAGGGTTTAGCTGATATCTGAACGCTAGGTTACAGGTTAGCTATTAACTATAGTCATATGTGTACTGCTCTGTGGTGGCTGCAAGGCTACCCAAACTATCGCTGGTGGAACAATCTTTATACCTTTAGAAACCATGTCCTTCCCATCCAAAACACAGCTGCCCACCCTGCCTGGACTCACTATACTAACATTTTCAATAATTTATGGGACAGCATAGCCAAGCGTCAGGAGTGCAGAGTACATAAAGACCACTGGTTGTTGAGAAACGTATTGCATGAGGTTTATTATTCAAATGTATAAAGATGATGATGGGCTTTTAAAACCATTTCCCCCCCTTGCCTGCAGTGCTGGCCTCTAGCACTCCCACCAAGAGAAGGGGCACTGTCACCTCACAATGCTTTTCTCTTTTTGTCCAAAGACTGCCTCAACAGGGAAACCTGTTTGCAAAGAGCTGCTTCTCTTTCTGCATCGCAGGTGGGAGGCACAGCTAGTTTGCTCTGCCCGGGCTCCCCGCTCGGCGATTGATGGCGGGAAAGGCGCTCGGTCTCCTAGAGTGCGTGCAGTTTACATGCTAGCCTTCAACTTGTAGCTCCTCTGTGCCAGCCCTGGGGGAGGATGGATTCTATAAATAAAATATTGGCAAGCAGCAGTAGTCGCAGCATTATTACAAACCTGAAAAAGAAGATATCAAAGGGCATGGTTACATGAAGTGAGCAACAGGTCAGCGTTGGCATCTCTGAACGGTCGGGGCCGGCGCACCGCGCAGGACTCCTTACTGTGCTCAGAGAAGGATGAAGTGGTGGGAAAATGGGGGGTGTTAGAAACGTCACAGATTCCCAACACGCTTGGTGTGGATTTCTCCAGCTTCACGGTACGATGGTAGGTATTTCAACTTGTGAAGAAATTGTGAGGTTTCTGGCTGAACCCTGAATTGAACTAGTCATGATTTTCTGTTTCATTTTGATCCTGTTGCAGGCAGGTAGCAGAGTGACATAAAGGTTTAAAGCATTTTCCAGGTAATTTTAGTTGAAACAAAAGGACTGCTGTGAGGTGACTTTGACGTGTGGGCGGAGGGGGGGAAGTGCTGATGGGCGGGGCCCCCATGTGGTTGCTTGGTCTGGTGTCCGCCTCCTTCCAGACTTGCGGAAGATAAAAATGTGATGTCAGTTCTGCATCACATGTTCAAATGGAGCTCAGAGATGAACCCAGAAGCAGGTCTAGCCTATTCCAGAAGTTAGTTTAGAAGCTTCCACTCAAAAAGACGTTTGGTCTTCTTGAAATGAATACATCTCCTGACTCAACATATGGTAGTTGACTGAAATTCAACTTTCGTGTTTAAATGGGATCAGACCCTATGATTTTCTTCAGCAAAATCGTTAGTCAGTTTCAGATGTCTATTTATTATGCTCGTATTTCAAAATCTTGTTAAGCAGATGTATTTCATCTATGAAGCCTAAAATGAAATAAAATTAGGTATCTGAGGTCCAAAATGATTTTTGCCCAAAAAGTATTATCAGTAGATTATCAAATTGTTAAGTGTTTAAGGAGACGCTAGAGAGAGAGTAAAGGGATAGATCTCAAATAGGATTAAGAAAAGTTGCCTTCATATGAACAAGCCAATTTTCAATATAAACTAACCATCTTCTGTACCATTTAATCACAAATACATTCTTAGATGGTTGGCAGTTACCCAGTGCCTTTACCTCCTTTTATATAGTCCAGGAAATAACTCCCAATTAAATAAATTGGAGTAGATCAAGTAAAGAACACAAGGGCATAACAATTATGCAAAAAAGATTCTCTTGTACCACAAATTATTCATGAAAAACAATTCCTCCTATCCTATTTTTTATTAATTGGTAATCTTTCTAGAATATATTCAAGTAATCTTCCAGTACACACTTTGTGCAATGCATGAATGATCAATAGTGACAGAAGAGCTGTATGGAGGTAAATTTTATATATATATATATATTGCGGGGGCCAGAGCTACCTTGTATTTATTTCTCTGGGTAAGATGTGGAAGTTGCAGGAGATTTTACTTGAGTATTATCCCTCAACAGATTTTTTTCAATAGGTTTGCCTCTGTGCTCCTTTTTACTTACTCTTCCTTTACCGTGATGTGGTATACATAATTTAAATAACCATGGAATGCCTTTGGGCTCAAAACCACCTGCTAGCTTATATTAGCTAATTAATGATGATTTATCTGAGTTACTAATTTGAGTGGAGCTGATTGTCTTTAGGAATTTGGAAAATTTTATAAGAATTCTGATTAAAATTATATCCTTTGTGATGGACAGTCTCCTTAAAAAAGGTTTTTAAAATGTTGCGTGTTAGCAGATTAAAACAACAACAGCAACAAAAACAACTGCCAAATTGATGACCTTGTGCTAGTTCGTGGCTCAGGTCATGTCTTACGCAGCTTGCTTTCTTGAGCAAGGCTTCCCTCATTTTTGTCTCTTATATTAGGGTTTATTTGCCTTTACTTGAAAAATAGAACTGATCTCAAATCCATAGGGCTTAATCATTTTCACAAGAACTAATACAGTAGACTCATTTTAGCCAAACTAGGTGCCAGGAGAACATGAATCCCAGGGCCTGAATGTGTGCCTTTAATGCAGCATGATGTCCGATGTAGAACTATAGAAAGCTCTCCACAGTATATCTATTGGATCGGTGTCGTTCCTTTTTGTTTTCTCTGCTGGTCTCAGTGCCTCTTAAGGCAACGTGGTTTATGGACACAAAAGCCGGCCACCTGTCCCTACTGTGTGTGATCCCAATGCTATTGCAGTCAACCATGCACCATCTCCTTTAGCCAAGTACATGGTAGCCAGTGGTGAAGGGCATACTTAGGGCTCACTGAAACATTCATTCTGTCAGCTGTGTTCAATTTGTATTTCAGGAAGGTGTGTAGTAGTGAACACACGCTTACTGCTTTGGGATTTCTGGATTTAGGAATAGTTATTCTAATTTAGTCCACTCCTACTATGCCCCTACCCCTTCCATAAAATAAATAATGCCAGTAATGATAAAATGCATACAGTGCTTAATGTATGTGTGTATTCCTCAGTTTCCATTCATTAACTCACACATACCTTTTAAAGAAAAAAGGTACTTCCCACAATGCACATTGTTAAAATTTTTAACCACTGAAAAATAGTCATAAAAGGATTCAGGGCTAAAACTAGAAGATGGGAATTACTTTCTCAGTGACCATGGACTCATAGTTTGCCTGGTTCATCTAACACTAAGAAGTGTGACACAAGGTGTCGTTTCCCACTGTTGGCTTATTTCTGGTAACTTGCAGGACAGGAAAACCTTTCTTTAAAAAATGTAAATAATATACGCCTACATTCTACTGTCAGTTATCAAATTTGACAATCAAACAAAGCTTTGTCATTTCAATTTTGAGCAGGAAATGTTTAGCTGAGGCAGCGTTCTGGATTTGGGGCTTGCAGACAGTTCTTGGGGGATCAAGACCTCCCAGCAGTCACTGCTTCTGCATTTTCCAGGCCTCCACTTGCCTCCTTCCTTGTGCAACTTTCAGCTTCTTAGGACCTGCCGGCTCTGTGGCCACGCAGAATGACACGTGCTCTCTGTTCCTCGTGCTCTGATTCCGAGGTAGCCTGTCTCCCAACTACGGCTGCTCTAAGTGAGAAGCTCTTCCGAATCTCCTCACTAACTTTCTGTTGAAGAGTCACATGCTCTTGGGGATATGGGTGAAAACCTTTTCTGATCTCCACATATGCGCAGTGCTCCTCTTTCTGACGTTAGTAAGGACAAGGTGCTGCTGTTGATGGCAATCCAACTCAAGGTCCCGCTGACTGTGATGATTATGGTTCTAAGGCAGAACCTTGGGTTACTTGCTTTAACCCAAATGTGGTGCAGGGTATGCAGAATGTAACTGTCGCCATATCCAAAGAAAACCGTTGACGTGAGTGTTGTGAGACAGAAGAGGGTCCGTTAGAGGCGCTGAACAGCTGAATTTGGGTTGGTGCTCATAAAGGAACTCAATGAGCAGGTGTACTTGTAACTTTTAGATAGATTTAGTTAAATGACACTTTTTCAGAAGGTAAGTTTGTTCAATGGTTAACTGGTTGATGGCAGAGAGAATATAGCAAGATGTCAGAAACAGGAGCAATATCAGTTTCTTCATCTTAGTCACCATCAGTGAGTTTGAAAGTGACAGTCATAGGCCATGGTCTCCAAATCTGCTGCAATTATAGATGTCACCAAATAGCCTCCCCCAATCTGCACATTACTTCTTTTTCAGAGATGGCACATTAACAGTTAAAGGCTGACTCTGTGCAAGTTCTAAACTTTGTTCCAGGGAAAAATCACACTAAATAACAGTTGATTATTGCTAAGCCCAAGGGGATGGCAATGCTGGTGAGCTACCCCAAGTGAATTCCCATATTTCCATCCTTCTGTGGCAATACAACAGTGCAGTGCTTGCAGGGTGCACAGTGGAGCGTATGCTCCAAAAGTATCTTAATCAAACCACTTTTTGGAAGTTTAGCATCTGTATTTGAAGTTCTTGGTGATTTCTAATGCGCAGAGCTAGTTTGTCGTTAAGTATTCAATCGCTTTGTGATTGCTCCCTTTTCAAGAGTGGTAGATGGGAGAAAATAGACTCTAAATCGTAGCTGCTGTCTTGTGTAAGGTTCTTATTAAAAACAGCATATTTCTGTAGCCCACAGGGCTGACAGCTTCTTCCAAAGCAGACGCGCTGCTCTAAGCTAACCTCAAGGGGCTACTCAAGAGAGAGGCTGCCTTCACCCCTCTCTTTGGTAGGAGGGACTGATAGTATCATATTCAATCGCAACTCCCAGCCTCAGTCACCCCAATAAGTAATATTCCTTAAGGCATTACTGACACACACTTCCCTGGTTAATTGGTGTATGTCAACAGGAATAATTAATTTAAAAAAGAAAAATAGTTTAAAATAGAATCAGTTTGGGAGAGTACATATACCTAGACTTAGGTAAGAGGTTACTTTCTTTTTTGTCATGTTCAAACATAGATATCATTTGCTTCTATCACATCACTTGTGCTTGACATTTTATCTGCAGATGATCAAACATAATAAGGGGATCACCTCCAGACAGAGGTTCTTAACAATGTTGAGGAGAGCAATGCGTGGAGACAGGGGCACTAAGGAACAGGGATGCACCTAATAAATTCAGTTCAAAAAGGATGATCAGGTCCTGTGGTGAAACTAATGTGAGGGTTTCCTGTCTGCTAAAAGTGACAGCAAAGGAAAGAGGGTTTTTCTTTCCTTCACCCCCCCCCCCCGCCCCCAATGAAGATCATCACTTTGCAATTTGCTGATTAGACTTTTCTCACACAGGCTTGTTGACTTGAAGTCTGTCCCGGGCATCAGCATTATTTACATGTTTTTGTATGTGTTACCAAAAAAACAAAAAAAAACCCCAAACCTTCAAATACCATTTTGTTATTCTATAGCTAAAAATGCAGTGAAAGACTTGAAAGAACTTTAGGGCTTATTTAAAAGTACTTAGCTTTGTATATCTTAAATGCATATACACATTGATACATTTAAAAGAATACTGACTATTTTTAAATTGAAAACATAACATGCTAAAAGAGAGAGAGAAGTCTATGTATTAGGGCTAATTCACCTGCAAAATGCAACAAATTTCATAGAAAGCAATTCTTCATACACTCAAATTATAACTTAAATGCCTAATTATTTCTTTAAAAGAAACCCTCCAAAAATCACAAAAAAACCATTTAGGTAAAACACATTCAATTTTCCAGGTGTTAACTGTTAAATCTAAGAATGGGCTAAATTTGGAATGAAAACACTAGTTTTTATCTTATCTATGAAATAAAGGCATTTCATATAATTTCTCCCTGAAAACATCTCTGCGTATAAGTCGATGATCCTTCAGGGAGAACAAGGTATGCATTCTTTCTATTTCAGCACTGACACAGTTGATTTGGTTCGGAATATAGC
This sequence comes from Noctilio leporinus, assembly GCA_004026585.1. Classification (NCBI taxonomy): domain Eukaryota; kingdom Metazoa; phylum Chordata; class Mammalia; order Chiroptera; family Noctilionidae; genus Noctilio; species Noctilio leporinus. The sequence goes on along the minus strand of PVIW01000173.1, from coordinate 419,233 downwards.
CACAAAAAAAGTGAATTGATTATTAGATAGACAGACTTCAAAAGACAGCAGACCTTGGCATTTGCCCAGGTTTACCATTTTAAGGGATGATGAATACTCTCTACTGCTGGGGAAGACTCTCGGTTTAGGAGTGCAAATTCAAAGGATATAAACCAACTGTCAATAACACTGACTGAAATGTTTTTAAAGCTTCAACTCTCCAATGGGGGCTGCTGCCCAGGATGCGCGTGGTCTCTTTTGCAGCACACCTGCAGTTCAGATAGCTGAATTCTCGAGGAGAGAGGGCAAGTTGGGGGTTTCGAAATGGAATAAATCCAGGGAACAGAGAGGTCTTGAGTCAAAAAACGACTCGCTCAGATCCACGGTGTCTTTTCAGCAGTGCTCTGCTAAATGTTAGGGAGATTAAGGCAGTCAATTCTAATGTTTGCATTTTAAAATGAATGTTTGCTTACTTAAAGAAATACTTGTTTGATTCCCAGCCAGGGCACATAACCAGGTTGCAAGGCAGGTCTCCAGCCAGGTCTGTAGCTGGAGGCAGGTGAAAGGCAACCATACATTGATGTCTCTCTCCCTCTCTGCCTCTCTCCCTTCCCCTCTCTCTAAAAATAATAAATAAAACCTAAAAAGAAAGAAAGAAAGAAAGAAAGACCTGAACCTCAGCCGGAACTGAGGTGGATGCACACAAAGACTTCTGACACCCAGGAAAAGTGCTTCAAATGAGATCATTAGGTGCAAGTTTAGTCTTTGGGTTGGTGTTGTCTACTGCCACAGAACAAACTCTTCCTTTTATTTGTTACTATTTTCATAGCTGCTTCTCCTGCTCTAATCTGGTAGGTATTCTCAAATATAAAGTTTACAATTATTTCTCATATTCTTATGGCATTGATGGTAGATGAGGAAGCCTCACCATTTGAATGGGATTGGAGGGGCTAGCTGTCTGATAAAAATGTGAAACAAGGAAACTGAATTCATTTTTGAAAATATATATTTAAAAATTTTTATTTATTATTCTCAAAGAGGGGAAGGGAGAGAGGCAGAGAGGGAGAGAGACATTAATGTATGATTGTGTTTCACCTGTCTCCAGTCTCAGAGCTGGCTGGAGACCTGGACTGCAACCTCATTTTGTGCCCTGGCTGGGGAATCGAACCAGTGAATTCATATTTTCAAAAAGGGGATTTGTAATAAAGCCATTAGTCTCCTAATTGCTAAATTTCATTGCAGTGGTGTTCAAAATGGGGTTAAATGACACCATCAGCATTAGGTTTTATTACATCTTTGGCAGAAGGTGAAATCAAAAGGTGTCATAAGTTGTTAAATACCCTTTTCTCGATTTATAACCCAAGTAGGAAACATAGCCTCTGATTAGGTTAGAAAGGACTGTTAGATGGATTGTGAATCGAGAAGAAGTCTAGGTGGGTAAATCAATTATTACTAGAACTAGACATTTAGAAGTCATTCAGTTCTTAAATGAATTGTTTAAAGTTAAATAAGATCATTGACAAATTCCTGTCAGAATTCCTTTAGAATCATTCACGCAAATCTTGCCGTTAACAGATGATTTAGTTCATAGTTGCTTTAACAGGGTGGCATTGCAGACCTCTAGAGCTTCCTCAGGCTCTTTTCATGTGTCACCTATAGCTCTCAACATGAGAAAAGAATGTTCTCTTACGATCTTCATGCAAAAATTTCATTCTTTTTACGATGTTGCGAATCATTCCCGGCATAGCCATCTCTGGTCTCTGGAATCAGAGAGCCTTGGTTTCGGTTCAGCTCTAGTTCTGCCACCTTCTGGGGGGGTCACTGGGGTCAAAGTACTTAATCTCTCCAAACCTCCCAGTTGTGACAGGAAGCTCCCATTCCTTCCATCCTTCCTGCTATTTCCGGCACCTGCCCGCTCCTGCGGTAATCGCCAATGCCTTACTTAGGTCTTTCTCCACCTTTCTTCTCCCACAGTGAAAACTTACTGTTTTATCCCATTGCCTCAGGCCTTGCTAACCTATTAGATAACCAGTAATTCCCCTCCCAGGTAACAAAATGCCTTAATTTAGTGGAGGCAGACATCCCCTCTTAATGATCATACCTTACAGATGTATAATAATTTATAGTTTACAGGGCTAAATTGCAGTTAATTCACAGGGCATCCAGGAAAGCTCGGTATTATTATCTACATTTGGTGGATGAGGAAACCGGCTCCAATAAGAGGTCAAGTGATTTTCTCAAGGGCATGTGCATAATTTGCAGCTCAAGTTCTAGTCCTGCTGACCCTAACTCCATGATTTGTTCCACTTCACAGCTCTAATCAATATGGCAATTTCAGACCTGAAGGATGGCTGATACTACAAAAATGACAAGGAGTGGGCCTACCATTCAGAGCATTTTGTGCTAAAAGAATCTATTTCAGCTCTCTGGGCCTATTTTCCTCACCTTTAAAATTCATAGGACTAACGAGGTGACTGCTTAGGTCCATTTTAGCTTTTAATAGTCCATGATTCTGTAAACACATACATCACAGTTGCAATTTCTATACAAATTTTCATTTTCTTTTTTTTAATCAATTAAAATTTTTATTAGAATTTTTCATGAATTTCCTGAATCTTCAAAAGGTAGTTTATTCACAATTTTCAAATTTTATATCATAATTTAAAGTTCACATAATATCTAGCTGGTGTAGAAAATAATAAAACAGCCATTTTCAATATCATTGTGTTTACACTGTGATGTCATTTTCTTCTTTTTTTTTAAATTTAATTTTATTGTTGTTGTATTACTTCCATCCCTTTTTTACTCCCCTCTGTCCCATTCCCCACCCACCCACTCCCCAACAAAGTCAATCCCACATGTTGTCCATGTCCATGGTTCTTCCATATAAGGTTCTTGTCTAAACTGCTCCCCTTCTTTGCCTCTTCTTCCTCCCTCCCCCCTACCCCCCTTCCCCCTGCCCACTGAAGGCCTATTCACTGTATTCATATATATGGTTCTGTTTTGCTCATTTTCTTTTCAGTTTATGTCAATAGTTTGCACAGAGAATTTAGTTACCAAGCATAACAGTATTTTAACATGTGTTATCATATATAGTATTTTAAGAGAAAAGAAGATTAAGTATGCACAATTAATTATTAAGTTTAAATGTTCTAATAGGAGCAAATAGCTACCAATTTCTCTTGACCATTGTCCTCTGTATCCGAAACTGCTTAATTTTAGGACAAATATGTATCCTTAGGAGAGATGCCCATGGAGTAGTAGAGGAGGAAAGGGACAGCACCCAGCTGTCCTCAGCAGCCACCTCAATCCCAGCCATCAGAAGGGTAACAGCCATGGGAATAAGATCTTCCCCATACACATGGATAAAATTTTAAAAAGTCAAATACAATTGACTACATTAAGTCATGTAGTCAATACTGATACTGATGGTATTAAGTTCAATACCATTCTCTATTTATTATTATGAAGAGTCTGAGAAAATCTGGCCCGATTTTATAGGGCAGGCTAAAAGCAAACTTAAAGAAAAAGATGAGGTTTTGAAGCCCCCCACCCCACCCCCACCCCCACCCCTTAGCACAACTAAGCTGTCTGAGCTATGAAACTGTGATGGAAATATTGGAACTGTTGTGCCTGAAAAAATATGCAGTGATCATTTCATTCTTCCTGTCTGTTAATGCTCCAGGGTTTTGGAGACGAATAGGAGCAATAAGTTCACTTTGCAGAATTAATGCAGTAATTCTTTATCATAAGAGCAGAGCATTACCTCAATCTGATTTTGCTACAAAATGGTTCAAAGTCTATTTTTAATGATGGCCCTAATTTGTTAACACCTTTTAAATTATTAATCCCCTTTATATTCAAGTAGTTATTGCATGTCATAACAATGTATCTATGCAGGGAAATTTAATAGTATTTTCTAGATGTCAAGAAAAGGCTTGTTCTGCAAAATGCTATTAAAATTGATAATGAGCTAAATATTTGCCATAGCAAACACCGAAATTACTATATCAATCAGCATTGGGCTCTCTTATTCAATAAACAGAAATTAACCTATTAACTATGCCCAACTTTCAGCAACAAAACGGTTGCTTTCCAGCACTTCCCCCTTCTTCAAATCTTTGTTTTTTAAAAAAACTACCTATTGCCCTATAATATCAGAGTTTTGAATCAAATCCTTAGTATCAGCATATATGGTTGAAATTCGAACATAACAAAACATAATATCATGAATGCTTTGCTCTAGTGATTGCAAATATTTTTGTCTTTCCTTTTAAATACACACTGACTTCTACATAATAAAAAAATACTGTATCTGGTAAAGTCAATTACTCAAGCCTTTAAATTGCATTTTAGAATCTTTTTCTGACTTTCACAATTAAAAAAAAAAAGATTCTCTTATGAATTCTACTAAGGTATCCCTAACAAAAGTACAATAGTGAAAGGTAGTATAAGGGTCTACCATTGGCTATTTATAGTTTTTAGATACTAAAATAAGGATAAAGGACATATTTTCATGCATGCCCCAAATAAAAATGCAGATCCAAAAGCATGTGACATATTCTTGAAAAACAAAATAAAGTCCCAACTTCCGCTGTGATTTATGAGGATGGAAAAATGTAATGTATCTTCTCATTGTGGGTATGCCCTGGTTCCAATGCCCATCTTAGTTATTGCACTTGGACTGATAATTAGAGGTACACAATAATGACCCAGAATTGGCTTTCGTTCATACACTTTTCTGTTATTCCCAGTATAGTTTGGAAAATTGTAACTCTTCAGTTGCTTTCATAATTTCAAAATTTCTCTAGAAATGCACTACATGCACACTCTAGCTCATTCAGAATAAGGCTGTTAATATCAAAATGATGAGCCTTGGAGATTACACGGAAAGTTAAACAATAAAAATAATTAAAACTAGATAAAAATAATATGCACGTTATGCTTTAAACTTTCTCCAAGCTTATTGCATCTATTTGTCTCAACTCCCCTGGAGTAAGCTAACTACACCATCTTCAACGACTACCCCAAAGTCAGACCTCGAGAAGCTGGGTGACTGCTTCAGCTAGTGTGGGCACTGGGAGAAGAACCTAGATTTGATCACAATCACACTTAGGACTCTAGTGGTTCTGAACCCTAGCTGCTCCTTGGAATCACTGGGGGAGCTTCTTAAGAATGCCATTGTCTGAGTGCCACCCCATCGATGGCCATTCAAGTCCAAATCCTTGGGTATGGGGTGTGGGGTGTGAGGTTTCTGCATCAATCATTTTAAATGACAACAGATTCTAAAGTGAAGCCGGGGTTGGGAACCCTAGCAATCTTGTTAAAATGCTGATCTGATCCAGGACACCTGGGTAGGCAGGAGTTTCTGAGTTTCTACCCGACTCTCAGGTGGTACCTGTGCACCCACTGCAGGGGACACGGCATTCTGAGCAGCAAGACCAATGTGTCCTAGTTTACATCATTCTCCTACTGTCACTTTGATGGGAAACCTTAAAACATCTTCACTGTTTAAAAAGGAGGATCTTTTATATTTAAGAAGTTTAAGGCAGATATTTCCTTAAGTACGTATGTAATTTCAACTTGAATAAATTAGTTTCTTGATAGAAGTTCAAAATTAAGCATCGTCTAATAAGAGACAATATCCTTTAAATTCAGACAGTCTGGGGCCAAAGACCAAACAGGGCAAAGCATGGATTCGGTGGCCAAACAGATCTGGGTTCAGATTCCAGCCCCGTCACTCACTCTTAATCCCCTGCTAAGCCTCAGTTTTCTCAAGTGTGAAATGGTAGCAATAAGAACATTTGTTCATTTATTCTATAAATACACATTCAGAGCCCATCCGATGACAGCTGCTGATACTCAGAGGGGAACAAGGCAGCCAAGGTGCCCTACTGCTGAGGCAGAACCTGTACTTAACTTATAACATCTTTGCAGGAAGAAAAAAGATACTGCAGAGAAATCGCTTAGCGTAGGGCCTTCCATGGGAGGACTCAATAAATGTTAGTCATTATTTTATATGAGTTCTGAAGTCTGAGCTGCATTTATGCGCAATTAGCACACACCATTTTGATATGTTGATAGCCTCAATAAGAACAGGAAACCATTGATTAAATATACTAATCATAATTTTGGATACAGAATAGAGCTTACAGGCACATTTTGTGAATAAGCCCAGGAACAGAGAGCTAAGCCATCATTATTAAGAAATGAGTGGACTTTAGTTTTTAGTTTTATGGTCAATTTTTGGTGAAAGGCTATGTTACTCAGATGTTTCTAATAACACTGATGAATATGTCTGTGAACATGATCAGTAAATTCAAGTGACAGCAACAGTGCAAAAATGTTTACAATTTCCTTGAATACAAATCTGATAAAAAGCTTTGCATCTCATTAACTTAGTACTTTTGGAAATGGCTCATTTGTGAAATAGTATCCATTTTAAGAAGATTTTCCACTTTTTACATTTTTAAAGAGATACAGTTTTTAAGAAATGTAGTTGAAAATATGAAATTTCTCTCAACTGCAAAACTTTAAATGTGGAGAGCATAAAAGGAGATAGTTTTGCTAAAATAACTCCTAATAATTGTTGTGTATAGGAAGGGCACAGGATTAAAAATTTTAAAAATGTCAATATTATCCTTTTGTATCAGACTTCAAGCAAGCTGAACCATTTTCATAAGCTAGACTTCACAGATGTAGAACATAGAACTACCCGATTGTAACAAACAGAATTTGTAAAAAATACAGTTTAAACCTCAAGTCACCCATTAGATCTGCCTTGAAATAATCATGTATTGACCTAGCCTACTTACTCTCATAATGTTCTACATGAGGAGTGTATGCCTTCTCTTTTTTCCTTAAATCTCATTTCTAGGTAATGAGGTTGCTTCTTATTCACTAAAAAAGCTGGAGCAATGAACAGATAACTTGGACAAACCTCCAACAGATCTGCCAACCTAACTCACCTTGGATATGCACACCTGTTTCCTTGAGATGTGTCCATGCTGCCATCAACGGCCAGCCCTGCCATTAGTGTAGCAGATCCCATTCCCTTTGGCCTAAACAAGAACATGGCTCCAACAATTCCTGTCTCTTCCACCACACTTTTTCCCCTCTATTGGATCATTCCTACCTTACCCAGCCATCCACTCTGGGACCTTCTATCCTATCATTTGTCTTCTTGCTCATTCCTCTTGAAGCCACAATGACTTTGTGAGGTAGAAGTCTGACATTTTGAAGCCCGCCATTCCAAAAGCCCACTATTCCTAAATCCACAATTCTAAACAAAAGCCTGCAATGAGAAAGCTTACCGCCCCCACCCTTGCCTGCCCCTAGGTGCCCTAGACTCAGGCAACTATCAGGAGAGGGCCACTGGGTCAACAGCCAACCTGCTGGCTGTGCAAAGAGGCAACTTAGCCTGTCCTGTGCTGCTTACACATTGCAAGCCCCAGAGCGCTGTAAAAACTCACCCCACCCTGACCCTAGCTCCTGGTGTCTGCCCTGAGCCCAGCCCGCGTGTCACATACTCAATAAACCATCTTGTTCAGTGTTTGGCTCCTGGCCTTCTCTACCTCTGCTGGCCTTTGTTTCTCTTTGTTGTTTATCCTCCAATGTAATCCATCAACAAGTTTGCTTTTTTACAAAAACTTATCTTAAGTCTGTCTGCTTTTCTTTTCACCATATCCATGCCAACACCTTGAGCCGGCCAAACTTTTAGAGAGGGGCAGAATGTCAGTATGTCATCTACCCTTTCTTTCTTTTCATTCAATTTTTGTTTGGTGGGAATTAAGTTGGAAAATCTCTTTTCCACTTCATTTTATGTATTCTGCTTTATGTTTGGGTTCTTATGGATTCTTGGTCACATTGAATCACCTGCACATGTGCATACATCAAACAGCAACATCCACTCCCATGTTCTGGCACAATCACATCTCATATTTGCATCTGTACTCGTGTGAGCACACATTTCTGTATCAGGTAAGAAACAGGCCACACATGTAAATTAGTTTCTACAAATGATGAGTAACAAAAAGCAACTTTGTGGAAATAAGTTTTAAAGGCTGTTCTAAGATTTATAGGTTGGTCAGCAACAAGTTTGGAAAAATAGAAGGGGAATTTTAACCTGAAGTATACTTGATCTTACAATCCCTGTAAAGATAATGTATAAAATAAATGCATAAGAATAACATAAATGTCTCAATCCAGAATTACTGTGTGATGGGTTTTGAAAAAGATTTTATAATAAGCATTTATTGCTAACCTTAATGGAATATTTCCAGTTATAATTTATAGCATTTAAAAAATCATTTAATTTCTGCCAATTAATTTCTAAAATTTCCCAAATAATTTCTAACCATCCAAGGTTTAGGTATAGCTGGGTACCATAAATAAATAGAAGCAAGACATTTTTAAAGGGATTCACTGTGGCTTGGAAAAAAGCTGTGAAATAATATTGTAAACTGAATTCAAGTAAAATGGGTGATACATCCTTAAACTAGATCCATTGGTAAATAGTATTAATATTTGAGATCTATCAGTCATTTAAAATATTGACTTAAGTACTTTAAATAAAAGAAATAGATGATATGATTCCCTGCTTTAATTTTTACCAGAGAACCATTATAGCCTGGGGGTTTAAAAGAGATTAGAATTAGATCAGATTTGGCTCTATCTGGAAGAGTCTGGGCATCACACATTTCCCCACAGTCCTTGGCTCTCAGCTATTGGTGAAACTGCCAAGGGCTCATTTTACTTCCTTTACATTGGTTCTGAATCTCCCCTTGATGCAAGACTACCTGGAAGCTAGTCAAAATAAGATTGAATTTATAGGTTTTCATGTAGAATGGAACCACCTGCTATTTCCACTGCTTTTAGAGCCTCTTATAAAGAGGTAGCAGAAGCGGGAAAGTGAATCTCAAATTGAACAGTATATTCAAATAATATTTTTGGTTGATAAGATGTTATATTTCACCCCCTGCTCCATCTTGGTGATGACATTTATAGCTACTTGGGATTCTAGACCTGTAGCGATTCTCAAAAATTGGATATTTTACCATTTTAAGGTATTATATATATTTTGACTTTTCTTTGATATGTCAAGGAATGTAAACACAATTCTAACTCAAGATGTTATGTGTACAAGAAAGCAAAGAACATTTAAGTGTGTATCAATTTTCAGTATGAGACATAAAAGGAAATAATGTTTAAAACATAAAGTTACCTATTTTCTTCCAAAATCCTCCCACTTGAAATAAATGTAACACTATGCTTTGTAGTAGAACTTTTAAAATATTTTGATTAAATTTAAACAGTTGTAACAGGGTACCTTTCGAGATACAAAATTTCAATAATTAATATATGCTTCTACATCTACTCAAATCTACCTGCTTCCTTCAAATTAAACTCATTGGAATACTTTTTTTCCCTTTTCTTTTGCCATTCCACACCCAGAATATATATCTATATGTATATATCTATATATTTAATTACTCTTGGTCAGCATCTATAGGTAGAGACCACAATGTTCCAGTCATTTCAATAATCAGTAACACACAGGGCTACTTTTAGTTTGGACATATTAGTGGGTAAAGCAAGTTAGTGCTCGAACAAGTCATCTTCTAAATTTGGGGCGTGTGTGCAGAGGTTATAACCACTGTCTTTTCCTGTATTGTAAATATATGTTCTTATTCTTTAAATTGTTTAAACTGTTTAATACATACATAATTTAAAAAAAAAAAAAAAAAAGCATGTTCTATGTTCTATTATACAAGCTCTTGAGACCAGCAACTTCTAGGGATCATTTGCCTTGTTAGGGTAAATAAGGTAAGACATTAGGACATGTTCATGGTGGAGCATATCTGTAGGGGTTCCTTCCTCTGGGACTAAGTGCTTTTCCTTTGCTGGTCTCTGAAGCTTCTCTTAGCTCCCTAGGCTTCCCCTTTCTGGAGTTCGCCTCTTACGATGCTGAACTAATAGTTATTTAATACTTCATGTACTCATGCTGGTGGGGGAAAAGTGGGCTTATCGTTGTGAGGACATAAAACAGAGTTTATTCTTGTATTATTATTTACTAATTATTGTATTATTTTCCATGCAAACAACTGTAAATCTACTTTCGTTCCACCCTAGATGAATAGCTCACTGTGCCAGGCGTTTTCCACACTAGATTCTTTCAACATTCCATTACAATTTGAGTGATCTGCTTATATAACAAATTAGAAAATGGAAGATCTGATCGTTCATGGCTGGGCTTGTATTAGAGTCCATAGTTCTCGTGTTTCACTACAGATCACATCCTTGATTCTATCCCAGGAGCTTGTAGCTTGTGGACTTCCAAGAGACTCACAAATATCAAAATATCCGGAGAATCTTAGACTTGAGGATTATAATATTTAGGTAAACTTTGAGTAATTTACTAGTTAGATAGGGATGGTGCAATATAAAGTATACAAGAAAGAAAATGATTTAGAAAGAAGAATAAAATGGCAGCAGACATAATTTGTGATAAAAATGCATCGCCCTTTCTTGAAATAACAGTGTGTATTTAGAAATACATTTAACAACAAAGTGTCTGTAAAAAAAAGAAATATAACAAAACAATAGCCATATATAAGAAAATTGCTAGATTGATAATCCATAGGGGGCTTGATATCTTTCCCAATTAAAAAAAAAAAAAATATATATATATATATATATATATATATATATCTCCAATAGAATTATGTAAATTACATTATACTGAAGTGAGTTAATTTTTCTTCTTAGCTAACTTTTATATTAACCTCAAGAAAAGGGAATAAAAGAATCAAGGTCTGAGCAGAAGATTCCTTTCTTTTCAGACTATTGAAGCTGAGATTTTTGAAGTCACAGTAAATAGGATGGCCCAACACTAATACCTCTAAGTGAATTATGGTTGAAAACTTGCACAATATTATAGCTTATGATTAAAAGCTTGAAATGCATCAGACAAACAAACAGGTAGACTATAAAGTTGGCTTGGCACTGGGAAAAGTCATTTTACCTCATTTATTTTACTTGTCCCCTTTGCTTCATAATTAATGCACTTTTAACAATCTATGAATTTTAACTATCATTTTCCATATGATAGACATAATATTTGGCCAAGACATAATATTTAATTAACATCTACAAATTAATGAATGCAAAAGTTATTTTTATTTATTTTTTAAATTTAATTTTATTGTTGTTGCATTATATCCATCCCCTTTTTGCTCCCCTCTGTCCTCTTCCCCACCCACCCATTCCCCCCAAAGTCAATCCCACTTGTTGTCCATGTCCATAGTTCCTTCATACTAGGTTCTTGTCTAAACTGCTCCCCTTTCTTGCCTCTCCCTCCTGCAAAAGTTATTTTTAAAGTGTTCACTTTCTGCCCTGGCTGGTTGCACAGTGGATAAGGCCCTGCCTGCAAACCCGAAGGTTGCTGGTTCAATTCCCCAGCCAGGGCACATAACCAGGTTGCAAGCTGGGTCTCCAGCCAGGTCTGTAGCTGGAGGCAAGCGAAAGGCAACCATACATTGATGCCTCTCTCCCTCTCTGTCTCTCTCCCTTCCTCTCTCTCTCTCTCTGGAAATAATAAATAAAATATTTTAAAAATAAAATAATAGTATTCACTTTCTGCATAAAGGTGTTAGGTGACAAGCTAAGACTACTTTTTCAAACCAGTGAAAAAGCATAATACAATGTAGCAAAAATTTCAGTACTTCTATGTAAATCAGATCAGGATATCAGAAATCAATTTGTCTAAGTAAAAGTAAAGATACAGAATTTGTAATTGATGGTTGGATCACAAGATTCACTTATGAATGAGGGTATTACACCTAAAAAGCTGTCATTATAGATACCATGTTTTCTTTTATTTTTTATCCTCACCTGAGGGAGGACATGTTTATTGACTTTAGAGAGAGGGTAAGAAAGGAAGAGAGAGAGGGAGAGAAGCATCCATGTGAGAGAGATACATCAATTGGTTGCCTCTCTGATGTGGCTGACCGACTTTGTTTTTTTTTTCTTTGTTAAAGAAACTTAGAAATTAATTTGAAAATACCATATTCAATGCAACAACTAGTTCGTTGTTTCTGTTTAGTGAGAAATGATAACAACTGATGATGAAAACATTTTTCTCATGGCAATGTCATCTATTCCATGATTCAAACTGCTGTCGATTTTAGTGTTTAGAGTTTTGGTTTTTTTTTTAACTACCCAGAAATTCCTATGGGGAAATGTCTGTGAGAGTAGAAAATGACAAATCCAACCAATTCATTCTTTAACTTTTACTTTGCCATGAATACTTACAACAGAATATAGAAGCCTGAAGGCAAGTAACCTTTTAAAATTTAAATTGACCTAAGTCTTAACCACCACAGGTACCCAAGTTAATTAACATCAGTGAAAAAAGAAAAAAGTTTTGGGTTACAACATACAACCTGAGAAGACCTTATATACCCAGAAACCCCGTGATTCAGTTTGAGTTCTGTCACAGGACAGGAACGCAGTCCAACAACAAAAGCAGTTCAAGTATAATTCAAATTCTTGCATTTTCCAGGTATCATCAAAGAGGATGCATTCCGAATCCAACATGCAACCTCCTGTTTCCTTTGTACAATTCCTTCACTCCCCACAGCTTTCCCACGCTCCACATCAATCGTCTCTCCTCTCTCTTGCTCAGCATCTTTGCCTCTATCCCCCTTCACCTTGTTCATTCTGAATGAAGACTTGGCCTCTCTCTCAGCCAATGAAAATTTTTCTCCTTTGGGGTGCAGGAGTAGGTGAGGGGAAACTGAGCATGCATGAGGATGAAGAAAGACTGTAAATGCACATCAACAGTTTGAACAATGAACTCAGCAGCCTGAGTTAGTTTTCAAATAGAGTAGCCTCTTACTTTTCCAATATGTTTTTAGATGGCAGAGGGTGAACTTTTGTAACCTAAATTTACTCCAAAAGTAAAAAAAAAAAAATTAAAATAGTAACATGGAAGCAGCACAGAGCGATGGAAAGAGTGTGGGATGTGCTTTTTTGCAGATCCTCCTGAAACCCTCTTGCCTTCCGAGGAGAGCAATGCTTCTGTTCTGTTACCTGCTACTTCAACACCTGTGTGTATTTGGCTACCATTGTGATCAATGTTCTGGAACTAGTGCATAGGGATTGAAAGAGTATCAGTTAGAAAACCTGGAAGCTGGTATTTAGGTTCAGGCAGGCGGAAAAACCTTTTATACAAGTGACAGAGCTGAGACAAGGGGAAAATAACAATTTAGGTAAGTTGTTTATAGGTAAATATTATTTAGGATATAAACTTTTTCTTAGAGCCACAAAACTCACCTATGAAGGAGGATGGGAAATTGTTCAAAATAATATAAAGGTAACGGCACACGGATATTGTCTTATTGCATTAGGATAAATTTTCAGTAAGTGGGGCCCTGGCTGGTAGCACAGTGGATAAGGCGCTGGCCTGCGAACCCTAAGGTTGCAGGTTCGATTCCCCAGCCAGGGCACATAACCAGGTTGCAAGCCAGGTCTCCAGTCAGGTCTGTGGCTGGAGGCAGGTGAAACGCAACCATACATTGATGTCTCTCTCCCTCTCTACCTCGCTCCCTTCCCCTCTCTCTAAAAATAATGAAATACAATCTTTAAAAAAAATTTTTTTTTCAGTAGGTGGAGTTGTTGAGATATATTCCCATAAGCTTAAATGTAGGACCGATGGAAAAATTCTATTAAAATTACATTCAAACACAATGCAAGATAGTTTTATATATACCTATTATATTTCCCATATGTCACATAAATTGTGGTGTGTGTGTGTGTGTGTGTGTGTGTAGAGGGTCAAAGTAGTGGTAGGTAGTGAATTTATTAAGCCAAACATTTGAAAGCTCAAATAAGTCTATCATGTTTAGGTTTTTCAATTTTTGACAGCTGTCAGTTTATAGATGTGATTACTTTATTAAGCATCAAAACACTGCATTAGTATCTTCAGAAAATACCCTATGAAAGCTGCAGTGTCACCGTCCCAAATCAATTACTGCATTCTTAAACTTGAAGTATATTTCTTTGTGGGCACAGAGGCAGCCAGTGGGAGGGTATTGATTGGAGTATAATGTCCTGTGCAGCAGGAGAGAAAGATGGAAAATGTTTTCTGTTTAATGGGTTGGTATTAAGTAGGTGGGAATGGCTTCTAATTAGCCAACAATAGCCGTGTTTCCCAGTTCCCCTCCTTTCCCTCCTCCTGCCGGTCACCAGCTGCCAATCTGCCCCCATTTTTTATTTTTTATCTGGAGTTCATTGCTCACTGCAGTGAAAGCCTTTGTTTAAGGAAGCGGGCTCGCAGGGTCTCAGCTGCCTGGGTACAGCTTGCTGCCTACGATGAGTAGCAACTGTCAGTTTATCTTATCTGAACCTTTTCATCATGATGCTGAAACTGATCGACTGAAACCACCTGAGAGGATTCTGCACCTACAAGTCATTAGCCAGGCCCGCAGTCTCCCACCATATAGCCAGTCAACTGAACACCTCCTGAAATCCCGTCCACGGTAGCCCCACCGGAACACGGAGAGTTCTGTCCCTTTTTGTTGTTGAGGCCAAGTCAGTGGGGGAGGGTTCCTTCGACATGCAGACACAGTCAGGATATTTTACTTTGGCTCTGGGATGAAGGAAAAGGGGAGGGGATTTACCCCCGTGACCCCGCTGCTGTGGGAGGGGGCATTGTTCCATCCACAACTGAAGTGCATGTGAAACTGGGAAATATTTTACAAAGTGACTTTACAACATCACGTCTTAAGCCTCATTCTTTCACATATTAAATGTGCCAGATTGAAGCCTGATTTTGCATGCATGGGATCAATTATATTGCTTAGGGGGTTTTGTGTTTCATTTGAGATCTGAATAAAGAAAATTATCCTCCTACTTTAATGACACTTCGAAAACCATACCTTATTATTATTATTATTATTGAAACCATCTAATCTGTTGTATCTAGAATGCTTCAAAACAGAATTACATAATGGGGAAATTCCGAGGAAAATCTTTAGTGACAATCAATGATATGCAAACCTATTGAAAAATAATGCTCTCAGATACCACTTATAATTATGGAGTTGTAACTAGCTGATATTTACTACATCTCAACATGGGTAGTAGGCTTCTGGGGGAAGTGAAATTTTGGAAACATTTAGGAGAAAGGAAAGGTGAAAGCAGAGAAAAATATTATTTTTCATAAATGATGTGAAGTAACAAATAAGAGTTGAAATTAGTTCAAGAACTTTCACTTGGTTTAAAAATAGATATCCAAAGAAGGCAAAAGGAAGAGATGTACTGATTTAGGGTGGTTTCCATACTTTACATGTGAATTTAACATATTATTAAGAAATGTTATCTAAAGGTCCCCAAATGGATTTACATATATTAGTGAAATATATATTACATATTGATAAATATACAAATATGCATCATATAGCAAAATGTATAAATATGTAAGTATATGATATATGAGTATATGTAATGAAAATATAAACTTGCATATAACCTAGTGAACTTGTTAAAAGCAGATTCTCAAGCTCTGTTCACTGGAGATTCTGATTCAATAAATCTGTGGTAATGCATTTATAACAACCCCTCTGACCACCAAACAAGGAGGTGATTTTGATGCAAGTGGTCCTTGACTCGCACCCTCGAAAAACTATCTAAAGCTTTTTGAGAATTTTAGTTTCCCACAGGGTATCTTAAAATACTTATATCGTGCTAGAATGTAAAATAGTATATTTTGAGTCATCAGTGAACAATTCTAATTTCATTTTTCCCTCATTCATTTCTTTAAAATCGTTAAAAAATGAAATAGACTAGACTACAATGGCATCTATACATGGGAAGCACTGTACCAGAGTACTTCACATGTAAGTACTACCTTGTCAAACTCTCGATTCAATCCTGTATTCTATGTCACGAGGCAAAATGTATTTCTTACTGTAGTTAGAGTCCACTGCTTTACAACCTGTTCTTCACCAGCAGCCAAAGCAATCTTTCTAAAAAGTCGGAGTCCTATACTTGGACCTCAAGGACAATTTCCCATCACAATTGGAATAGAATCCAAAGTCATCGCATCACCATGGCCTGAAGGTCCTAGATGGACGGCCTGCTGCTGAAAGCTCAGGTCTTCCCTCTCTCCTCACTCAACTTTCTTCCACCATCTTGGTCTTACTCTTGTTACTTGAACAAGCCTAGCTTCACCTGGATACCTTCTCCCCTTTCAGTCAGGTTTCTATGCAAATCATGGCTTCTCTGAACTTTTGGTTTAAAATAGCCCTCCTGAAATGCAATTACTTTCTGTCCTCTCTTCCCCACTTTTTCCTCCCAGTACTTAGCACTGTCTGCAGTGGTTGCCTGCAAGCATGTAACCCTCTATTTCCATTTCCATGCTTCAGAAATTATAATTCATGTAAGGCACTGAAAAGCCAGACACTTTGTAGGGAATGGGTGAGTGGGGAGGGGGACAGAGAGGAGCAGAAAGGGGATGAATGTAATACAACAACAATAAAATTTAAAAAAAAAAAAAAGAAAAGCCAGACACTTTCCCAGCTTCCCTTGCAGCTGGGCAGAGTCATGTGATCAGACGCCACCAATCAGCTGAACACACGACAAATTTTGTATGGAGAGGTGGGACTTGTTAAGTAGCAGGTCTGTGCAGAATCCAACCTGGCAAAACACAGCATCAGGCAGGATTCCGTACTGTGAAGCCTCCTCATAGTTCTCATGGCAAGAAATTAACCTGCCAAAAAATGTGCAGTTTAATTTTTTTCCTGGACATTTTTTGCTGTCATGTAAACATGGCTTTAGTATCTGCAAACCTGAACGACTTGTCAGATGCATTTTTATTCATCGAACAGGGTAGTTCATTCTTTTGTATTCCTGTTAACAGGCCTGTATAAATATTTGCATGACTCTAAAGACAGTTAGTTATTGAGTTACACTTCGTGAATATAGAGTATTGCATTTATAGTTATTTAAAATTTGCTTTATTTTTAGTATATGGCTTGATATTTTTCTGTTTCACTTCAAATTGATGTGCTTAAAAAAGATAGGAAGAGAGCTTGAAGAAAGAGCAATAGATTGGTTTCAGTCTACTTATCTTTTACAAATTATATCTTTCTTGGCATGTACTGAGAAAGCTACCTAGTCGAAAGTTGCTATTTTTTAAAGGGAAATTTCTATGTTATATATAGAAAGTGACAGTATTATGCATAATTATCTCTGCAATTACACTTGCACATGCTTGGACATTTTTAGCCAGGAATGCTTAATAACATTTGCATGGTTAAATGAGACAGCAGAAACAACTGGAGGGGCCTCAGGGCATGGTCATCTATTTAAGCATCCGCTTGGATTTTCAACATAATTAGTCATATAATTGTGTGCCTAAACTTAGTAGATTCATGTAAGTAATTATAAATTATTAAAAAGCTGTGTGTGTATTTGCTCTATGTCCTGCCAATCAAGTTACTAGGACTGTACTATATTCATGTCTCATCTGATAAATATTTGGGTAAGATTATAATGTAAAGCCCAGTATGAAGGTGAATGAATAAGTGAATCCATTCAGATGAGAGACAGTTAATATAGCTATTTGGATATCAATAGTTTTAGGATCTAATTGTAATATTGGTCTGTTCACCTGTTCCACCTAAGAGTTTTATGAAGAATATTTCATTTGCTTGTGTTATATTCAATACAATGAGCTTTTATGTTTATTAATTTTGTTTTCAATTTTAATTAATAACTAAAGGTTGGATATAAAAGCTTCCTCCTGCATAGTTAATCTCCTCCTTTTCATGGTTCTATTAGTGGTTGCCGGTAAAAACTTAGACCAAATAAATCTGAACAGCAAAAGTATTAACTTCAAAATATTAAGATGGGTATTTGGACTCAAATTCTCCCAGTATTCCTCCCCAATCCTCTTCTTGACTATTGATTTGGAAGCTTCATTCTATTTCACATTTCTCCACTGTTATTTTAAGGTCTAAGTTAAAAACACGTGGAGATGCATAGAAATCTATGTATCTGTCCCTGGGAGCTTATCTAATAAGCAAGATGAGAATACCTCTGAGAGTGCTGAACTAAAATTCCTTTGATACAAGTACAAAATACACGTCATTATCTGTATTTTGCAAAATATGTATAGTTTATTAGTTGATACAATAAATTTGCAGTCTTAATTCAGAAAAATCAGGCAAGCCATAGGGAGGACAGAGTAAAAGAATATAAAGGAAGGTGAATTCTTAGACCATAGATACAATTTTTGATTGCAGTTAAAAAAAAAATACAAATGCATAATGATGAAAATACCAAGTGAGAGGTAATTAGAAAGAAAAACTTCCACACAATACCCTGGATCAGGGAAACTTTTGGAAAGACTTAGAAGCCAGCCCTGGCTGGGTAGCACAGTGGATAAGGTGCTGGCCTGAGAATCCAAAGGTCAGTGGTTCACTTCCCAGCCAGGGCACAGAACCAGGTTGCAAGCCATGTCTCCAGCCAGGTCCCTAGCTGGAGGCAGGTGAAAGGCAACCATACACTCACTCTCTTACTCTCTCCCTTCCCCTCTCTCTAAAAATAATAAATAAAATCTTAAAAAAAAAAAGAAGCCAAGAAAATGTGTTTCTTTATGTTCATGTTTTAAATAGAGTATTAAGGTCATTTCTTTTTCAGAGGAAGTGATACAGATCAAGAATCACTACAATTGTCCTAATAGAGCCTTATCAAAAAAGGATTAGATATACATAGCAGAGGGCCTTTTTGCTCCAAAGTGGGGGGACAAATGGTAGAAGGTGTTACAGTTAAATTGGCACAGCATTTAGAACCCATGACCACAAGTCAAATGACCTTGCTAGAGGCAGGGGTAAGACCCCTCACTGGGAACGAAATAACTGGAAACAGGTGACAACAGGTTTTACCAGAACTTCAAACCCTAGCCACCAAGCTTTTCTGATGAGCAATTCCAGAGAAAACTCAAATTAAACCAGATTTAAAACAGAAACTCTGATACATTTTTCTTGGAAGTGGTGAGTTCAGTGTACGTTGGAAAGTTAAAACTGGTAACAACATCCGCTACCAAGAACTGCGAGCAGAATCTAAAAGAAGTATAGTTTTTATTTGAGCAATCAAGAATTCTCTTTTATTGAACCAAGGCAGCAAATAGAGAAGGAAGCTCTCACAGGGGGAAAAAAAGAAAAAGAAAAAAAACCAAAGAGATCTTTCAACCCAAGGGATCTAGAGCTACATTATTTCCCAATGAAGCAAGCACTCGTTTTTCTGAAGAAATTCTTGATTCCTCCGGAAGCCAACTTGTCACTTGTAGGCAATATACAAACATGGGTGAACTCGATTTGAATGAGGAAATGTGAAATTCCGGCTCAAATTCTGCTGCCCTTTTTATTTAAAAAATTTGGCTCCAATTAACTACTGATTTGTCTTTTTCAACCTGTTTCACTTCTAGAATTATTTATTATTAGTTGCAGAAGATATTGAATTTGCTAAGCTCCTTCTTGAAATTTATTAGAGGTCCAGTCTGATAACCTATCAATTCATATTAGATTAGCAAAAAGGATGCATATCTTTCTTAAGCTGTTTAACAGTAGAGTGTATAGAAAGAATATCTTGTAAAGTTTCATTTTCAGTTTGTCTTTTCAAACTGTGTGTGTGTGTGTGTATGTGTGACTAGAAATGCAAGTGAAAAACTAAGGC
Organism: Noctilio leporinus; assembly: GCA_004026585.1. Taxonomy (NCBI): domain Eukaryota; kingdom Metazoa; phylum Chordata; class Mammalia; order Chiroptera; family Noctilionidae; genus Noctilio; species Noctilio leporinus. The sequence goes on along the minus strand of PVIW01000173.1, from coordinate 399,514 downwards.
TCTCTGCCTCTAAAGAATCGCGGGCACACTCACAATTTACAAACTTCCCACAGAGAAACTGACCCCGAGCTCCCCGGGGGCTCCCATTGCGGCTGTGGCGGTACCTGAGCCCCAGCCCTCGTGCAGAATCCAGACGCGCACAGCGCAGCCTGGGTTAAGCTGTGGTACCAAACTGCTCCGAGAATCTCAAATCTCATTGTTGATCACAGTGAAGGGCTATTCTGTGTTCACCGCACTGCGGCAGGGATGGCTTTCTGGGACAAGGGTTCCACGCGTGCAGACTGAGCGAGCGGGCTGCTTCCATCTTGCGGCTCCTAGTCTTGCCGAGGGCCAGATGGACAGGCCGCAGGGTCTCAGGCAGCCTCTGTCCTGCCGGAGCCCAGAGGCTGCTGGGCCAGCCCTGGTCACAGGGCGCAGCCTGGTCGCCAGGGACTGAGAACCACCATGCATGAGCCCAGAGAGAAAAGAACCAGATACTGGGCAGCATTTGTCAATCCTGCCCCCGGAAGCAACGGTTATTGAGCCCTTTCAAAATTATATGCAGTAATTGTATGATTTCCTGACAAGAGGGGAGGGACCTTAGCTTTCATGATTTTCTTTCATGGAAGAGTGATCTGTATCTATAAACCAAGCCCCGCCCTCTGCAAAGAAGGTAGAGACACTGAAGAAAGGAAAGTCTGACATTCAGGAATAGCTCCAAGAAGTTGAATTTAGGTTAGATTCCCAGACTCCAGAAGATCTATTGTTGGCCTCATTATTCTTAGTTTTTCTGCCCCACACTGCCTGGAGATTTCAATTACATACTATACTCTAACTGTCCTAAGTTTTGGCCATACGTAATCTTCAAACATTACAAAAAAGTCCCAACTGCTGTGAATAGGTTAAAGTACTTGCAGTCACTGGCAGCATGGGGTGGGTCAGTTCAGTTAGTTTGGTTTCTTCCTAACAATGTTCGGAACTTCAACCTGCTGAGGGACAGGTGTCCTAAATGGGAAAGGAGTTTGGTTGGGAGAAGGGGTAAGTGCATTTAGAACGTGGGGCATCTTTGAAATTCAGAGAGTATGTGGAAGTCTGACTACTGCTTGATGCTCAAAAATGAAATGAATAAAAAGATTGTTCAGCAAAAATGCCCACAGTTCAGGGATCCGTCGAGCACTGTTATGTGTCAGGTGCCGTGCTGGCCCCTGAGGTGACAGTAGCAACGCTGGTTGCTCCTCTGTGCTGGATGACGTGTCAGCACTGCCTGCCATTTTATTGTCACCCTCCTCTTGGCTGTCAGTGCTTTTATCTGGGTTTTACTAAAGAAACAACAACAATCAAAACCACCAGCTGAAAGTGACCTAAGAAATAGGAAAAATGGTCTCACATAAAAATGGTGGTGGAAATGAAAGGATTAATTAATGCAGCATGGACAGCTGTCATTAAGGACCTAGACCCCTACGTGTCCTTGCCGTCATCATGATTGTGGTAGCCTAGATGCAAGTTGGCTCCAGCAGCTCTAGGCATCATCAGTTTACAGGATTATTTCATGTTGGGAAAAAAGGAATTACCCTCATCTTGTGTCCCTTCATAGGAATGAATAAACCCTGGCTAGGGATTCTTCAGAGGATTTTCTTCTCTTATGTCTTTCATTAGAATAGTGTTGCATATCTTCCCTAATGCTCTTACTTGGCAGGTATAACAAGGCCATTTTCCTTCTGTCTGGAGAAGTTTCTTTAACATGTTTTGCATGTATGTTAGTGATGAAATCTTTCAGATTTTAGATGCCTGGAAAAATCTCTACCCATGTTTTTAAAAAATATTTCACTGGGTATGGAACTCTAAGTTTGATGGTTCTTTTCTTTTTTTAGTACTTTACATAAGCTGCTCTTTTCTCTTTCGACTGACACTGTTTATGATATTTGTTCTATTACCTTCATTTCCTCTGTGAGCCACCTGTTTGTTCTCCCCCATCACCTGCCTCCCTAGCTGCTTTAACATTCTTTCTTTTTACCATCAGTTTGAAGCCCTGTGATTGCCATATGCCTTGGTTTCATTTTCTTCATGTATCTTTTGCTTAGGCTTTATTGAGCTTTTTGAATATGTGGATTTATAGTTTTCATCAAATTCAGAAAAAAGTTACCCATTCATTATTTAAAAAATATTTTTCTATTCCTTCCTCTTCTCCTCTCTTTTTAGGGTTTCCAATTACTTACATATTAGGCTTTCTGAAGTTGATCCACAATTCTCTTTCATTTTTATTTTTTTCAGTATCTGTCTCTGTATTTAACGTTGGAACATTTCTATTGCTATGTCCTCAAATTCACTAATCTTTTCCTCTGCATTATGTAATCTGCTGCCAATCTCATCCAGTTTATTTCTTATTTTGGACATTTTATTTCTTACTTACAGAAATTAAATTTATATCTTTTTCTTATATCTTCCATGATTCAACTCTACAAGTTTAATCTTTCCACTATATTCTTCAACACTTGGGATATAGTTTTAACAACCTTTATTATGTCCTGGCCTGTTAATTCTATCATGTGCATCATTTGTCAGTTTCTACTTATTTATTTTCTTCTTATTATGAGTCATATCTTTCAGCTTCTTGGCATGTCTATTTAATTCTGATTAGATGACAGATGTTGTGCATTTTACTTTGTTAGGTGCTGAATATTATTTATTCCTATAAATACCCTTGAGTTTTGTTCTAGGATTCAGTTATTTGAAAGGTTTTATACTTTTATGGAGACTTATTGAGATATAATTGACAAAATCACAAAATATTTAAAGTGCATAATGGTGATTTGAGTTGGTACTTAGGTTTTTTTAGCTTTGTTAGGTGGAGCCAAAGAAGCTGATTTTTCTTTGTACTGAGAGAGTGTCCTTATGAATTCTCCACTTGATGTGCTATGTTCTTTATGAGGTTTTTCTATTCTTGCTGGCAGGGCACAAACCATTCTCAGCTCTGTTTGAGATTTGGTGATTTTCTGCCTGATCCTTCTGAGTGGTTCTTTCCCTGCCTTCAGTAGTTTCTTTAGATGCACAAACTGATCAGTACACGGATAAAGACACTATCGACCTCTGGACCTTTGTCTGTCTGTCTGTCTCTGGCTCTTTCCTTTTGAGTTCTCTTTGCTGTGACTTCTAGCCACCCTGGTTCCCTGAACTCTAAATTTAGTTTCTCCTCAATTCAGGGAGTGCTCTGGGCTGCTTCGGTTCCCCTCCCAGCACTGCACCCTGGCAACTTTCTTCAGGCAGCGCTCTGGGAAAATCATGAGGTTCAGCTCATTTGTTTCCTTTTTTTTTTTCCAGTGATCACTGTGCTCTGCTGCTTATCTATTATCTAATTTCTGAAAACATTGTCTTACATGTTTTGTTTTGTTTTTTAGCTGTTTAAGGCAAGAGGACAAATCTTTTTTCTTTCACTCCATTTTGGCCAGAAGTAAAGTCCTGCTTATTATTTTTTTCATTGTGAAAATTTTTATCTAGACTAATTTAAAATGTAGCCCTTTTAAATGTTAGACATGATTTAACTAATAAAATAATAGATAAGAAAACACAACACATGAAAAGGATCTGGGACTAGAATTCTAGAGGATTAGATTTTTAATCTACTTTAGTCTTTTAAATGAATCCACGACTGTACTTCCCTGGATCTGAGACATTTGAAAATAAAACAGGTGTACAAAATAATTTCTTTGGTTCCACACAACTCTATCACTTCATGATACTATGAAACTCAAAACATTTCAAGAAGATTTGAACTGATTTTCAGAGGAAAAAAGCTGTGGGAATGGTACCAGGTTTAGGAAGGGCAGAGACAGGCACAAACTCAAGTGCATGAGAAGGAATAATGATAAGCAATGAATGAGGCACATTTGGGAATTGGAGGCCCCTGAAAAAGGGGGAGGGAAAGGGCAGGGCATGAGGACCTGCTGAGGGAACTATGACACGGGTGGCTGCACTGGAGGATGACTTGAAAATCTGCAGATAAAATAGTTCTTGGTTTAGCAGCCTCAACAGTACCAACCAGGGAAAAGTAAAATTACATCCAACACTAGATAGCTAGAAATGTCTCTAATATAAACTCTAGCAGAAGGATCAAATATTTACACTGGCATTTATACAGCTGTTAAACGTATCATAATAGTACTACTAATAACAAATTTTGTGGAAACCCACAGTAACTGGTTTTTATGAGGAAAAAACAACAAATAAATTGCTCATGAAAATCTGCACTGCACTCACTCTAAGGCCTACAAAATACCATATTTATTTAGAAGATGCTCTTACTGAAGAATTGTAGTCAGGAATCTTATCAATGATCTATTTGAAACCTCAATAGGCTGAAGCCATAAAGTGAAATCTTTTGTTAAGAGTCACAAAACTAATTAGTGCTCAATATGATTTTGGAACTCGAGTGATAGGACACTTCGTAGCCTCTCTTAATCATACCAAGCTGCTTTGGTGAGCTTTGATTAAGTTACATTTTTTCACCAGAAGCTTCTTTTTATGTGTCATCTTTTCGAACACATTATTAGACAGTTTTGCTCTGTGATGATAGGATAATACAAAACTTTTGGCTAATTACAGAACTTTCTCCTTATTGTTTGGGGTATTTAACAAACAGAAGTAGCTAATCAATGTTTAACGGAACATGAGACTTAAATGTTGCCTTTTCACCTTCCTTAAAAGGACTGAGTTCATGAGTGAAAAATACATGCAAAGAACAGGGTAGGAAAGCATGGCTCTCCATTAAACCAAGGACCCCAACATGAAGCCAACACACACCAAGGACTAAGGGACAAATTCATGATCTTGATTGCTTTCCTTTAAGAATATTAAATGAGTCATTAAACTGATATTTTTGGCACTCAAAGAAACCTTCATATGCCATTTTGTAAAAAAAAAAAAAAAAAAAATTGTAATTGTCCTTACTGACTAGCCAGTGTAGTCATCTATTGTTATACTCAGGATTTGCGTTCTATTGCTCTCTGATAATTTACATTTGGCTGCAATAAGAAAGTGTATTAAAACTGTGTCACTGATGTTATCAGTGAACTGGTTAACAATCTTGGCAGTCCAGGGGCTGTAAAAACATTTCTAGGTTAATGGTACTGTCAAATTGAATAAGGGAAACTTCTCTCTGCATACCTGTCCCATCTATGCGTCTGTGATCTCCACGAAGCAAGATGAATTAGCTCTTATTTAAAAAAATAAATAAAACAAACAAAAAACCACACAACTTCATGATTGTAGAGATAATAGTTCCAGTAAGGGAAATAAACTGTATTCCAGAGAAATCAGCAGAAATTCATAGGCTCTTAAGCCTTCCTGAGCTAACTAATTTCTGTTGCTTCAGGCTTGCATAATTTTATCCAACTGCAATAGATTTGAATTCCTTCTAAATTCTTCAATTTGGGAGAAGAATCTATTGTTACTTTACTGTTGGAAAGGAAAGGAGGAATATGAAATCATTCCAACCATATCTAAGAGGATTAGGATGGTACAGGTTCCCGTATTTGCTGGGCTTCCTCCGAAAGCTACAGAGAGGAGAGCTGACTGCCGATGAATGACTCTGCTATTTATCTGGAGACCTGCGCGCTCTCACCGCTATTCCCTTAGGGGGTCACGTTCCTCTGCTCAAGAGAATGCTGCCTGCCCTGGGAGCTAATGATTTGTTTGGAGGATGTAAGTCTCCCAGGTGAAGATAACTGCCCAGCTTTTTTAATGTATCTTTCTAATCTTTGATCTGCCTTTTTCTGAATACATGGGACCCCTCTGTAGCAAGATTAAAGATGCCTTTTCTGACAAAAAAAAGGCAAAATTTGAAAACCTAAAAGCTGTTCAGATTTCCAAATAATATTTCTGCAACGTCATACTTGGTGTTGTCCTGCATTCCATTGATAATTGCACGGTAAGCAAAATGCTGGATTGGATCATAGGGTTTTTTCCTCCTATTTTCAAAGGAGGTGGGGAACTATGAACCTTGGTTTTTTTGTTTTGTTTTTTTTTTTTAAAGATTTTATTTATTATTCTTAGAGAGAGGGGAAGGGAGAGAGGGCAGAGAAGGAGAGAGACATCAGTGCATGGTTGCCTTTCACCTGCCTCCAGCTACGGACCTGACTGGAGACCTGGCTTGCAACCTGGTTATGTGCCCTGGCTGAGAATTGAACCAGTGGCCTTTGAGTTTGCAGGCCGGTGCCTTATCCACTGTGCCACCAGCCAGGGCCGAATCTTGTTTTAAAAGGTGGCTAGTGCAAACTAGTTTAGGGCTAGGACATATGCACTCATTTACTTGGTAGCAAGTTGGTATTAGACATAGTGCCTTCTCTTGTAGGGAATACCAAGACTCAGGACCTGTTTTCCAGAGACTTGTACTCTCCATGGTAGGATAAGACAATAAAGGAAATGGCCATGATAGGATGCAAAATATGACAAATAAAAGTGTGTGGAGGGAAATGAATGGCATTCAATGTGGGGCAGAGAGAGGAGCTGACATTCAAGTGAGAGGGAAATAAGGGAAGAGTTCAGCATTTGAGGGCCTGGTAAGATCAGTGAGGTTTCTCTGGGTGGGGTTGAGGCTGGAAATGAGGTGTGGGGAGAAGAGGTGGTCACAAAAGGTAGAGAACCTTGTACTTAGTTTGTTGGCAGTGGGGAGCCAATGTGAGTTTTGAAGCGGAGCAAAGATAGAATAATGAGTTGTGGTGTAAGAAATATTTTACACCACATATTTAAAAACGTTTTAAAGCAGACTTTAGTGTATTCTGAGCTAAAAATATGTTTATATAAACAAGCATGTTTGATAAGTCCTACAGGTTTTTCCATACAGAACCACCACCACTAAAAATGTTGAAATACCAACAGTATGAAAATTAACTTTTCACTTTGAATCTAAATATGATTATTTCTCACTTTTATAATGAGGTAGTTCATTCATGTATAGATTTCTAATCTCAATCAAATGAATCAACAAGAGGGTGTACTTCCATAGTATTCTGGAAAATTTAACCTCTACCATACAAATAACTGAGTTTTTACTGTCAGAATAGTATTTTGAATAGTGTTTTTTTCTATTCCTAAGTCCTTTAGAATACAATACATCCTTATAAAAATATGGAGCTAAAATGTAAAAATAATAGAAAAATAGCTTTGTAGAGTAAAGAGATGTAAAAAACAATTTTTCAAAACTAAGATTGTAGCAAATAAGACTCAATGGCTAGTTTTGTGTATTTTTTTCATGATTATCATGTGATAGCCAAAGTTTATCCAAGATGACAACATGAGTAACTCAACTTACTCTATGACAAACCTTTTATCAAAGCAAGAATTCTAATATGGATCATATTTCCTCTACTTTATCTCCTGGGCAGAAAGAGTTAGAAACTAATGGGAAGATAACTGAAAACTACAGAACATACTCCCAAATATATGACAAGACAACATTCTGAAGTAAAGCAAAATATTAGCCAAAAAATGATTAGTTCATAGTTAATCATAAATACCAATAAGTCATATATTTTTGAAGACTTCATTCTATTTTTCTAATTGTACATATATTTGGAATGAGAACTTTCTTATTTTATAACTAAAAAACAGACAGTGGTAAGTGGTATTCTGCTAATGGATAAGAGTCAATAAGCTTCCTTTGTGTTCAATTTACTGTTATTTACTATTTATTCTATGGCGGAAATGAATACCAAAAGAGATTCTTGTTTTATCTAAAGTTAAAAAAAAAGTTTTAATTAGGAATTGCTTCTTTACATTACAAAATTTTGCTGAATGATTCCATGTGGGTTATTCTAAAACATTTTACTTTAAAAAGTTTGATTTCCAAACAAATAATTTTATAACCCAAGGCCTACCATAGGCAGAACTGTTTAAAAATTTTAAAAAGATTTTCTCTCTATTTTTAGAGAAGGGAAGGGAGAGACGCAGAGAAGGAGAGCTATATAAATGTATGGTTGCCTTTCACCTGCCTCCAGCTATGGACCTGGCTGGAGACCTGGCTTGCAACTTGGTTATGTGCCCTGGCTGGGAAATGAACTAATTTAAAATTCTTAACTGAGGATTACAAGTTGACACAAAACTGACCTTCACCCTTCTAGTTATTTGTTTTTAATTATTTTGACAAATTATCATGAGAAAATGTATAGAGGAAAACACTGGCATTGAACAAAATTACTATCAAATATCTAAATTAATATTCAAATTTGAATTGATAAAAAAATAGGAAAATTTACTACCATCAGAGAAGGAAGAGTACAATGTCAATTTGCATGTACGAACACTTGCTCCCATCAGTATACACTGAAACTTTTTAAAAAATAAACTTATTTCATATTCCTTACAGCTGATCAGTACTTACTGTTGAATACTGAAGATAAATCAAATAAAAAATAGCATGAGAATGGCGATTATCAAGTTGAAGGCATCATTACTACGATTTTACATTTTTCTTAAAAATCGAAGGTATGCTATAGCAAAAAGTACATCCAATCTTCATGTATTAAGGAATAAATAAAATTAAAATTACAGTTAAAATCACCAATGATTGGACAAACCTTTACAATGAAAATGACTTAACCAATAAGAGTGATGCAAACACTAAAGTGTTAAAAAACAAAAACCAAAAAACAATGCCTTACCAATATCTGGATCAGGTGCAATGTCGCTTCGACTCTCCTTCCATGAGAGCAGGGCATCCAGGCTGGTGGAATCTGTAGATTCTACATAGCCGTTTACCATCCTCATCAGCTGGTGAGCTTTTGCTATCCCGTAATGCACTTTGGTTTCATCCATTAGAGGCATGTTTGCTAGCTCTACTGTTGTGTCAAAAGCTTGCTGAAAGTATTCAGAAGCTCTCTGATAGTATCCCTAAAAACATAAGATAATTTTTTTTCTTAATTTTTATTTTACCATTCCACATATCTTCCCACCTTGGCAAGTACCACACTGTTCTTTCCACAGCTATAGCAGTTCATCTTCAAGAAGAAAGTGATGGCAAGCAGGGTCTCCATTAGAATAAGGTCCTTTCTAAAAACATTGTGATTATTGACCATGCAATTCTTGAAGTTAATTCACTAAGAAAACCTTTTCTATTAGGTTGAACTGTATGAAACTTAAGGTTTTTGGATAACAAAATGTTCAAATATTAGCATGTTCATATGGTTCAACCTAATATACAATACCAAGAAATTTGGGAAAGAGTGAACTGATTCACATTGATTTAGATGGAATTTTCTTACTGGTTTGGGTGAAATTTTCTTACTTATAGCACTGATTATGCCAAATGAAATATTTTTAATCATCTTCAGTTATCAATCACAGTAAGAGACTATTTTCAGCCAACCTGTTTAATCAATCATCAATGAAAATAGATGTATGCCCGCCAGTTTAGATTTTAGTCTTGTTTTCCCATGTGCCATTCTTGACTGAGAATGCGGCTGTATCCAAGATTTTTTAAAAACATGATCTTGATAGGACCAGCACAACTCAAATGATCATTTAAACTATCTCTTCTCCAAGTTCTTTGCAACACTTTAAGTTACAACTCTAAAGATAATGGTTTCATTCATTCAAATTAATTTCAAACTCTATTTCCTTTTTTCAAAAAAGGCCAAATAATTTTGAAATCATCAAAAATCAATTACATGGCACAGAAAAGGCCGCAGTGGTTAAGAGGATGGGGTCAAATACCATAGCCACCTAGAGGGTTGGCCGCTGGGGGCAGGTCACTTAGGCCCTCTGGGCCTCTGGACAGGGGGAATTGCATGATACCGTTAGGCTGGAGAGAGTAACAACTATGTACTGTGTACACCCATGGCATTTACTCCCACTGCTGGGCTCTCTGCTAAATGCTTTATATATATTCACTCAATACTCAAAACAACCTCATGAGGTGAGAAAACTGATGTGCCTGGAAAGTATTTAACTTGTCCCAGGCCACAGATTTGGTAAGTGAAACATCGGGGCTTTTAACCAAGCAGTCTGGGCTCAGAGTTGGTGCTTTTAATCACTCTGTAAGTAGCCTCTCAAAAAGATTAAGACAATAAGTGTAAACACAATTTGAGAATGTAACTCCCCTCCAAAAGGGTAGTGTCTGCTTGTGACTCAAACAGCAATTATAACTGGAGAAACAAGCCCCTTTCATGCCAGCTGTAAAGGAGAGTCTGGGCAGTAAATGGTCAAGTCAGGAGAAAATGAATTAAAAGTCTGTCATGGCCAATGCAGGGAAAGATTTTTATTTTAGACATTTTTCTCTTCTTTCTCACTTCTTTCACATAACCAATCTGTTGCTAGAATTACATATTTCCTTCAGAATTGCTGTTGGGACTGTCCTTTATTCTCTGGAGGAACCTTGCAGGGACACCATGGCTGGATTAGTAAAACAAGAATTTGGAACAAGAGAGAGATGCTTGCCAGTGTTGGCAGATAAGAGCCAACTGTTCCAATGCAGTTCCTTAGAATTTAAATATTTTAATTGCTCTTCAAATAGGAAATTACTAAGGTCCTGCATTGGCTGTGAAGATGTGAATCAGGGTCAGTAGCTTCTGGTAACTGTGCCCAACATGGCACTCAGGTCCTGAAAGAAGAGGAAGAGAGAGGCGAGTCTCTTCCCAGTCACTTCCCTGGGTGTCAACTAAGTCCTGCAGTGCAGGGGCCATTCTGCTAACAGATTAGGGGAAAGTAAGGATAATATGGGAGTAGAATTTTAAAGCTATGATTTTTTCCACATAAGCAAGAAATACATATACTCACTTTTTCATTATAGATATCACCAAGCATTGTACTTGCTTTCACAACATCAAGGCTTTGAAAATGGTTTCTTGCAATTTTCACAACTTCTTCCAAGTATTTAATTGCTTCTGTCGTCTTCCTTTGACTAGAGCAAATAAAATAGAAAACTACTGGAGTATCATCTCACTTAATGCCACAGCAAAGAGAATTTGTGCCTTTGCTTTAGAAAGTACAAAATGTTTATCAGGATAATGAAAAAATAAATAAATTTAAAGTGAAAATATTAAAAATTTTAAAATAGCTGGCTTGATTTTATTGGAATACATTGTGAGTTAAAATTTTAAACCTTCAAAGTCTCATGATTGCTGGTGGAAATGTAAACCAGAACAACTGTTTTGGAAAATACCTTGTCAGTTCCTCAGAAACTTTAACATAGTTATCACATGACCCAGCTACTCCACTTCTCTGTATATACCCAAGAGAAATGAAAACATGTCCACACAAAAACTTGTACATGAATGTCCATAGCAACATTATTCTTTGTAGCCAAGAAGTGGAAGAAACCCAAAGGTCTATCAATTGATGAATAGATAAGCAAAGTGTGGTACACATATTCATACAATGAAATATTATTCAGCCATGAAAAGGAATGATACATGCTATAATATGGGTAAACCATGAAAACATGCTAAATTAACCAGTCACAAATAACCACATATTGTATAATTCCATTTCCATGAAATATCCAGAATAGGCAAGTCCATGAGAGAGAAAGCAGGTTAATGATGACCAGTTAGTGATGACCAGAGGCTGAGGGTGGGAGGCATGGGAGTGGCTGCTACAGGGATGTGGTTTCTTTTCAGGGTGATGAAAATGACCTTAAATTAAATAGTGGTAATAGGTGCACAACTCCGAATATACTGAACACCATTGAACTGTAGTCTTTAAAAGGGTGAATTATATGGTATATGAATTATATCTTAATAAAGCTGTTCTTCTGTTTAAAGACCTTTTAAAAGTCTATGAAAGATGGGTGGGTGGTAGTTTGTTTTTGTAAATGTCCCTCAGTCCTCAAGTCTCAGGCATCACTGAAGTTACCCATACAAGGTTTACATACACTGGCAAAATGCACAGAAAGACATAGTTTCTAGAAAAGTGCTGGGTATATACTAGGCACTTGTATATTTTTGAATGAAGAAATGGTAAAAAGTTTGAGATGGGAAACATTTATGCAGTCCACATAAGAGTCAACCTTCCAGGTAAATTATGAGAACCTCAGTCTTTGGATGTTTGCAGTTCTTGATGGTAAACTTCTGCCTTCTGGATATTTCAGTAACATCAAGAAACTTTGAGAGACTCTCAAATGCCCTACATTCCTATTTTCTGGGAAATATTGTCCCTGCTCTTAAAGAGTTTCACTGTCAATATAGAGAAATAAATATAAAATTCATAGAGCCAGATATGGAATAAATACTAATTTTAGAATAAGAAGACTTGGTTTCAAGTCCAAATATTATTTTAAAGATTTATTTATTTGTTTTTAGAGAAAGGAGAAGGCAGGGAGAATGAGAAGGAGAGAGACATTAATGTGTGATTATCTCTTGAACGCCCCCGCTCGGGGACCTGGCTTGTAGCCCAGGCATGTGTTCTGACTGGGAATCGAACTGGAGACCTTTTGTTTTTCAGGCTGGTGCTCAATCCACTGAGCCATACCAGCCAGGGCTAAGCATTACTTTTTGGAAATCTTTCATTATATAATGAGTGAAACACCATGATTTGAATGGACACTCTGCAAGACAGATAGGCAAATAAAGTCCTGGTGTCTATGTTCTAGGGGCAGGGTCAAAGAACTAACACTTTTTGTTTTCTGGAGTATCAGGTACTATCAAATACATTCTTTTTTCTTTTCTTATTGCTAAAAGAATAGTCTATGCATTTGAAATAGAATGAAATTTCACATTCTCAAAGTTAATATTGCCTTTTATTATTCTGTTCTCACTTTTTCATAACAAAATCATGAATAATCTTCTTCCACATTTAGGCATAGCTCAAGTCTCCAGAAAAAATTCATGAATTGTTTGAGGAATATTTCTAATGCAACAAGGAATAAAATACCACATTACTCATTAATTTCAATATTTGCTTTGTGGATCAACTAAAATGGTATTGAGAGCTCAAGAGTATAAAAATATTAATAAATAAAACATACTACTTGGAATTTTGAGCAAACTTGTAAATTTCTAGGACTAAAATATGTTATCAAATTGATGTTAAAACTCTCCAAGCTCTTTCTTGGATTGTAATATTTAAGAAAATAAATGATAACATAAGAAAAATAAAAGAAACTTCTTTGCATATCACTTTAAAACCTAAGGAAAAAATTATTATTTTTTTAGCTAAAATGGGCTCACTGAAGCTTATTTATGTTCATGTTCCTAAAAGCTGATATATTTTTGATGGAAGTTCATTTTGGATTAAGTCTGGCCTGCTGAGGATTCTTCAATCATAACATATATAAAAACAAACAAACAAAAAAATAAGTTCTGTGAATAAGAAATACAAAATAGTATAAATAAAACTACTGCTGGGTGAGTTGAGTGGTTTTTCTCCCAAAGGAGCAACAGATCTCTAAAACGTCTGAAAGTATCTAGAACTTGCTCTAACAAATAACGCTACAGAAAAAAAAAAAAAACTATTATAAATGATATGCTCCACTCAATGGATGCACAGTTCTATAGCCAGCAAAAGCTGTTAATGTAGCATCTGCAATGTAAACATTATACATGTATGTTGCTTAAAAGATTTCTATATCTTAAAGTTTCCATAGTTTTAAAAGCTAGTCTTTCTTTAGAAGGGAAAGGATCACATATTTTTTCTCGTGGAAAAGCTACCGATTATTTGAATGAATAAAAGGACAAGGTTAAAACGCTAGACAAATATTAATTCTAGTTTTCTATATGCAGTGCACAGGTGCAACTTGAACAGCATATTATATGGTATAATCATTAAATTCACTCAGCCAGACCTTAGAGAGTTAAACATATATTCTGAGGAACAGGACTCCTCGGTCCAAAGGATGAGAATGAAACGGTGCAGAATATTTGTGTATCAAGGTGATTCCGGTGACCAACTGGGAACACAGGACTGTTAACACCCACATCCCCTGACAACTGTCCAATTATGTATATCACACTTGGCCTACTGTTTGCAGTAGAAGTAATCAATAAAGGATGTGGTTGAGTGAACATAGATTTTGGTTGAACCAATGCATGAAAACTTAATCATTTACTCGGAGAGAAGAAATCAAATAGAGCAGAGATGAAGCAGCCACTAAGGGGTTTGTTGATTGTGCCACCAAGTTTGTGAGCCACAGATGAAAATAATAAGGCAAATGGAATCAGTGACAGGAGATAATGTAACAGGCTATTCTTAATTTCATGAATTAATAGAAATGTTTTTGGTGCATTGTGGGGGGTCATTTTTAGGAGAGTTTGCATCAAAGCCTGGATGTTCCATTTTAAAGGCTATATGAAAATTACTAGGGCATGTCATTTCTCTCAAGCAAGAAGAAATTAATTTTCAGCTATAACAGAAAGGTAATTTTCACACTTGAAACTTTGTACTGATTGATTTAAAATGTCCACTGTGGAGAGTTTTCTAAGAAAGAAACTGAGTTTGCAAGAAAATTTATGACTGGTATGGAATAAACCCAAGCTAATTGAGAACAAGGTATCCTGAACAACTCTCATTTTTAAAATTTTTTCCTTTTATAAAAGCCATCCTGTTTATGTTGGAGAGTTGTGCCATTTTGATAAATGAGTTAGTTTCAGGAAATGAGGCAAAAAGAATGTTGTAACAAAAACTGAGGTTATTTCCTCCCCCTCCTATATTTACTCAAATTATCTGTCGACATATAATAATAATAATTACTTGGTAATTTCTCAACTCACTTTCTCTTTCTTTTGTGGCCTATAAGTCTGGCTTTCATAGCTGCATCATGAGCAATCGTTTTCATTTTAGAATATTGACCCTTTTTTCACTAGTATTCCAAGTAGGAAAAAAAGACATTATAAAGGCTTGCTTTCTATTATACTGCTTATTATTATGACCAATAGCAAAAATAATAAACCCTATCCACTATTCAAACCTTCATCAATGACCCAGGGAAAGTACCAGGACCACCAAGTGAGTAACTCCGTACCATCACATCCTCCGTCTTGAGGGAACGTGGTGTGTTTTTCAATCGAAGCCCAGGTATAAATTCTCATAACCATTTGAGAGCTTCCAGCCTTACAGCTTATTCACCTTACATGTGTGTTCAGCTGATGGTCTTAGACACACACTCATCCTAGACATGGCTATTCTCTTTCATTTCCTTTAAAGAGATAAAATATGTTTATAGAGATCGGGCCTACATTAGTGAAACTTGTGCCATGGCACAGGTTGAGAAAGAGATTTAGAGGTAATGCTAAGCTTCGAGTGCAGCTTGATTTATCTCTCAGCTGACACCACCATAATTTCCTCTATTTTCATTGTGTTCCATTTCTCCTAATCTGAGGATAGTTTAGGGCTATGAAAGAGATGTGTGTGTGTATGTGTGTGTGTGTGTGAGAAAAACACCAAGCCCTCAAAGCAAAAATATTTTTAAATGACCACAAAATTCTTTACAAAGCATTTCTAGTAAGTAGTGGACTTGACTGAAGAAGGCTTCTTAAATATCTTGGGTGCTGTCTTGCTGTAAAGGATTTTTGTTGTTGAAACATCTGTCCACCTCCCGAGTTCTTCTGCACAAATGGTCAAAGACTACACCAAGGCATACAAACACTCCGAGTACTTGTCCACCACCTGCAACAGTGCTGCAAAATGGCAGGCTGGGATTTTGAAGCACAAATTACTAGGGCATGTCATTTCTCTAGAGCTGGCTGTGGCCTTGGAACACTTTGCCCTAAGACCTCAGGAGAGGCAGCTCCTGTATTCTTGTGCACTGCACAGTATTATAAAATTAAAACCCCATGTCTACCGTGTAAGTCACTGATGGCTTCATTTGTCATTTAGTAGATGAGAATTCTTATAAGTGGAATTCATTCCATCTTGTATAAAAGTGAGATAGGGATAGATCCTCTTGCCTATTATATGCTAGCCCCAAGGCAGGCTTCTAAGCTGTTGAGACTGCTGGAATGAAAGTGTCCCTACGACACCCAAAATACACCCTACTTCATGGCATGTCAAAGATAGCTGAACCCTTCTCCAGACCTGAACCCCAAGTCATACTTGAGCAGCCAAATCAAAACATTAGATTGTCTCTTGTCATTGCCAATGTTTACCAGTCATTGTTCAACCCCCTTTAACTTTTGCTGTATAGACCAGAAATTCAAGTCTGGAAGTGGAAACGCTAAAATATTCCAAATGAAACCCCAAGTTAACAGGCGAGAATTATTTTAAGATAACCTCATGTCTTCAGGAGTTTCAAAAATAATTTTCATAACTAAAGGGACATTCCAATGTTTTCCTGGTCCTGTGACATAGTTAAATGCTCAATATGTTTTTTACAGGAAAATATTTTTCCTTGACGTTTTATCTCTTTAGTTATGTTGCGACATAATGTCATTTTGTAAAAGTTATTTCATACTCATGTTAACGGGTGCATTTATTTAACTGTACCTGCTCAGGTCAGGGTTGCCAGTGCGGAGAAAGACAAACAATTCAACCATTTTTCACGGATTCTGGGCAGCACCAACAGTGGGTCAAGTCATTTAGTAATCAAATTGAGCTGAACAAAAGGGCACAAAGTTTGTGTGTTCCAAAGAGACACGAAATAGAATACTTAGGAACTTCTTCTTTGTGTTCGAACATTTGCTTCTTTCCAGCTGTTACTTGTAAAGTAAAAGTGTAAGGGATAACTGGGCTGATCCGCCATGGGTTAGTTTCCAACCTCTATTTGGACAGACCGCAGCACTCACGTGTTTCTGCCTTCCTTGAATAATTCTTTCTCTCCTTATAAATGCGACCATATCCCTGACCATTCAGCCAGTGATGAATGCCTTGCACTTTATTTGATATTTTGTAGGGCACCTCTCATTTCACTGGCATTGGATTTTAAAATTTCATTATTTAGTTAATATTTAATGGTAATTATGAAAGGGCGGCACCACAAAACAAAGTTATCTTCTAAAGGGTGGGCCTTCGGTAGCACAGGCTTCCCCTGCTAGGGGAGTGTGCTAGGAACCCATCTGTGTCAGTAGACCAGCGGGTGTTGTTGTGAGAGGCCGTGTTTGGCTTCAGTGAATTTTTTTGGAAGAGTCTTTCAACACGTTTGCCTATTCGTAACAGGTGATTTTTGAGTGCACCCACCCACAGGCAACACCCCGCACCCCAATTTATTGACAATGGTAATTATATAACGATGATCTACTTTTACTTCCCCAGGCATGTAATGCTTTAAATGCCTTTTAAAATCCTACCCTGTATATATTTACAAATGAAATACAAATAGGAAGAAACTAGAACTTGCCACATTATTATTATTATTATTACCATTATTAAAAAGCTATACACTGTAGGCCCTGGCCGTGTAGCTCAGTTGTTTAGAGCATCATCCAAATATGCCAAGGTTGCCGGCTCAATTTCTGATCAGGGCACATACAACAACCAACCAATGCATGCATAAATAAGTGGAACAACAAATCAATCTCTCTTTCTCCCTTCCTCTTTCTTTCCAAAATCAATAAATAAAAATAAATAATTTTTAAAAAGTGATGTACTATATATAAGATAACATATCACCAACAAAGGCCTTAACTTTGATATCTTATTCTCTACCTTGGCTTAAATTATGATGCTAATAATGCTACGATTAAGTGGAGTATACAGCAAACAATACAATGAGTGAGGGGCCGATCATATACTTTCCACGGGAAAATCTGTATCAGAAATTTGTCCCGTATATTTTTGGTACATGTTCTGTTTTAAATGCAATTTTGGAAATGTTGGTTTTGCACCCAATTGTTTCTCCAGGTATGTTTGAAAGAGAGACGTCTTAAAGGAAGAAGCCTGAGTGAAGCATAAATGGAAAGTCTCCTCGAAGACCTGATCTGGAGAGGTTATGGGGCCCCAGACGCTGAAGCGCACTGGATATCCCTGAGCTCTCTGCTTCCTTAGCCTGTGAAAGGTGACCTGCTTTCTCCCTTTCTTTCAAGGTCACCGCTCAACTTACAGAAAATCAAAAGTAAAATAATTCAAAGGAGTAACAGATAAAGAAGACTTGAGGGGCATACTTAAAAATACCGCATTCATTTAAAATAACTTACGACGAAAGGGTCACTTAAGAAGGGCACTGCTTGAAATTTAAGCAGGCAGTAATGGGAAGTGACAGACCTCAAACAATTTCAGTCTTTCACGGCCGAGTGAGTGCGCAGTGACAGGAGGACAAGGATGCGCTCACTTACCTCTGCAGGACCTTGGCCATGGCTTCGAAGGCTCTCCCCAGGCTGAGGTCGTCCTCCAGCTCCTTGGAGATTTTACTGTAAGTGTTGAGGACCTACAGCAGGAGGAGAAATGCCTCTTAGTGAGCGCGGCCAGGCTCGCTGATGCTGCATTTCATAACAGAAAAGCTTAAAATTAATAGTTGTTTTTAATGTCTCCATAAAGTATTTTTTGTTTATTAAAAATTCATGTCGGTTCGGTTTATTTTTACCTCCAGTATAACTTGTTTCCCAGCCATCTCTTGAAGCCATGACAGTGAGGGCTCACTTTTGTGAAAATAATTATTTTCTTGTACAATCCAAAAACCTTCCGATTTATGGAACTTAGGTGTGAATAAATAATCGAATGGGTTGCAACATTATTTTAAAATATGGGACTATTACCTAGGTAATAGAAGGCAGACTATTATATTCTACTATGGTAGCTTAAATATCACTTTTCTTTCTATAAATAGCTGTTTGAAAAGCATGAATTTGGGTGCCAGGCAATTTCTAAATCTATCATTTTATTAGATGCATATCTCACAGTTTGCACATGTATTCTGTATCCGCTAAAAATATTTCTCATGAATGTACTTCATTACCAACAATCTCTTCAATAATCAAAAGATTATGGCTGCCACAGTCAAATGCATGATATTAATTTAATTTAACACCGACATCATCTGTGTGGTATCATTTTCCTTTTTATTCTTTTTCCCCTTTCCATGACCAGGAGGAGGAAAAATGCGTAAAACAAAAATCCCCATTCTTTCTTTTTCCTTTACTGTTACTTGATCCAACCTATTACACACATGAGGACACAAGAAATCTCTAAAGACCTCATGCAAATCCTTTTTGCACATTTTCTAAGGCAGAATCAGGGAAAGCCACTCGACAGCACTGGGAGAGAGTCCGTGGGAGGGAGGACATAAACAGAAGCTGGGGCCATTGCCTGACCAGCTCAGGCAAGTTGGTATTTGGCGCGATGTTGGTAGTCATCCTTCCTTTCTAAAAGTTAATACTCAGGAAATCATTTCAATAGGCCATTGTGACACCTAGTAAAATTTGGGTTTGGTAGGGTTACCAAATGAGTGCTGGGCACATTGACCCCGTGTTTTAATTCCCACCCAACCAGCAAAATTCAAGTTTTTAATTCTTATTTTTTTTAAAAGATTTTAGTTCATTATTTTTTAGAAAGAGGGGAAGGGAGAGAGGCAGAGAGGGAGAGAGACATCAATGTATGGTTGCATTTCACCTTCCTCCAGCCACAGACCTGACTGGAGACCTGGTTTGCAACCTGGTTATGTGCCCTGGCTGGGGAATCAAACCTGCGACCTTTGGGTTCACAGGCCGGTGCCTTATCCACTGTGTTTAATTCTTATTTTTACTCTAGTTTTATTTTATTATTTTTCAGAGAGTGGGGAAAGCACTTGAATTTTGTGAATTTCCAAGAGGCTTTATTGAATCCAAACATAAAATTTTAAGAAGGGACTTTCCAATATCATTTTTTGGCTTCTATGTATGCTATATAACATTCTAAGACTTTAAGATTGAATATTACATTTTAGGCCAAAAAAAGTTTGTTTTCAACAAATATTGTTACTGTGTGCCAGGGGCTACATTAGACCCTAGGAAGCCTTAAGGAGAAGAGAGCAGGCTTGCCGCCCTCAAGGCCTTATAGTGGTACAGGCTGTGGACAAAGGCCACCGTGTGGCTCCGCGATGGCCTGGGGAAGGTCTTTACGGGACTCATGCTGCCTTGCACTGCAATCCCCCCCCCCCCCCCCCCCGCCCCACAGCAACCATGCGCCGGCCACCACAGGCCCTGAGCAGTCCAGTAACCAATGGCAGTGCCAACTGCATCTCAGAGGTGCGACTCTTCAGCCCCAGGACCAGAGGGTAGTAATTACAGGGCGGGGGTCTCAGTGCTGAGGGCCCTTGTCCCGCACCAGCGTGCAGCGCTTCCCAGGAGCGACAGGGAAGCAAAACCGTTCAGGATGGGGCTTAGTTTTGGCGACAGACTTCATTCTATAGACGTTTCCTCACAGAGCCAGATGTGGAATGATTACTAATCTTAGAGGAAGAAGGCTCATTTTCAAGTCCCAATACTTTTTTAGAAAAGATTTTACTTATTTATTTAATTTGAGATAGAGGAGAAGGGAGGGGAAAAGAGAGGGAGAGAAACATCTGTGTGTGGTTGCCTCTCATGAGACCCCAACTTGGGACCTGGCTCTCAACCCAGGGAATCAAACAGGAAACACTTTTGTTCATCGGCTGGCACTCAATACACTGAGTCACACCAGCCAGGGCTCAACTCCCAATTCCTTCATGTCCAATATATTTGGGCCAGGAAGGCTCCCTTAGTGAAATTTCCTCAGATGTAAAAAAACACAAGCCACTTCTGAGAGCCTTTGTGGGACCCGCATAAGATAATACAGAGTGCGATGGAAACCGCAGGCCGGGGAGTCTCTGGGAACCAGCTGTTCGTGACTGACTCCTGGTGAAAGTTTCCCCCTGAAGGTAAAGACACACATTTAATTTGTGGCTTGAGAAAGTTCCTCTATCTCCTTTACCTACAGACGGGAGTAATACAGGACATCCCTGGTCCACCAAGGAAACGGTCAGTCCTACTGAGGACCTAGGTCAGAGGAGCCCACCTGTGTCAGAGCCAGGGCCCCGGTCCCAGGGGTGTGGGCACCGCCCCAGAAGAGGGAACTCCGACAGGTGAAAGCACAAGGAGGACTCAAGGCAAAACCAGCAGGTTGGTGAATTATGTACTTCAACCTGAGCGGGGCAAAAAGGACATTGTTAAAACAAAAATACAGAACTCCATAAAGGTGAAAAAGTAATGTGAGAATATGAATTCTGTAGAAAAAAAAAAAGTCTTATATTAATCTCATGGGAAACAAACTTATGCATGTTTTAAAGATGACAAGGGATAATGTTTTAATAACTATTAATCAATGAGAGTCCTTAGCTAAGACTGGAACTGTTTTCAGAGAACACTGCAGGTGAGGGAGTACAGTGGGGACTCTGAGGGGTCCCCCACACCTGATTGGCCATCCTGGTGGCATGGAATGTGATGGAAACAAGTCCAGGGTCTGGAAGACTAAACTCTAGCATCTCAAATTAAAGAGGAGAAAATAAAGAATCTCAGGAACAAAAGATTTTGATAAGTTGAAAATTTATTATATATCTTTTTTTTTTATTGTTGTTGTATTACATCCATCCCTTTTTTTCTCCCCTCTGTCCCCCTCCCCACCCACCCTTTCCCCCCAAAGTCAATCCCACCTGTTGTCCATGTTATTATATATCTTTATGTTTTATGGGCAATGAATCTAATTGACCATGGTCCAAAGACAGAGGAAAAAGCATTGATTAAGCATGTTACTATGTAAATTTCAGTGACTGCCAAACTGTGTATGTCAACAAGGAGGTTGGTGAAGTTGGAAACACCAGGCCAGTCACCTCATAAAAACTGAGCGCTCCATAGCCACTCAACCCAATTGCTGCAATGACTTCAGTGAACAATGGGATGAAAGTTTAAAGGTTTTAGAGGCAGTGGACTCTATCTTTCTACCAGAATAAAACATATTTAATTGTAAAGACATTTTCAAATAAAATCCAAGTTCTTAAAAGGAAATCATTCCTATCCACCACCTAAAAACAAAATTAACAGAATACTTAGCATAAAAATGACAATGTGCAAAAGAATCATGCTGGCAGTATGCTGCGCATTCCTTAAAAAACTGTATGCTGTAAAGTCAGCTCTTACAAATCTTTCGTTTCTTTTGCTGCAATAGCCCTCAGGAGAGCATTGGATTTAAGTCCAGACTGTCACCTATCAACAAAGGGAATGGGGCACACATACACAGAATTGTTTCTGTAGGAAAATAATTTAATCCATAGAAATTGTCATACGAATAAGTCCTAGCATCCAGCCCATTTAACATGGAAATTTTGTAGTTTTGCAAAATTTTAATAAACCCTCATTCTGCTATTACATCAATTTTTTGGGCTCTTTCTCCCTGTATCCAGTACATTCTTTTCTCTAGCTACCACCTTTCCCCCTTGCTCTTAGTTATTTCAATATTTGAAATCAGTTGGGACTTTTACTCTGAGGGCATAGTCCAGGCTTTGGAAGGGCCTTATGGGATAATTAATCAACTCTCCCTCTGGGTGTTCAAATTTTCTTCAAATAATGTAGGCTTTCCAGTCAGGCAGGTCTACTACTGAGCTGAGTGACATGTGTCAAGTGACTTAATGCCTCCGAGTTTATTTCCTCAGGTATAAAATGGAAATGAATAAAGTCTACCTTGAAGGGACAATCATAAAGTTCCAATGAGATGACGTATTTAAAAGCACTAAGGGCCCTCCAACCATAGCATCCTCTGTGATTGTACAGTTGACTGTTCATGAAAGCAGCCCTGATTCGGAGCTATCTGCTGAAGTTGCATAAATTATGCTTTATAAATCTAACTAAAAATTGAAAGTTAAAAATAATAAGCCTGGAATTGACATAAGTATGTGTGCATCTTTATCTGTCCTTTCCCCCACTATTCCTACAAAAGCTTGAAACACTGTTATGTATAAGGGTGCAAGTGAAAAGCATGTACAGTAAAAATAAAAATATTTTTCATTTCATTAAAAAATAATAGTATCTACATGAAGGCTTTGAATGAAGTGACTGCCTAATTCTCCCCTCTCAATTCTCAGATGGGGGGGATTTTGCCCCCTGGGGCTATCTGGCAAGGATAGGGATCGTTTTAGGCTGTCTCCACCAGGAGAGGCACTCTCCTCACAATTCATAGGTAACCCTCACAAGAGGGGATGATCCAGCTACAGACCGGAGAGTGCTTTTATTGAGAGACCTTGATCCAGCCTTCGTGAGAAAAATGTTGATGCTGGAAACTAGCCCCTCGTGAGGATAGCTACTCGATCACTGGAGAGCTATGCGAGAAACTCCCCAAGCGAGTTAGGGCAGAGCAAAATCTGTAGCTTCTGCCTATTAGCCCAGCTTGTGTTTTGTGGGACAACCCACATGGGTCCTCCCTCCATGTGACAGTTCTTCCCACGCTGAAAGATGGCCGCTTTCCCTCCTCCCAGCCCGCAGGCTTCCAGAGGCATCCAGGGTGCCCCGAAACAGGTGAGCATGAAATCTCCGCTGTTTGACTGCAGCGGAACATTTATTTTTTCTAGTTTGTCTACAAGTCTACGAGTTCTAGAAGAGTTTAAATAATAAACCCACCTGGACTGAAAAAAAAAAAAAAAGGATAAAGCCGTAAAGGGACACCCGTCCGATGTGCCTGTAAATAAAAAGTTATGAGTCCGTTGCTAAGGGTGCGTTTTTTACCTCTTTCTTGCCCATCATAAAAAGGCAGCAGAGCTAACATCCCTTACACAAATTCCAGATCGTGTCACTTCGTCATGAAAGCTCGGCACTGGGCTCAACGCAGTGCCTTACTTGGGGATTAAAAAAAGCAACGACACAGATTTATCCCTGTGTAACAGGAAGTGTGAAAATAAAAAATTAAGTTGCCATCTCGAGCTTGACATCATTGTCAAATCTTATAGGCAATACATTTATTCTGATTTCTGGCAATCTAACCCCCTTTAGCCATTTCACAGTTGGTGAGCAGAAAGGATGTTTCTGCCTCATTTACAGTGTCTGAACAGGATTCAGACAATCAACTGCAACATTAGTCAAAGGAATCAATGCCTAATGACTTCTGACAAGCGCCACAGAAACAGGCTGCGGACCAGACTGGGCGGTGGCAGCAGTCAGAGCAGGTTACTGGAGCCACAGGAAGCATTGGTGGGAGGAGAAAATATAGGGCAAACCGAACTGGCCTCACATTGCTTAAAGACTCACACACTTCCTGCCAGGGCACAGGCTCTGTCATGCAATACACACATGGCCCTTTCCTACAGGTATGGTATATTGCATGAACACTAAGGATCATCAGGTGTGTAGCTCAGTACGCTATAATACACAAACGTAGTTCAATATTTTGCATTTTGCTGAAACTATTCTTAAGTTAGTAGTCTAGCCTTACTGCTCCTATCGATCACTGAGAGGATGTACTCTTTCCTGCTGAAATGCAGTGCTCACCACTTGGACTATCTGTTAGCACAGAAAGTGAAGGCCATGTGGTCTAACGCAGAGAGGACTGAGTGTTAACACATTGTTGACCAGCAATTTTATAGCAAAAGCAAGTCAACAACATTTGGGCCTGAAAACATGAGTGTTTTCATGACCGGTCAACAATGTGTCAAAAGATACAAGTTCTAGTTTTTCTGCCATGGGCTCAGGGTATATTCTTGGATAGGTTATTAGGTTACCCTGAGCTTCAGAAAATGGAGTGGGACCAAATGATCTAGAATTCTCTATTTTAAAAATTTGAGTTTCAGTTTAGGATACTACATTGATATGTTTAGTAATTCAAGATATGCCCTACTTGTTTTCAACTATTTATCTTTGGATTTAAAATTTTAAATCCTGATAAATTTATGTCAAAAAATAATTTTTAATGATGACTCCTTTCATTCAATTGAAATTTTCTTTTCATGCTTCCCCTTCATTAGAACAATCTTGTATCATCTTAATGAACGGCTTTTAAAAAATAAAGTCCCTACAGTGGAATGGATGATAGCAAGGAGAGCTAAATCTACTTTTGATTCATATTAAGTGGCAATTGTTACAAATGCAATGACCAGTGCTCTTCAAAATTGTTATTTTTAATCCAAAATTTTAAAGAACTGGTTGAAAATTAAGGTTATCCTCAAATTTCATAACCTGAATTAGAGTTGCTAGTTAATCGCTCATGTGCTAGGAGATTACGTTGTACTTTCAAAAGCTCTATAAGAATAACAATATATCTCAAAAACTTTCCAAGATCTTCTCTCACCTGAAACTCTCTCTATACATCCACATACAGATGATTCTCAAATTCCAAAATAATAAGATAAAATTCCATTTATAGGTAAAAATAAAAGTTTCCTATATAATAAATTGGAATATAATGCTTAAAACTGCTATTTCCTAAGTTGGTCCTAAAATAGTTTTGTGCTATATTAATGAGGGACATAGTAATGAAGAACTTATTCCAATTCTCAATTGTTATTTTCTATACTGCAAATCTGAAAGCAGAGGAATATTATCCTATACAGCCCATGGTGTGAGTTACATTTTATTACACCTTGAAAAGAGAATTTCCCTGTCCTAATCTGCTAGCAAAATCTATCGGGTGCTTTGTTACACATCCTGCTGGGGGCCCCGGCCTGAGGCCAGCCCAGTAATCTGCGAAGTGGCTTCATACAAAATGCTCTGTTCAATGGAAGGTTATGGTGAGTATTTGGTCCAATCACGTTCTCTTGGGTAAACCAGATCCAGGGAGCAGTTAGTAATGACCGAAGTATGAAGGTGCTCCAAGATGAGTGAATGAATATGAGACAGTGATCAAGTTATATCAACAGCAAATTACACTGACTGCTGCTGCTGAAGGGGGTCCTCCAGTTCTCAGGAACCTTTCAGCACATGAGGCCCAACTGCCTGCTGATCTTGGGTGTTCCTGGGATGCAGTGTCTGTCATCACCACAGGAATCTTTACAATCAATTCTCTTACCTGATCATCGGGGGGAATCTCTTCCCTCTTCCCGAAGAATAAAGCTGAGAAGTAGTGAGAGCTAAGAGGGTCCTCCAGTGCCCTCTTAGAGCCCGAACCAGCGAGTAAATAACACCCAGCCTTTTCCTCCCCCCGCCCATGCTTATCAGTGAGACAATGTAGATTGATTCTTTCCATGGCAAGAGGGCAGTAGACACAGGTTGTATTAAATGATTCAAAATTCCATTCTCAGAAAAATGCTGGGTTTGTATAATTTTTTTAACTAAGAAATTCTCAATCTCCAGTTGGCTATATTTATACAAGGATGAAAAGCGAGTGTGACAAATCATTCCATTATACCTTTGATGCCATGATCAGTACTTTCAGTTCTCTGTTATTTATGGAGACCAAAGACAGTGGTGGCAAAATGAATCAAATAAAGTGCCAGTCAAATCTAACCTGACCAACCATGTATTGTCACTCACTTTGCCAGGGCAGAACTGTCAACGCCGATGACTTGCTGGACAGTGCAGGACCCTGGGAACCTCACTCCAGCCACACGGATCTTCCACCACAGAATGAGCTCGGTCAGTCCTCCCCGCCTCTGTAACCCTCTGCCTGTGCGGCTCCTTCTGACTCCATACCCACCTCTTCTAGTGCCTGTACATACACACATGTGTGCATGTACATGCACACACGCACATCAGTTCTTTGTGCTGTTCAGCACTTATCACAGCATTCTACAATCTATTTATTAATGATTGTCTCTCTCCAAGTAGATCATAAGTCCAATGAAGACAGGAACCATTATCTGCTCTGCTCTCCAACTTACTCCTAGGTCCTAGTCTTATGTTAATGTTGAACAGTGTTGAATAAATATGGTAGAGCCTTTGGAAAGTACCTACAGAAACACTAATGTGGATAAATGATGTTCTGCACAATATACTATAGTATACTATGCTATAATATAATGATATATAACTAATTAGCTTAAAGAAGAATAAGCCTTTATATACACTATTATATAATATTAACTAATTTATATTGTATAGTGCACCTTATGTATTTATAATATCATATTATATAATGCTTTGCATTATATCTCACTTTACCACTATGCACTTTACCACTATGGTAAATGGAAAGTATGTGAACATTTTCAGTTGAGAGCTAGTCCTGGAGAGTTCAGGACAACAAGCCCGATTCCTCAGGGAGAACTGAAATATTGCAGAGCGATGTAAGTGCCCCTACCCGACTGTGTGCTGGCGTTGTCTAGCCACATCCTCAAGTAAGCAAGTTCTCCCTGTTACGAGCTCTTGCGGTCACTATGCTCAGTGAGGACAGGCAGCTCAGAGGCTGAACATTCTGTTAATAGTTACGGTATCCTGAGGAATAACTCTTCCAATCTGTGGAAGGAATATACACGATCTTTTTCTCTTTTTTTAAAATCTAGAACAATGAAAGACTAATGCAATTTCTGTTTCATAAGAAATGAATTAGGACAGAGGAGTAAGCAGGAAAAAGTCACTAGTTTGGTGACAGATCACATTCCTCAGCTTTCCCCAAAGTGGCCTTACTAACCTCCTTCCATTGGACAGCTCTGAAAAAAATGGTTCCTGGCACCACAGGAAAAAACAAAATTAAGGCATGTTTTACATTAGTGAGTGACTTCCTGGATGGTTTTAATAAACACAAATACTGTGAACATTCCCTACCTTGCTTCATGAACCACTTAGCAGAGGCAGGTTTGTCTTTCCTCCACCGGAAGTGCTACCTCCGACTCATCATCCCTGGACTCGACCTCTTCCCCACGCAAGGTGGCTTCAAGGCAATTTCATCTTGTTTCCCTCTTCTCCAAAACCCGAGAAAGCTTTGAGAAACACTGTGAGTATACCCCCCCCTTGCACAATTTGATCTCCTTTCCACCATTATTCTGGTCAGCCCAGGACACCCTAATTTAGATCCATGATGTAATGTTCTTGTATCAGGCTCTGTGGACATGCTCCTTTAAAATAAAACATGGTGGGGAAGCCCTGCTCTGAATGCCTGCACATAGGGAAAGCTTCATCTGTTGCCCTTTCACCAGGATAAGAGATAAGAAAACAGTTTATGAGTCGTTTCCATGCTGACAGATGAGACAATGAGTGGAAATGTGATGCCCGCCCAGAGCGTTTATCAAGTAGGTTACAACTAGGAATCAGCGTAAATAATAAATGGCTGGGATCTTAAGGGAAACATGTAGCCACAGAAAACAAGTTTGGGTACTTCGGCTGGGGCTCTGCTGCTCTTGGAATTCCCTGCCTTCCCAGTCGAGTTTTGGCGTGACGGTAAAGCACAGTTTAGTTCTTTATCTCATCCCAGCCAGGAGGCGGGTTCAACAGCTAGCTTCTGCAGATGTTCACATCCAATAATCTATCCATAATTGATGAAACAGGGAGGTCAGATGTAACGGCTGCTACTCTTCCAGCAGCAAATAAATGGTTATTGACAAAACAGGCCCGCGTGGCGCAGAGCGCTGGGCAGGTTTCTCTGTGAGCCAGGCGGCAGGAGGGCCACACTGACAGCTCAGCAGATGGAGGAACCTTGGAGAGGAAAAGGCAGGTCGCTGAAGTTCGGGAAAGGATGGAGATGGGCCCAGGAGGGGAAGGAAACGACGGGCAGGCCCTGGGCAAGGCTGGGGGCCCGGGTGAGTACAGATGCGGGAGCGGCTCAGAAAGGCCTGCCAGTGTGCCTGGGGACCCAGATGTGTCCTCGCTCCCACAGCTGGCTGTCAAACGGTGCAGCCTGGGTGACGCTGACACCAAAGTGGGGGCACTGGGGTGCTTTGGTGCCCAAACCTTTCCCCTGAGGGAGAAACACTGAGGTGCCATGTAACATCACAAATTCCTTTTGTTTCTTCCATGTATGAAAAAAAAAATCCAGGAGGTTCATAAATGCAATTTTAAGAATGCTTTAACATAAGCTAAAGATGCAAAATTGGGAAGCTAGAAAACTTCTCCAGACTGGGACTAATCCTGAAATACATGCAGCTTCAAATCAAATTTACTGCAAAGAAATGTGAGTAAAAGGCAACGTTTTCTTTAATAATAAAAAGCAAACGCTGCATTCTACTCACCGCAACCTAGGCAAAGACTATAATAAACGCATTAATCGAGTATACTTTTATTGACTGAATAAAATTCAAGGTATTTGAACCTAAATAAACAACTGAAATCTTATACTTCTGTTCTAGGGCTAAAAAATAATGTTTTTCCCACAGTTTACTATGTAATATTATAAAATGAAGAATAGTAGAATGAAATGGTAGTTATTATTGCTATAGGTAGTCATAAAGAGGCTTGGGACAGAGATGTTTTAAATATTAATATTCCTAAAATCACTTAAATCAATTTAACACTCTTTAGTGGTTTATTTAGAAGTGTGATTTATTCTCCACTTTGCAACCAATGCCTTTGATCAGCTATGAAATAACATATGAGCTGAAAATAAAAAGGCAAAATGAATTGCTGCTACCACTCTTATAGTAAGCTTTAGGCTTTATAGCATAAAGTAGATTACCATTATGTGTGGTGGTTTCAAATTATTTATCAATACTGAGAAATGGAGAATTGTAGAGCCCAGAAGGACTGGTGGAGATCATTTCTGGAATCTCTCACTAGCGGCCTTGTTTCCCAAGCTCAGCTGTCCTCCCAGTGAGGGCCCTGTCATTTAGCAGTTGGACCCTGCCCGGTGCCCAGGACTGTCTCCATCCATGGTCTCCCTGGGTAGCTGCCTGGTATCTCATCAATCCTCCTGCATCATATTCTGATCTCAACCTTTGTTAAAGTGACTATGTTCTTATCACGTCTCTTGCCCACCATGTGTCCTAGCCCTTGGAGCTGTGTCAGTCTTGTTCCTGATCAAATCTCTGTCTTGGTACCTGGTCAGGTCCCTACTTATTCAAAATCTGAAGACCTGGGCCCCAGCCCTGTGGCTTGGTTCTTGTCCTTTGACCATGGTCGTTACCACCATTTATTGAGCAAAAACTACATGTGCAAGCATTTTATATTTATGGTGCAGTTAAGCTTCACAGAGCCCTTAAAAATAAGTATTAATATTTCCATTGTACAAATGAGGCAAACGGCATGCGGAGAGGTTGAGAAACTTGCTCTAGAATACACAGTCCTGGAGTTGGAGTAGGAGGAGGGGTTTGAGCTGGGTTGATTGGATTCCGAGTCCTGCTTATTTTGTCCTTCAGCACCGTGCCATGCCTGTGCTGGACCGCCCTGAGGATGGCGGTGCGGGCCGAGCCCCTGGCTTACAGTGCAGCTCCAGCTCCACAGCTCCCCGACGCTGAGCTCGCTCTCCGTAGGAGCCCCTGCAGACCAACACCTGATGGTTTAGGTGTGCACTGCCTGTTTGCCGGGTTACACCTTTGCCTATTATTATCAGTTGCTATTTTTCATCACATGGCCTACGTATAATAGTTAATCCTAGTTAATTCTGAGTATTTATTCAGCCGTTCTTCTGCCTGTAATGACCCCATTTCCACCAGGAAAAAGTGCCTTCCAGGGTCCCACCCCTCATCTCCTTGGCTTTCACCCCTGCTTCTCTGCTCCCCTTTGCTTCTCAGTCTCACTGGCCCCCAGCCTCCAAGGGACAGGGTGGCCTTGGGGCTTTGGCTTGACCATGGCCTCTGCTTGGAATGTGCTTCCTTCAAACATTTGCATAGCTAACTCTCTCATCTACTTTTAGTCTTTCCTCAGATGTCAAGTTCTCAACCAGGCCCTCTCTGATCATCTATCAAAAATTCTCCCCCACACTCCACTTGCTTTGGCACCCCTGAGTCATTTCTCTGTTGTATTATATCTTTTGTCTATATTGCTTGTGATTATTTAACATACAGTCTAATTCATTTTTGACTATGTATAATTTTTATTATTATCTTTCTGCAATGGGAAATGAGATTCTAAGTGTCTAGAACAGGGTTTGACAACAAGTGCTCTGCAACTCTCTTCTGGATAAATAAACCACAAATTATTCTTAAGACTACACATACCAACTAAGTCTTCCCAACACCCCACAAGTAGGCACGAACATTTATCCTCATCTCTTTTTAAAGGTAAGAAAACAGGCACATAAAGAGGAAGCCACTGGGCTGAGGTCATTCAAGTGGTGAGTGATGGAGAAAGGACAGGAAGCCAGGGCCCTGACTTCAGAGACAGCACCTTCTCTGGCCCCCTGTCCCACCTCAGTGCCAGGTGGTACTAACAATGCCACCACGCACCCCGTGGGCTGCGCTCAAGTCTGGCTCCTTTCGGTACCTCCTGTCCTATTGTTGGCCAATATTACAACAATGGTGTCCCGCCATAGTTTCGTTAAGGAAACTGAACAAAGCTTAATGACTTGTCCAGGACCAAAGAATTTGGTGAGAAAACCAAGCCGAATCCACAATGTCTAACTCCCAATTTGGTGGTCTTTCTGGTACTTTCAAAGCCAATTTTGAAGGTCACAGTGATTTGCCTGGTATACTTTTCCATTCCCATGTAATCTATTAAAATAAACAATTAAAAAGTAATTTTGGCTTTGCAACCTTGTAACAAATATTAATGTTTAATTCTATAATATTTTAAAAGGAAATGTTTATTTTTGTAATATCTATGATATTATAAACATATATATAAAATGAACATAATAAACAGCCACTCTGCTGTAAGCTAATATAAGCTCATAGGGAAAATGAATATGTTTAATTAAATTTAGGAGAAATGTATAGTTAAATCATTTGCAGTACAATATTAAGGACTAATAAACCATTATCTCTTTACTATTTTATTGGAATTTTTATCAACATGCTCTGTTAATAAATAGCATCTTCATTTTACGAAGCGGGTGCTGAGAGATTTGTCTGTGATCTGATAAGTCAGTGGTGGTGGTGGGAAGAGCATAATCCTTGCACTATCCCAGCAAATCATACTTTTACTACTCTCTGATATGTTCCGGCATTTACAGAGACAGCACAGCATAGCAGATACAGTTCTAAACACTTTATTCATAGGAACCCATTTAATCCTCAAAACTGCCTGAGTTAGTCCCTACTAGGGGTGTCAAACTCATTTTCACCAGGGGCCACATCAGCCTCGCGGGTGCTGTCAAAGGGCCGAATGTCATTTTAGGACTGTATAAATGGAAGTGCTCCTTAACAGTGAAGCGAGCCGGGTAGAAACAAGGTGCTGGACTGTAGATGCCGGGCCGGATAAAACAAGGTGGGAGGCTGGATTCTTATGCTGTTGACGAGGAAATGGAGGCACAGGCAAGGTTAAGTAACTCATGCAAGGTCACAGGATGCGAAATGACAGGACCTGAATTTGGAGCCAGGTGAGGTGACTCCAGGGACTATGCTCTTAGCCACTATATTGAACCATGACAATGGTTAAGAGAGAATTAAAGTCTATAGGAAGGACCTTATCTTCCTTCCTCCATTTCATTTTATCCCAAAATTATGAACACTCTGTGCTACCAAATTTTCCAGCTGAAAATGTAACTAATAGCACTAATTTATGCACATTCCCTGGTGTTACTAAGAGTTGCCAGCAGGTGATAGATTTGCATCAGAAGCAAGAACAGACTGAGGATTGTAGGAACAACACCGATTTTGAAAACTCATTATATAGGCATTAACTCTAGAACTGCACATACTTTGTCAGCAAAATATCCCAAGAAAACGAGGCAAATTCAGCTAAGTAGTTGAGTCACAATTAAGGAAGAATCCGGTACCTATGTTAATGCCTGGTGAGGGAGAGGCGGGAAAGAGGCAGAAATGAGAGGTGAGAACTCCTGACATTCTTCCACAGCTACAACCCAGTGGGTCATTCCTAACCTGATGCCACTTGTCACTTCTATTTCCGGTGTCTCCTCACCCCCTTTCCTAAACTGTCCTGACTCTGACTTGGCCCAACAGCAGAGAGGTGATTTTTCCTTTTTATGCTTCATGTTATTCAGTAATAACTTCTACTGGACAAGAATAGCAAAATGTTATTTATGCCAACCAGTAATTCATTGAGCAGAACAGTTGAGAATGCTATTAAAAATTTATATGGGAGATTTGTGAGGAGACTCAATAAATGAGTTTAGAATCAGCTTCCTGACAATTCCACCAGTTGCATTGGCCACTTGGCTCCACTTGCTAGCTCTGTGACCATGGGCAGGCCACCTCACCTAGTCTCAGCTTTCTTCACCTGTGAAATGGGAGTAAGAGTAAACAGAAAATAGCAATACTATCTTCCCCTTGGGGTTCTCGTGAGTATTAAATGGGGGTGAACCATGTAAATAATAAGGTGGGTACAGATCTAGGCACATGGCACACAACACATTAGTTGCTATCGTTTTTCACGGTGATGCTGCTCCATCAATTAGGGCAGTGTTGATTTCATGGGGCAAAAATCGCCAAGCTAACTGAGGCAAGAGGGTGCACTAGGGATTCCATGCCACTAGGAATTGCCCTCTCCATGTCTCATCTCGGTTTCCGTGTGTTAGCATTATTTCCTCAGCGGCGGGCTCTTAGGCTTAACCTTCTCAACGAGAGGACTGGGAAGACAAAATTATCAGGTAAGCAATCTGATGGGCTTAGCTTGTTTAGGGAAGTTGCCCTAGAGAGTCATCGGTGGTGGGGATACCTGTCAGGTTAGAGGCAAGACCACGGTCAGTGGGACGGTGGCAGTGGGAAAACAGCGACACTCTGAGAGACGAGGACAGCAGACATCCTTCAAAAAAGTACTATTAAGAACAGGTGTTTTTCTGCCCAGCTGTTTCTCCTCCCGTGGCTTGATGGCATTTAACAGTACCTTCATACTTTGGATTACCTGAATAAAAAAAGACTGCTGATTCATTTTTCCTCTATCCCATCTCTATACTTTCACCTACCCAGCCAGGAAAATTGTAAAGTTGGGGAAGGTCTCTCACATATGTGAGCCACACCACTACCACCCGAGGTCATTCCTCACCTGAAATATTTCAGAAGAGCCTTGTGACAGGTCTTCCCTCTGCCAGTCCCTCTTTTCAACTTGTCCTACACACACCTGCCGGGGTGTCTTGTGCAACAAGTCCTGCCCTGCTTAGGCCCTTGAGGATCTCAGCCCACCTCCCTGCCTTCCCAGCCTGGTCCCTAACAGCCCCACTCCCCTGACACTCTGACTGCTTCCTGCCCTCCTGGCCTTGGCTCATGCGCTGTCTCTCCTCCAGCTACCATTTTCTTGACTGATCAATTCAAGTGCCATCGTCTGGATCTCCACATAAGACAAAGCTTTCCTGCGCTTCCCTAGCTCTTGGTCCCCATCCTAAGTATGGCACAAGGTTCCCCTGCAGACAATGCAGCCTTGCTGCAGAGTAGGGAGACATGCGCTTGGGCAGAAAGAAATTGCCCAGGCCTGCTCTTCAACAACGGGTACCAAACTGAGGTTTAAGATGAGCGATAGTCCATCATCAACACAGTTATTGCCACGCTTCCTCATATGGGCTTCGGCCAGATTTACTCAAGATCCCAGAACTACAGGGTTGCATTTCTCTCCCTATTTTGTTGTTTTTGCTTTATAATTTATATGATTATCTTTTCATTTTATCAGGTCATCTTTAACTGCCCTTTATTTCCTGTTAAGCTTTCAATGTTAACGTTTTGGATTAAGGTGAGCTGATGAAAGACTAATTGCTATTATCAATCCTATGCTGAAATTTTTACTATGAATAATCTATATAAAACCTACTTAAAATGTTAAGGTCTTTATATTTTAATAGAAGGAAAAGAAACAACAGTTTACTTTTTGCTTGTTACAAAATTGATACACAGAAAGTCCTCGAATAATGTTTTGTTCAACATCATCTCATTATAGCATTGGTGAGATGCCATAGAAACTTAACTGTGTTTATATCAATTAGTCTCTGGTGAAATTGGTTTTGTTATATGTAGTTTTGCTTCAAGTCCCAAAGCTGATAGATGATGTTAAGTGAGGATTTACTGTATGTGCATTGTAGAAAATTATGGGAATACAGATCCATCACTCTCCCAAAAACAGAAAAAATTAAAGTCATCAATTATTACAACTTCCACAGATAACCACTGAAAACAGTTTGATGTTCCTATGATTTTCATTTATATATGCATATGCATGCAGGTAAACATATGGAACTATGGTCAAATTGTACATTGTTTTGTATCTTGATTTTTTTGCTTAGTATTTTGATACTGTTTTTATTGCTATAAAATATTACCCATTGCCCTGGACAGGTGCCTCAGTTGGTTGGTGCATCATCCCATAGTCCAAAATGCTGTGGATTCGATTCCTGGTTGGGGCACGTTCGTAGGTTGTGGGTCGGATCCCTACTCAGGCACACATGGAGGGCAACCCATCAATGTTTCTCTCTCTCCCTTGCTCTCTCTCTAAAAGCAACAAATGTGTCTGCAGGCAAGGATTTTAAAAAATTACTCATTGTGTCATTTTTATTGGCTGCACTGCATTGCATCATAGAATACTCCAAAATGTTTAATCAAATTGCTGTTATACACTTATTTTAGTTCTGGACTTTTCACTATTATAGTGCTTATAATATTGCAGATGAAAGTTACAGCTAACTCTGTCTCTATTAATAATTGTGCGAATAATATTACAGCTAATTATAAGTATACACTAATAATTAGTTCCTTCAGATCTACTCTGAAATGAGTAATTCCTCAGTCAAAAAATACACAAAATTGTGAGTCTTCTTAAACGCGAAAAAAGCTACCATTTATTGAGTGCGTACTAAGTGTCGGGCACATGATTTTATCTCATTTAATCGTCACAGCAACTTGACCATCCCCGCTTCACAGGTATGGAAAAGAGGGCTTATGGAAGTCTGGGGGCCTGCACAATGGAGACGAATGTCAGTGCCCACCCATGCCCCCACCCACTCCGCAGCTAACGGTCCTCACCCACTCTGCAGCCAGTGGCTGCTGACGCCAGCACCTGTCCAACAGCTGTGCTCCTGCTACCCTAGAAGTACCAGAGGATTAGTGTCCCTGGAAACAGCTCTCAACCAGTGAATGGTGGGAGTCAGTGGACAAACACACCGGCCCCCTTATCCCATTCTCACACGGTTTCTGACGGTGTTCCGCAGCACTGGGCTCTACATGGCTCCAAGGGTAACTCACTAGTGGAATGGCGCCCGAATTAACTCCTTCTCCTCCAAGCCATGTCGCAAGGTCCACTGCTGGAGAGACCCAAACCAAGACATCAAGATAGTTAGTCTCATAGCCCAAAGCTGTCCACGCGTCAGGGGCCATGCTTTCACAGGTACGCCAAGGATGCCTCGTAAGCCTTGCAAAAACTACCTGAAAATGTGTTGGTGTGTAAGAACCGTAAGACACATTCAGACTGCAAAGAAAAGTATTTGGTGGTTAAGTTATCCTAGGTTACTGGTTTACTTTGAAATTCGTAACACACAGAATTCAGTTATTCACACTCTTTGGAGCAAGACACACTTTTATAAAGACTTTGTTGGTCTTTATAGATCTGTCTCCTTTGTCCTCCCTCCGCAGTCCATTCACTTCCCCCCCACCTGCCTCTCCGTGGAGCGGGGCTGGTGCACCACTGGTGAGCACGCCCTGAGCGCCACCCACCCCTGCCACTCTCTCCCACGTCCACTTCTAACTTCCTGTTGCCCCACACTATTTGACTTTCTAATTTTTTTGCCTCTAAGTCATGCTTTTATGTAAAAGAATATTAACTTTCTCCCTTGACATGCTGTCACACACACTCATATAATCAACTTTTGATTATTCAGGAACTGAATATCATTTTGTGGACTGCTTGGTTTCTTCATTACTTTCCTTTGCTTTCTCTCATTGGCCATCAGCATTATCATTTACGGAAAGAAAAGGGTCAAGCATGATAGGACACTCATGGGGAAAAATGCAGATTTAATCTTAAACAAGTTCAGTTTATTACTTATTAACTAAATTTTTATATGCTCATTAAGGGGGAAAGTTAAAATTCCTGGGAAAAAGCATTTTAAGTAAGCGATTAAATACTAGGAGGCTAGCATTGAAGTTATTTTTAAAGTCTACTATATGCTATTTTTACTGAGCACAAATCATGCTGGATAAGCGCTAATGTCAATATAGCTGTTAATTGAAGACCAAGAAGTTGTCTACACTACAAATACACTTGAGAATATTTTGGATACATTTTAATATGTTGAATTACATTTTCCTTTCTGAAGTTGTTTCTTCTGTGTGGTAGAGGAACAAGATATACTTCGGCTCAATCTAGGATGACGAGGTACGATCCACATACTATTGCGGCTTAATATGTCGCGTCCGGCAATCATCTCGGGATGTTTGCAGGTGTGATGCCTCTCATTTTCTTGCAGCCTCCAGAGCAACATGCACTAACAGCTGTGCCGTTGCCTCTAGGTCTGTCATACAATTAGTCTTCTGATGAACTATGCGGTTGCTTTATTGCTCCAGAGAACATTTTCATATGCTAGGCCTTGAACTTTAAGGGTGTACATACATTATGTTCCATATGTCACTACTGCTCCGTATAGTTGATTAGAAGCACTTCATTTTCTGAGTGTCGAAGTTCACCCTCTTTAGGATGAACCAAATAAACATAACTATCCCCTTTTCATTATTTTCCCTCAAAATGAATATTGGAAAATTTTGCACTATTTCTTAAAATATGAATGATTGGAAACAAAATTTTTAGCAGCTTTGTTAAGAACTACTCTAACATCACTTTTTGTAATGGATAATAATAGTAATGAAGTTTTGGTTAAGGTGAGATTCTGGATCTCAAAGAGATCAAAACCAGCTTTCACATTTCAAAAAAAATCAATTCATTTTATTACCAGAATATCAGTGTTTATGTTAACTTAGAGCATGGACTTTCTTTCCTGACATAAAACATCACCTTATTTCCATGAAAGTCTGTATCTTGTAAATTTTTGCCTCATGGATTACTACTTTTTTTCCACTCCCCCCACTGATTACTATTTTAAAAAGTATAGATTTGCATTTTTTTTAGTTTTTCCTGTAATTTTTTGTCATTTAAATGACAAATACTATAATTTATATGACCAATACCATTATGAATTCATCATTTAAAAAGAAAAAACACAGATCTATTTTCCTAAGCTGTAACATTGAGAAGAAGGAGAACAATTACAAAAATGAAGTAGAAGTTTAAAGAACTCCCCATTATTGAGGAAATGAAAAAAAAATCAATTTGCTAAGATTCTAGTCTGTAATCTCTGCTCCACAAATTTGTATGTAGTTATTACTGGAAGGTTATCTGTTTTATTGTTTTAGAGAGGTCAGAACTTTAAATACAAAGATAATAGTAGCAAAATTATTAGTAAAACCTTTTACATTTTCATAATTCCCAAATTATTAAAACACATTGTTGCAAACTACTTAAAATGCTATTTTGCAAGTAAGGCTAACTGTTCAAAAAGGTATTAAATAATATCAGATACGGAATCCATGCTCACTCCATGCCGTAAATGACTGCTTTGCCATTTTGAGTAACACAATTTTATGCAGTTTGGAAATAAATTCTTTTTTTTAATTAGAAAAATATGACCATTTTCTTTTTCCATCGGTGTGTTTCCTTCCTAATGCTATCACCTCCCTTTTGCTCATCAGATAATGGATATTTTGAAGATAACTTAGTAATTGTTTGGGGATGAGGAGGAAGTGAGAGCTGTCTGTGGCCACTGTGAGTGTGTGTGTGTGGTGCTGAACAGGAAGAGGAGAGGGGTCGTGTGGCAGCAGACGGGGGAAATGGGGTGCAGGAGGTCAAAAGGATGCGGGGTGAAAACTCGGATGGAAGCAGAAAGCGCCGCGGCCCTGGTGTCTCCAGCAGGCCCTGCTTGGTGCTCCGAGGCTAGTGTCGGGTCACCACGCAGCCCCGGGAGTGGGGCTGGCTGCAGGCAGGGCTGTCTCGTGTTCTGTGTAACGACAACCCGCGGGCTCCTGGGGGGAGGAGGCCACTGCTTCCTGTGTGCCCACCCATGAGCCTCCTCGGTCACCATGGCAGTAAACAAGAACAGAAGCGTCAACTTCAGGGAATGATGCCCAGTTGGCACGTAAAGGCAACTTCTATTTAATGAGTGGTGAATGGCTCTGATTTTTAAATTAACACATAAACAACTCAAATTCCTTTTTTTTTTTTTTTTTGCATAAATATTTTTTTAACTGAGAAAAAAGTTATTAATCAATTAATAATAGTTTCTCACAAAATGTTGGTTTATATTTGTTATAAAACCATGTGCCCAAAAATAAATTAAGCATTATGTAATTTACATATGATAAATTTAGGCACTTTGAAAGATACTCAGTAAATATTATTTACTAGAGTACTGTTGTTATCATTATTCAGTGCTAATATCATAGCCTGTAGAAGTAATAGTATCTTATATATGAAAATTATTTTTAATTAAGTGTAAACATACATTCTTTTCATTTGATCTTCACAAAGGTTCAGGGAAGCTGCCATTGCCCTTCTTATTTTACAAACAAAATCAAGACTCCAAGAAGTTACGTGACTGCTCATATAATGGTTTCCATGGTAGATGAAAGTCTTCACTTGTAAAAGGGACGAAAACTTGTTTTCTGAGCATTACCATAAAATCTGCCCTAGCATCTGTACATCAGTTAGGTCATCATTTGAATTGGGATCCTCCGTTATCAAGAGCGAAGTGAGTTTTAAGGGACAAGGTAACATACTGAATAGAGGAAGGAACTGCAAGGAACCTCTCCCCTGCATTCTGTTAGCTCCACATTACAACTCCAATAAATCATTTTTTGTTAGAAATGCCCTCAGATATATTGGTTTTATCTTT
This sequence comes from Noctilio leporinus, assembly GCA_004026585.1. Lineage (NCBI taxonomy): Eukaryota > Metazoa > Chordata > Mammalia > Chiroptera > Noctilionidae > Noctilio > Noctilio leporinus. The sequence continues at coordinate 359,866 of PVIW01000173.1, read as the reverse complement.
ATTTATATCTATGGGGTTGAAAAAAATAAATACAATTTAATTACATTTACACAGTGAGACCCTAAAAATATATCATTTTACAAGTATGATCCATATACTTTGTGAACAATCCATGACTTATTAGAATTGGAGTAACTTTTTTCTGTTATTTATTATAATTTTCCTATGATATGCTGCTGGTAAGGCTAGGGATTTAGGGTAGTCTTGTATATAGCTAATACCAAGTGTTAGAAGCATCCTAGGCTATTACAAAGATGCTGACATGTACGCAAATATAGAGATAGCTACTGTTTTGTATATAGAATAATTAAAAATATATATGATGAATCTCGTGATATAAAAATAAGTGAAGTATCAGTAAGGTGAATTTTTGATTTCATAGTATAACTTTTAGTAGGCTATGTTATTACTAAATAATAGGAAACAAATAATTCACTGAGTGCACTAAAGGTGGTGTTACTAAAATTTTTAAGTGGAATAAGTATTAAAGAGGGAAAAAATTCAATTGATGTATTAAAATAGTGTTAAGGGACTCCTTTCCTTTTTTTAAAAATAAAATAACTTCCTTCACGGTTGTAATATTGGATTGTGGAAGCTGGTCCAACTTTGCACAAGGCTTTAATAAATGTGATGTTTGCCCTGGCTGGTGTGGCTCATTAGACTGAGTGGTAGCCTGTGAGCCAGAGGGATGCAGGTTCGGTTCCCACTCAGGGCACATGCCTGGATTGTGGACCATGTCCCCAGTTGGTGATGTGCGAGAGGCAGCCACATGTCATGTTTCTCTCCCTCTCTTTCTCTCTCACAAATAAATCAATGCAATTTTTAGTAAGATAGAAGGGTTGGAAAAAGTAGGTTTACAGTTGTGAGTATGTGAAACACAGAGTTTATTCTTGTATTATTATTTATCAATTACCATAGTATTTATTATTATTACTATTAACCTACTTTTGCCCACCCCAGTATTTTTCTCTTCATAAGATGCATTTACCTTCTAACATTCAGACTTTATTCTGCTTGGAACACTTACAGGCCTAAATTGATGATGGCCGAAGGGAACTACTATTTTTCTCTGCCCCTGACATATGCAGGGAACACTCTCCTCTTTAAATGTCAGGGTCTCCGTGACCTCCTGCGCAGGTTTATTAGAGTAACTATCAGTTCTCCTTACCAACTACCTTTTCCCCGTTAGGATAGACACTTCAGCCTTAAATAAATCCCTTATTTGTTTTAGTTTAGCTCTCTTCTGCCATTGGGTAGAGACATTTCTATCAGCAAGGAATGGCTGACCCAAGTATAGACATACACTTGCCAGCAGATTCTATGACATGTATCAATCATGTATTCATGAATTGAAGTCTTTTGAAATTAGAAAAAATTTCAAAATCTCCTCTGCTGCTGACCATCAAAATGTCTAATTAGGAGTATTTACTTGTGACAGGTTTCTTTAAGGCAAGTTTCTTTGAAAAATCATGTGAAAATCTATAAACAGATGAACATTATTGGAAGGGAGGATTTTTCTGTGAAAGGCGGAGGTTGAATCTAGAAGCAAGCTACTGATAATTTTTAACAACTCTAAATTAGAAACTGAAATGACAGGTGAGCAAATAAAAACAGCGTACGGAATGGATGAATAGGAAAGCTAGGCTGAACGAAAGAAAAGAAGGGAACTGCTGTCCCACTGGCTCCACGGTGACAAACCTGACTCTGGAGCAGCCTCTCTCCTCTGCACAGCTGCGCGGACAGGCAGTGCGGCTAACACTGCACGGGTGGGAAAGTAGGATTAAAGAGGATTTCAAAATCAGTTTTTCTCTGTTGAATTTTTCATTTGTGATCAGATAACTGGACAGATATCCAATCAATTGAGTAATCACTCCTATTTGCAACTTGATCAGGTGATTTTTTAAACAACATATTCCCTAACTAAGGAGCGCGCTGTCCTGCTGTGGGTTTATAAGAGACACCCTGTAAACTAGAAGGGGTGCGGTCAGAAGGAGAGAGATGCAGATGGAGAGACATGCTGTAGTTTGCAAAGAGATAATTGATCACTTTTTGTAACAGGAGCAAAGAGAAACGATCACTTTTGTAATAGGAGCAGCTCATCAGGTCCAGAAACAAATTTCTGGCAAGTCTGCAGAATGTCCTTGTCTCTCTGAAAGGAAGCAGCGAAAAGGGGCTGAAGTATGATGCCAGAGGGAATGAAAAGACATGGCCTTCGATGTGAAATCAAAGCAAGATGTCCAGTTTTACAGCCCAGCCGCAGAACCAGGCTGTGCTCCACCGTCCGCCAGAGCTGAGAAAACTTCACGGCCCTGGTCGAGTGCAGCCACCAGTGTCCACCCTCAGGCCCGGCCCCACCCCAGCCCCAACTCACTCCTCGGGGATTCCTTCTCGACTCGGCTCTTGGCATCCTGGGTCCAGACCTGACACCAGAAATTTCTTTGGCCCTGCAGCTCTGCCAGTGGGTAGGGCCCACATCTTAGGCTTCCTGCACATCTTCAGTCTGGATGAGCTGTGTTCCCAAAAGGCAACAATATTCTGCCTCAAGCAAGACCTGCATCTGGAAGACACAGCCCCTGACTTCCCGACTTCAGAGCTGCGCTTGTGCAGTGAGTGCGGCAGTGAGCCTGGGGCTGGCGTGTGGCCTGTCTACTCTCCCGTGGCCTCTGTGGCTGGAGAATTCAAGGACAAGCACTAATTAACTCGGACTCTAACCCAGGTACTTGCCTGGGGGAGGGAGCTAAGTTCTTACTGAAAACACGTGCATGGAGCTCTCTTATTCTGGCCCCAAAGCTGGGATAGGAGTTTTCGCATCTTGCTCCTTTAGACACACCCAGATTCTAGTCTGGGTTTCCCAGCACCCCCACGAACACCCCTGCTTCATTCCCTGTTCACCTTCTTCGCCCAGCTTGGCCCCAGGGCTTTTTCGTTCATCACTGTCCACTTGCTATGGAAAATCTCCACTCTACAGCTTCAGGATGCTTAAAGTTACACATTTATACATTATGAAATGTATACAACATCTTTGATCTAGATTTCTTTTTGTGCTACAGACTCACACTTACCTTTGCCTATTAGATCTCTCCTTGGATATCTCAAAATCTCCTCAAATTTAACATATTTAAAACTGAACTTTCCACCCCTTCCCCACCCCCAGCCTGGTGTCCTTCAGCACCCTCTGACTCAGTAAATGACACCAGCATCCAGCCAGCTCCATAGCCTCAAACCTGGGGCCCATCTGGACCCCGCTGTCCCCCTCACCCCCCATATTTAGAACTACTGAATCTACTCGTCACCACCTTCACTGCTACTACTGACATCCAGGGACTTAGGTCAGGGTAAAAATAATAAAAGCTAATAATCACTAAAGCTTTATTACATACCAGGCAGGCACTCTTCAAACTTAATATAAGCTATCTTTTCTAATCACCCTATGCATTAGTCTCCTAGGGCTCATGTAACAAATTACATTCATCAATAGACTATTCTACACCACTAGCACCATGCTGCAAGATTACAGGACAGATCAGTGCGTGGCATGGTGACTGTCATACAGAAGGTGCTCAATAAATAGCTGTGAATAAATTAATGAGATCATGTCACTAGCCCCATCAAAAGTCATCAAAAATTCCACACTGATAAAACTATCACCCTCAGACTCATCAACACCCTCTAACCCACCCTAAGATTCAAAAAGAACTTACAAGGAAACAACCTTTTAAAGCAGGGCTCCCCGACCTCCAGCTAAGGCCAGATACCTTAGGAACCAGGCCGCGCAGCAGGAGGAGAACTTGAATGCAATGCACTTGAATCATCCTGAAACCATCCCTCCTCCTTGCCTACCCCATCCATGGAAAAACTGTCTTCCACGAAACTGTCCCTGGTGCCAAAAAGTTGGGGACTGCTGTAAACAATGTTGAGAAGTCAGACAAGAAAAGAGCAATCATTTTGGCCACATACATATCTAAAAGTTCAACATGGAAAAATTTTATAAATGAGGTTATAAAAAATGGTTTGCAAAAATATTTCCAATGTATTTTACCCATATGCCTAATTTCCCAAAGCTCTAATAGCTTCTGAAGAAGTAAGTGCCTTCATTTATAGTTTGTAGAAATATAAATAGGTGAAGCTTTGTTGAAGGAAAGTTTATAAATAAAAATATAAATTTATCTCCTCTTAGCATTTCTACTTCTAGGAATTTATTCTATAGACCATTTCACCTTGGCACAAAGTAATTTACTGCTACATCTTTTGCAATAAAAATGTATTGGAAATAACCTGAATGCCCACCAATAGGAGATGGGTAAATCCATTATGTACAGCTATATCATCAGATATCTTGAGGCCCTTTGAAAATCAGGCATGTCTGTATGCATTAGTATGGAAAGGTTAATTCATTCTGTAAACTACAAAAAGAACATATAGGTATATACAGTTATATTCTATTTCTACATATGAATATGTATTTTGGAAGGATAACCCAGAAACTTGTCATTGTATTTGTCCTTAAGAAAGCAACAGTGACATTGATACAGGGGGTGGACAGAAGATTTATTTTTCACTGTAAACTCTTGTGTTGTTCATATTTATTTTGTTATGTGCTTGAATGAGAGAGAGAGAGAAAGAGAGAGAGCACAACTTTTCACCTAATTTTCCAACTTGATCTCATACTGCACTTAGCTTTCACCCACAATCCATTGCTTCTCAAGCGCGCTGAGCACAGTGACGCTGAGTGTGTGAGCTTCCAGTGCTCCACACTCCTTGACCGCACACTTCCTGCCTGTGGAGACCCTGCTCCTCCAAAGCCTCCCCATGCAGCCTTTCCTGATGTTCAGTGCTTCTCTCTGCACTCAGAGAGCCACTGTCATCGAATTAGAGCCATGTTTGCAAGGTGTCACCCTCATTGAATTAGCCCCTGATGGAAAGTGCACATCTTGTTGGCCTCTGCAGTCCCCAAAGAACCTGGAACTTGGCTTTACTGAACATGTCACTGATTCAAAAACATTAAGCAGAAGAGTCATCTAGGAAAACTTGTTTTTTATAATGACCCAATTTTAAGGGTGATCGAGAAAAATATGTAGCCAAAATACAGAACTCCTACTTAGCAAGAATATTTAAAATAGCAAATAATCGAACCTCAAAGCTGAAAATAAAGCAAATTCTGCATAATCAAATAGAATTACAAGAGCTGTATGTAAAATGAAATAGGAAGCTATGCCTTAAGTATATTAGTGATTAAGAGATAAATGAAAGAAAAATCATTTCATTTATAATACAGAAAAGATAGCTCTTGACATTTATATATTGATTTTTTAGCCAAACACACCAAGCCTGGACACAAAACACGCAACACTGGTTTTGATCGGGAAGTAGGCCACCCTTTGGGGGGTCCCTCAGCCCCTCCCACTAAAGATTCACGGCATGCAACTCGCTCTACTGCTTAATAGACGCTACCTTTTCTAAGCAAATGTTCCTAAATCATGTCAGTTTATAGTAATTTTTTTTATTACTTACTTTTTGCTGTCATTAAACCCATTTCCTCTTGATTTTGGTAATGTGGGATTGTAGAGGGTCACGTGACTCTATATGTTTAACTTTCGCATATCCTAAAGCACCCCATGGCAACTGACTATGTACTACCTTCTATAAACAATGAAACCAATTTTTCTGTGCCTGTAGAATATCACTATTGTGCATCAGGTCCACTTCTGTTGTCCTTATAACAACATACAATAAAATGAACTATAATGAAATAAAAATTTGGCATGGCCACAATGAAAAATTCACTCCAACTCACCGTTAGCGCTGTTTCGTACTCCCCAGCAGCCAGGTGTGCCAAGCCCAAGTAATAAGAAGCTTCTCCTTCCATTTTTCTGTCACTTCCTAATAATGTGAACATGCAGAGAAATTACTTTAAAGAAACCTATTACAACAAATAGAATATTTGCTTTTAAAGACAGTTAAAAATTATGATAACCAAATATATATACATTTATCAACAATCCTTGAAACCTAACTGTATACTGTTAAAAAAAAGTCGGATGTTAACCCAATTGACCTGGATCAGAGACGTTAAAATGCATTAGCAATATAATTGTGAGGTGTTTCCTTCTACATACACAGACAGTATTACCATTTTGAGATTCATACAGAACTTCTATGCTGGTCCACCAGGTAAAGACCGAGAGTCAGCATAGCCGCTACCACACACACCAAGTAATTGGTAAAGAGAACCAACACTGCGTAGAGCACAGACACAAATGCACAAACTGATGTTCCGTGCAGTCTCTAACAGGACAGCTAAATAGCAAATTAAAGACTTATTATTTATTGGGTTCTATTTAAAAGCTACTGCTTAAAATGTGGATGAGACCGATTGAGAGTTTGAGTTGTTAGTACAATACAAAATCCCATATGTTTGAAAATCCAAACTCATTTTTCTTGGCTAATGACTGGAATGCTTTTCATCTCCTTTCATGGAATTTAGCCTTCCTAACCTCTGTGTAATGTGTTTTATTCCAGGAATTATCAAGTTCTTCCTTCCAAAAGTAGGATGTGAAACATGTAACAAGTGATCCGATAAGATGTACATCACCCTTTCTCATAAACATATTTATTCACATTTACTCTACTAAATAGAACATATACATCTAATATACTTACAAAACCATTAACAATTTTTTTACACATAAAAAGAATACTATCCATTTTCTGCTTTTGGAAGTCTTTGGCTCTCAATGTTACCTAACTCCTGGGTAATGCAACCGCCGACCGACCACCGACGCACCCTCATTCCCCATCCTTAGGAGCAAAGCGGCAGTGCGGCAGTGCGTTTCTGCTCCGCCTTCCAGCCTTGATGGATTCCGGCCCAGCGAGCGGCAGTTCTCGTGCTGCGCTCACTCTTGCCACTCAGTTTACTGCCGCTTGGGAAGCACGGCTCCGAGGCAACAGCATGGCAAATGCCAGGGACAGTGTTTTTTCCCCTTCTCTAGCAATTACACCAATTGCAGAGAATTACACCCTTAAGATTTCACTTCAGCACCATTGATAGCTACCGGTGATCCAGTCCAAGGAATTTTAACTCTTCAAATTCAGCCGGGCACTAACTTTTTCTCTGATATGGGTGAGACTGGGGAAGGGAGAGGTGGGTGAAAGGAAAGAGGCTGGGAAGTGAAGCTGCCCCTGAATGATGAAGTCTGCTACGTGTCATCTGTACTTGTGGCGTTAAATGGTGTCACTGTGTTACTGCACTCACAACAATGTGCACTGATAAATTACCATCATTGGCATCTCATTCTATACAAGGGGTATCCCTTGTTAATAGAAAGGTTCTGAGGCAGCTAATGTAAGTAGTTGGGTCACATCAAATATTATTTTTAAAATAGAATTTAAGCATGAGAACCTTTCCTGCTCACAAGTTGAGACAAAGTTAAGATAAATGAATGCAATAAAATAATGGAGAAAAATGTCAGCACTATTAAAGATGAGAGATTCATACACCAAAGGGGAAAAAATGTAGAATACCATCCATATATTGTGTAGTTTGAGTGGGTTGAATTAACACTGGCTTTGTTATCTAAATCAATAATCATTTATCTTAAAGAAAATACCATGCTCTTATTTTCAAGACTCTAGGAACCATCCTTTCTTTCTTGGTGAACGACCTTCCAGTCTTACAAACGTGAACCTGAAGTAAAACGCCTTTCCCTAATTGATACCTTGCATTGGAATTGCGCATAACCTCCAAGTGACTACAGTCAGCTGGGAGCCAACTATGTACATCAACGCTTACTCCTGAGGGAAGGTACCAGGCCCCCATTCATTCGCAAGCAGTTCATGCAATGAGGTACATATTTCAATGGGGGGGGGGGTTCCTAAGGGCATTCTAACCAGTATTATTATAAGATGTAATACAGCGAATAAGCTGTTTACTTTTACTCTTTAGAAAATTAAAACTAAAACCAACCTTGCTTACTCCAAATGACCCCTCTGTTACTCCAACAGAGCAAGTATATCCACCAGCCAATCAACTTCAGGTCATGAGCGTAACTTCCACCTTTTTCCTTCCTGAAAAGTCTACTCTAATAATAAATTACTAGATGGTAATAAAACTTCCTTGCTTGTCACAAAGTAAAAATAACTACAGGCTCCGCATTTTTTATATTTACTTGCAAATGATCTGAAATATCAAGGATCAGCTTTCACAAAAGTGTTTTTTCTGCTGTTAATGAATCCCCTGGGGATCCTGGGAACCTGCAAATTCTGATGCAGTAGGTCCTGGCTGGGGCCTGAGATACTGCTTTTCTTACATACTCCCTGGTCTTGCTATGTTCCAGTCCAAAGGCCACGCCTTGATAGGCAAGAGTCTAATAAAACATATTAGAGTTCTGTTTCCCTGTTCTCCTAACTAAATATTTACCATCTTCCCTATTACCTGACAACAGGGAATTTACAAACAACAAGAGGGCACTCGGATTGTAAGAATAATAAGATATACACAACCACGCCCCTTTAACTTTTGCAAATGACCTTACCTCCTTGTTATGGGTTCATTGTTTTATAACATGACTCCCAGAAGGTTGTAATTTTGGAGATAAAATTTTCCAGAAACTACTGGATTTCTTGTTGTCAGCATTGAGGCACCTCTGCTTTACAGTGAAATTTGGAAGCATATTGATGGCATTTGTCTTTGCATTTCATATGCAATAATCATCCAAACACGGATGATGTTTATGTCCCCCTTGGGGGCGGCAGCGTCTGCCCATTAAAGGAAGCGATGTGAGAGTGTTCCTTCTTACTCACCTTCTTTGGCGATTTCAGAAGCTTTTATTAGAATTCTGATGGCCTGTTTGTAATCTTTATTTTCCAGCATTTTGTCTGAGAGTAATCTGTAAATCCTCAGGAGACTCTCGCAGGCCAACAAGTTGAGAAAGTGGCCTGTCTCATCCTTCCATATCCGCCCTTGTGTCAATTGATGGAATGCTTCATAATGGTCGGCAGCTTCCAGGAGCTGACCTGGAGAGTAGAGCCATTCATACATATAAACCACGGGCCAGAGCATGTTTTCAAAAATTCTGTGTACATCTTATGTTTTACTATTACGAGGGGGGAAGGGACATAAAACAGAGTCAAGGTTTTCTCAGGCTGAGGGAGACTTAAGCTGGAAAGGACCTCTGTCCCCCTGGTCGCCTGCTAGAGGGATGTGCTTCGGCTAGTAGAAGCTCACTAGGGTTACGGGTGTTTAGAGAGAGTGTGAACATCTGGTAATTATTTTTAAAAAAGATTTTTATTTATTATTTTTAGAGAGAGGGGAAGGGAGAGAGGCAGAGAGGCAGAGAGACACCAGTGTCTGGGTGCCTTGCACCTGCCTCCAGCTACGGACCTGGCTGGAGACCTGGCTTGCAACCTGGTTATGTGCCCTGTCTGGGACTCGAACCAGCCACTTTTGGGTTCGCAGGCCGGCGCCTTATCCACTGAGCCACCAGCCAGGGCAACGTCTGGCAATTATTAATGACAATCATGTTAGCTAACATTCATGTAGTATTATATGTGCAAAGCACTGTTCTTTGAGCTTTATAGGCATTTCTCATTAAACAGTCTCGAGGAATAGATTTATGATTCCATTTTCAGAAGAGAAAGTGAGGGTGAGAATTTTGCTCATGACTGCATGCCTAGCGGATGAGTAGCTGCAGGCAGATGGGTTCCAGAGCCCACCCTCTCCACCACCTACAAATTCAAATTCAAATGTTACCGATCTTGAAGCTTTTTCTCCAAGTTTGACTAAACTGTTCAAGCAGGCATTTGTACACAGTATTCTGTTTAATTCTGAATAATTAAAACGTAACTTAATGCCTTCCTGGATTCTATTTTATAATATAGTTAAAATATATCTTCTTAAAGCCAGAACTCTAAATGAGCTTTGAGTCATTTCATCCCGTGAAACGTGAGAGCAAGCCCATTTCCGGAAGAGTTGTTTGCAGCTCCGTGCTGTGAATAGTATTTTCCTTGTGAATTGCCTTGTGGAAATGCTCACAGTATCCTGGAATTGGTATCGCAGTTTCCCCATTGGAATCGGTGGGGAAAGCACGTGCAACTGGGTATTCAAGTAGTAGTGGTGAGGGTGAGCGCAGGCCCCAGACAGATGGCTGGAGTTCCTACCGTAACTGCATTTTCCCTTCTCTGTTCTTTAGCCTCAGGCTACTTACTCATTTGCTGGGCCTGAGTTTAATTCTTCTGCAAAAAGGGGTTATAGCATAACTATTCAAGGTGCTAGTGAGAAATGAATACCTGATCCACAGTAGGTGCCCAATAAACATAGCTACTGTTATCAGTTGATGCAGTGATAATTATTTTTAAAAATCCAACAGGTTGGCCCTGGTGGTGGCTCAGTGGATAAGCGCTGGCCTGTGAACCCAAAGGTCGCTGGTCCAATTCTCAGTCAGGGCACATAACCAGGTTGCAAGCCAGCTCTTCAGCCAGGTCTGTAGCTGGAGGCAGGTGAAAGGCAACCATACATTGATATTTTTCTCCCTTTCTTCCTCCCTCCTTGCCCTTCTCTCTAAAAATAATGAATGAAATATTTAAAAATAAAATTCAAGCCCTGGCTGGTGGCACAGTGGGTAAGGCCTCCGCCTGTGAACCTAAAGGGTGCTGGTTCGATTCCCAGCCAGGGCACGTAACCAGGTTGCAAGCCAGGTCTCCAGCCAGGTCTGTAGCTGGAGGCAGGTGAAAGGCAATCACACATTGATGTCTCTCTCCCTCTCTGCCTCTCTCCCTTCCTCTCTCTCTAAAAAAAAATAAATAAATAAAATTCAACAGGTTGATTGAGATTGTTTTTTGTTTGTTTGTTTTATTATAAGTACAACTTACTCATTCTTCCTGCAAAAACTGTACTTGAGTCATTATAACAATTTATTATGACTGATTAAATTAACCCTGCTTAGGTCATATCAGGCTCAACGCGTTTCCTCAAATAGGATTCACTGGCTATTGGGGCTGGATATTACAGGTGAGTGCCACCACTGTCGAAACGATTGCAGTGATTTCCCCTATTGTCGGTTATCAACATTACCAATGTTCAAGTAGTAAAGAATGCACATATAAGGAAGAACAGTATTCATAGAGAGACATAAAAGAGATGGATGACGAGCAAATAACCTGTACAAAAACTCAGTACAGATGTGGCCTGACCTGGCCCCTGCGGCACCAGGCAGGTGGGGGACATGTCAGCAGAGACACGTTCATGACGTGACTACATACAGCCATACCTGTGGTATTATGGTATTACATAAGACTATTTCAGTACATGGACTGTGGTTTATAAGGGAGGATATTGAAAAACGTCAGAAAAAATTTACAAAATATTATCAGTATTTTTTGGGTGATGAATTTTTTTTCTGCTTTTATTTTTCCTCTCTCATCACTGGCATTTTCTAACATTTCTATCATCATAACATGTTCGCTTATAATAAGAAATATACACTAGGTGCTATTTTTAAAATAATGCCCAATCCCTTTCCATTTTGGGTACAAATACTCCAGGTTGAAGTTCGTTCCCCTAATCTATCTTTACATTTAACTGACCATTTTTCTTTACCTCCCACAACAGCAGGCACAGTTTGTCATCTCTCTCACTAGAAACGCCTTTCTCCAAATACCCATGACCCTCATTTTTAAACAAACGCGAGTGAAGCACTGACGTACGCATGTGTTACATTTCCTCTGTTAACCACATGTCTGCCTATACAGCATGTCTCTGCATCCTGGAAAGATGGCTACAAGAGTCCTTTCTTTCTATTCAGCATCTTTCTGTTCATCAGGTACAGACACATATCTCTCTTTGGTCACACGAATAGGAAAGGGTGGGTACAGGGAACTGTGGGTAAAGCCGGGAATATAAGGACTGACAACATCGACAGTCACATGCAGGAACCAGGTGAAGAGGGTCCCAAGTTGTGTTGAAAAAAAAAACAGATTCACTAAGAACTCCAGGAGGTAAGCCAGGAAATGATGCTCTGGATAACCCAACTAATTACAGTAGCATGCAAATGAGGCATAATAGAGTAAACAAAAGATGAGAGCTGGCAGTCATGTTCAAGGTTTGGTTTGCTTAGGGGCCAGAAAGGGAGGTGGGAGGGGCAAGGGGAAGGTAGGGGAGGAGTGTGGAAAGAAGAGGTGGAGGAAATGGGGGAGGGACGCGGGTAGGGAGGAGTGAAGGGAAGGTGGGGACTGTGCCCTTGAATTCCGTATTAGCAGACCTTCCTGTGTTACTAATGACATTAGGCATCCTGGACAGGGTATTAAATCGAGAATGAAGTAAGGGAGGTACTTGGTACATACATTGGTGTTGGTGGGTTACTATGGAGGTTGACCTCGGAATGATTGAAAATTGCTGTTTTCGGTTGAGCTTGATTTTTGCTAGAGCTTTGGGGCTAATAGTGCTTAGCTGATGACTACTGGCCAAGGTTCAGCTCCCTGAAGAGTCTACTTGAGGCCTCCCACAAGGGAGGATCATGTTCTAAGATGCACAGGTAAAAGAGAACAGGGAACTATTCTTTTCTGAAGGCCTATGAGGTGCTAGTCAAAAGGGAACCCCCTCCCCCACCATACATTATCTTATTTAACCTCCAAAGAACTGGTGAAATAAATATTACTTTTACGCAAAAGAGAAAGCTTGAGGCTCACAAAGGTTAAATGATTCAAAAGCATAAAAAGTGATGTTTAGGATTGAAACCCAGGATCACAGAAAACACCTGCAGCTTCATTCCACCGCATCAAGTACTAGTCAACAAACCAAAGGCCAGGAACCTCAGGTGAAGTAAGTTATATCCTCTGTACATAAATCTCTCAAGTTAAAAGTAATGCTTCAATCCTATCTCTTCCATTCTACAACCCTGTGACCCCAGATAACCCTGATATGCTCGTGCCGGGCCTTTCTGAAGGAGTCAGGTGTGCCACTGGCCGTGCAACCTACCTGTAAATTCCTTGCCTCCCCTGAACCTGCAGGGACACCTGCGGGGTACCTGGAAATCCTTGGGTGCCCCAGACTTAGTCACCTGTGGCCACACCTAGCTCTTCACAGTTTCACTTCCCCTCCCTTTTCCACTTTGCTGCGGATGATGTCACTCGGGATTCTGATCAGCACTATTTACACCGAGGTGCCTACACGGAGAGGAAGGAGAGTTTACCGGTCCTTCTCAGATGTAGGGATTCATTTCTATGATCATTTGGAGGCAAATAGGTCCCTAAATAAGCCAGCAGGGATTTGGTCCAAATGGCGTTAAGCATACAAATGGCTTGTCTAAACCTGCTAACGGCTGGTCAGAATTTGAAAGTACATATTATCAAATAATATAATATTTGATTTAAAATATTAAAAAATATATATCTATAATATAAAGGAGCATAATAATTTAGATATGCAACTATTTCCCTTTGAGCATGATTAACAATAATAGGATTTGCGTGCAATTTATACTTCCAACTATGAATAGGGTTTTAAAGATTTTATTGCTTTCTCAGAAATGACTCTTGATATTGAGACTAGATATTTATTAGGATATAATACATATTTAAATTTTTTTTAATTTAAATTGAATATACTTGAAATACCATAAATGGTCATCAATAATGCGATAATTTTAACAAAACAAATGAAAATATAAAAAAAATAATGAGGTAGCACAGTGGATAAGGCACCGGCCTGCAAACCCAAAGGTTCCTGGTTCGATTCCCAGCCAGGGCACAGAACCAGGTTGCAAGCTAGGTCTCCAACCAGGTCCTTAGCTGGAGGCAGGTGAAAGGCAACCATACATGGATGTCTCTATCCCTCTCCGCCTCTCTCCCTTCCCCTCTCTCTAAAAATAATAAAATATTTTTTTTTAAAAGGATAATGAGTCAGATTGTCCAATTTGACTCATAGCATCATCCCTTTATAACTTCTTCAAAGTGTTTGTATATAGTCTATCCTTTATCATCAGATAACGTTTTTAAAAATAAATTTTAATATATTAGAGCCAGACCAGATTCTGGGTTCTACCATCAATCTCACTGAGAGACAAATGTCCAGATAATTGTTTTTCTGGAATTATCAAATGCAACCATTACCTGTTACTGTGAAGAGGTCAGAGAGAAGAAGAATGATTACCCCAAGATATCACAAAAATGAAAGTTAGCTGAAGTCAGGACAGAAAAGAGGCGCCCTCGGTAATACTCATAGGTGCTAAAAGTCTCCTAAAGAGACATGAGCTCTATCGGGTGCACCCAGCAAATCTTTACCCTCACTAGGACGGGGTGGGTGGGACAGGGGAGAACAGTATTGGAAAAAATGGGACGACTCTCATACAACAACAATACATGAATAAAAAAAATTTCACCTTCACCATGAGCAACGGCTCACAAGAGCAATGGCGATAAGGAAGACATACCATGGCTCACCTCAGTGCCTGGAAACTTCAAGTGACCTGGGGAAGAAAATGGAGCCAACTGTTTTGTTGGGTGGATTGGAGATGGTCCTCCACCAATACCACCAGTGATCAATTTATCTCAACAATATGAGGCAGTACCAGAAGGCACATCTTAGACACACCGTGAACGACTGTGTAGAACAGAAGGACCCAGGTATGGATAGAATCAGCCTAAATTACAGGGTTTGGTTTTGTTTCTCCCCCCACCCCCCAAACAATTACATAACATTTACATAAATAATAAAAAGGTTGACATGTAAAGGACATTTATATTTTGTTTGTCACATAAAGAAAAACGCTTTCAAAATAAGACTACTAGAAAGGAGTTTCACTTCACCTAAATCCCACACAAACGGGGAATCCATCCATTTATTTAAAAATACAAACAAAACCCAAGCACCGCTGTAATCTGCAAGGCTGCTTGGTAGGATGCTAAGACAAACGCTCCATCAGGAAAATAAGATTTTATATATTTGGGTATTATCCAAATTGTGGCTTGCCCCTCTTTTCTGCACAACATCCTTGAAAGTTTATAGATATTTGTTGTATCACGGCAGATGTCTAGAACAAATATTAAGCAAAGGAGAATGTATATGATCTCTCCCATTTTAGTTTTTTTTTTTAAAGTAGGAAGATTGACTAGATATTAACACAAATGGGTTTAAATGTGAAGCTGCCATAAAAGCAGGAACATAAATGTAATTCTCCCAGCCGCTATTTTGATGCACATTTTTGATTCCATGAATATTTTATGAAATGGCCCAAACTAAAGCCATATAACATTCCTGCATTACTGATGCTTGCGCCCGTGAGCTACGAACATTAGAGGCATGATTGAGTGCATTAAAATGAACTCATTCAGCAGTGCATTGATTACTTGAAGGGGGAGGGAAAAGAGGGGGAAAAAAAAAAGAAAGAAGTTGCTCCACTTAAGAAAACAGCGCACAAATCTAAACTTTGCAATATAATAAGGGAGAAAGCGAGTTGGAATAAAATAATATTTCATAAATAAAGTGTGACTCTGTCTAGACCTGACATTCATTAGGCACAATGTTAATTATGTCCGAAGATGGCTCCTGGGTTGATTTTTTTTTTTTTTGTTCAGGTAATTTAAAATGTCACAGTCTCTAAGATGCTCGGACTGGCCATCCTTAGCTCCATGCATCAGCAGTTCTGAAAGTAGCTAATTATTTCCTTTTCTATCAACTTGTACATTTGCCAGTAAAAATAATGCCCCAGAAACAACTGCATGAAAATAATTTGACAGGTCCATAAGGCCTCTTTCATTGGTAGCACTCACACAAATCTCAAGCATATTTGGCTTTAAATTGTGCACATTTGTTGAGGAATTTAGGGAAACATTCCACTTTAGTTTCAAATAGCAACCTAAAGGAACAATAAAGCTTTATGTATATTCCATTACATTTTAATCTGGAGCTACTGAATATCTTTGGTGGTAAGTTACTGTTCTGTACAATATAGACATAAAATCTGCTAGAAGCAATACTGAATAGTTGCAGAAAGAGAAAACTGTTACTGCCCTTTTATAAAAACAAAGGACACTGCTTTCCATTATGGTTTAACTGCGAGGACATTTTATATTATCTAGGTTTTTACATGCAGTTGTGATCATTATAACAGCCCTATACATGCAGGAATAGTTAGGGTCTGTCACAGTTGCCAGTGGAAACTATCACTTTCAAAGGTTCCTCTCTTGTCAGAGGAGGTTTGTTCTATACGATGACCCACTGCGCACACTTGCAAAATGGAACACTGGAAAATGGAGATTTTGTTCTGCAACTCAACAGCAGCCCTAATAATCCAGGGAGAAAATGTGCCCATAACTTGGGTCGCTACTTTGGGATACTTAGAAGGAATTAAAGATGCTACTTAGAAAATCAATTTTTTTCTTTAGCATTCCGAGAGCAAAGCCCTCAGATGGACATCACAGGAAGGCTAGTGTATCCCTGTTAAAGAGTATGAGTCACAAAACCAGATAACAAAAAGGATCCCAGGCGGACAGGTGTAGGGGACACTCACTAAAGGCTTTATGACTGATGTTGGCAAACACTCACAAGTTGATGTTTAAAATACAGATGTGAGGACTGGTGGAGGGTTGGGGAGCTGGTGAAAGAGGTAAAAGGATTAAGAAGTACAGATTGGTAGTTACAAAATAGTCATGGGGATGTAAAATCCAGCATAGGGAGTATATTCAATAATGTTGTAATAACTATGTGTGGTGCCAGGTGGGTACTGGAAATATTGAGGGTGACACTTTGTAAAGTACAGGATTGTCTAATTACTATATTGGATACTTGAAACCAATACAAAAATAAATAAAATCCAGAAGATTTGCTTGGATCTCTACAATATTCTGTAGGAAGTTAAAAAAAAAAAAGTTTGTACTTATTTATTTTTAGAGAGGGGAAGAGAGGGAAAAAGAGAGGCTGAGAAACATCAATCAACTGCCTCTTGCTCTTGCACACCCCCAAGCAATGATCTGGACTGCAACCCAGGCATGTGTCCTGACCAGGATTTGAACTGGTGACCTTTTGGTTCACAGGCTGGTGCTTAATTCACTGAGCCACATCAGCCAGAGCCCTGTAGGGATTATTAATTGTTGTTGTTTGTGATATTAGATAGCTGGATTGTAGACAGTGATGGAAACCTTGACTGATCATTATTTTAATAAACTTTAAACAGGTGGGTTCTATCCAAGTTTTGTCATTTCTAAGGGTTTAAAGAGCTTTGCTCTTAAATGTTCATACTAGTAAGCATTGAGATTACCCAATTTTTAAAAACATGAAAACATTTGTGTAATGTATAAACAGAAAATTCAACACTAGCCATTATAAAAACCTGTAGAACTCATAGAGCTTACTATTATTCTCAAATAATAAATTGTTTTACTTTCCTGGTTTCTATCTCATCTTAAAATACTAAGTTAAGGTGTTGACGAGCATAAAAAGTCTGAGAAGAAATAAAGTCAATATTGGCATTAGATCAACTAATGAGTTATATTGCTCTGCACTTAATCAATAATGTAATTCTTACTTGAATTACATACTGCTCATGATTTTAAACAAACTACATACTGATCACATGTATATGTTTATATGAGCAAAGAGAAGGTATGCAGCGCATATACCAAAGTATGCATATTGATTAACTTACGGAAGTTGGAGGTGAGGAGAGTGTTAGCTTTTCTCCTATACATGGTGGTTTTGAGGGAAAATAAGCACGTGCAATTTTCAATATTACCAACAAACACCAAACTAACAAACTGATAGTAATCATTAAGGTGAGTACGGAGGGAGAAAATAACCTTAGCTGAGCCCGCACCATGTACCACGCACAACAGTAGCTGCTACGGAGGACGTACGTCAGTACCTACATTTAGAGATGCAGAAAACATCCCTAGGGGCCCTCTTGCCTGAATTCACACACCAAGCAGGTGGCAGAGGGCACAGCTGATGCCTAAAGACCACAGGGCTTTCCTTCCTTAAGACGACCCTTTTTAGAAACTGTGTTCCATGTTTGACTTAAAGACAGAGGCCACAGTTTGAACCTTTACATGATAGAAATGGACCACTCGCCCCCTAAGAAAGGGCCCTGAATGAGGGTGACAATGCCGCTTTGGGGTGTGGTTGGGAGGGGCATTCAATCAGGTGTGTTGGCACCATGCAGCATGCCTGGTGGTATGCACACAGGCAGGGACTTCTCATGCCATGGTATCTATGATTTTCCCAGGTTAGCCGTTTGGGGCAAATCTGGGTGGGCCCGTTACCATGGAATGCTCCCCAACTGAAACAGCAGGGGACGCTGCCACTCCTTCAAATTAAGAGCCAGCAGAGGCGTCAGGTGGAACAGTACACTTCCCCCATCTCCCATCTGACGCCCCTCTCAGTCCCGGGCAGGGGCCCCTCTGATGAGACACTGCGGGGCAGAGCATCGGAGGGAGCCCTACTCCAGGGCCGTGGCGCCCCGGGGCCAGGAGCTGCAGGCTGGTGCAGCCCCTCCGGAATTCGGCGCAAAGCTTGGCAAAGGGGCCGCCTGCCGCAGAGTGGGTGCCTCGGAATGAGGCTTCCTCCCGCACAGCTCGTTAGGCAGCAAATAATTAAAACGCCCTGGAAAAGACAGGTAAAATACAAGCAGTCCTGTCAGTAACGCACACATGAAAGAGAAGGGGAAGAAAATGAATTTGAAAAAATAAGGCAATGAAATAATTCATTGGAAGCTCTAATAAAGTTTCATTTGCAGTCTTGTTTAAAGATATATCAGGCTTCGGGGATGTAACCTAATTACATTTTTATTCTAAGTTCCATTCAAAGATCTTGGACTTTGATTCTTTAACACAGATCAAACATGGAATAATTTTCTTGTGGCTATCAATACTTTAAAAGGCTCTCTTGATTAAATACTGTAAGGTTTTATGAACAAGTACATAGAGTATATGGAGAATAAAAGAACAGGCCCTGCAAAGTGACAATTAATTTATATAGAAAAAGCAATGCTAATTTACTTAATTGATGGAAAAACTTTTAACTATTAAATTCACTTTTATTCAAATATAAAATGACCAGTTTCTAATACTGATCTAGCCAGGTACACCTTAGAAAATGTGGAAATGTGTATGTAGCAGCCTCTATACTGTTTTACCTTCATGGAGTACAGTTATCTATTCTCTTACGGAACCATCCTTTCTATGCACAGTCTGGGTAGACCAAAACGGCAGTGAAGATTAAGTCATGAGGGGCATATCACTAGCGCCCAATGATGGGAAGAGATTCTCACTTAACCCTGCATGGGAATCTTGGCAGGAGTGGGGGGCGTAGCAGAGAGAAATGACCGTGAAGGAAAAGGGTTGGACAAGCTGGCAAATGATGAAGGACATAAAAAGGGAGATACAATTTTTTAATTTATAATTTTATCAGGGTTAATTTTATTTCAGAGCCTTTTAAATGATGATTTTTAACAAAAAATAAGTAAACCCAGAAGGTCAACCTTGTCGAGGACACTGCTAGGCAAAGCTTTATGTAGGATTAAAGTAAGAAGAACATTGAACCTCAAATCAAAAGACTGGTGCTGACATGCTTCTGCTGTCCTTTAATCTCTCAGGGTCTTATTGTCAGCAAAGCTGAAATGGGGAGTCATATCACCTACATCATTCATGAGAAAAAACACTTCGTATAGTACAAAACGCACACCTATGTGTGGCTGCCATTATGCACGTAGAAGATACATCTGATTTGTTGTGAGTCCATCTAAAAATGGTCCTGCTAAATCAGTTTGGAGAATCATGCAGTACTGAGACAGTTTGTGTGCCTTTGTGTTGAGCATGACGCACAGACAGAACATTGAGTGAATGGGGAAACAGAGCTCTGGGCCAGGTCTTGCCCCTGCTGCTAAGAAACTGTGCGAGTCCTGACTGGTGTGGCTCAGTTGCTTGGGTGTCATCCCACAAAGCAAAAGGTCGCTCATTTAATTCCCAGTCACGGCACGTGCCTGGGCACATGTCTAGGTTGCAGGTTTGGTCCCTGGTCAGAGTGCCTATGAGGCTACCGATCCATGTTTTTCTCCCCGTTCCTCTCAAATAAATAAATAAATAAATCAAAGTATCTGGCCATGGAAAAGTGTTCAATTGCTTTGTTTCAGCTTTCTCACCTAGTAAACTAGGGTCTGAATTTGGTGACTTCTAAGATCTAATAATGGCTCTGAAATGCATTTATCTAAAAGAATTGAACAACCTCAGCTTCCAACCCAGTTTTTAACAAATGAGTACTAGTTACTAAATCCACATCCACCTGTTGTTCCATAGAAAGGAGTTTTCCCTGACCTTTAGTGCCACCCTTACAGAATCTCTTCTTGAACATCAGCTTTCAGGAATTATAAAAAGTTGTGAAAAATCTATTGCCCACCTGAGCACAGGGAAGTTATTTATAGAGCCCTCTTCTATATGCTTAATGTGCATAATGAAAAGATAAGAAAATCTTCAATGAAAGTAGAGCAGGTGGTTTTTGCCTTTTAGTTAAAAAAAAAATATACACACACACACACACACACACACACACACACACACACAGAGGCCAGAGAGGAATAATTTTGAAAGTTTTCCCAAATTGCCTTGTGGTAGATTTGCACCCTAGCAGTAGCCTGGGAGGGGGACACACTGCGGCACCACCAGCGGCTGCAGACCTGGACAGAGGTGGGGCATCGGAGCTCAGAGGAAGAGCTGCAGACAAGGGGGCCGAGCCCCAGCCCGCAGCGGGAGGGGTGAGCGAGCCACCCGCAGGCCTCTCTGAGGACTTTCTGGGCTGTAAACCACTGCCGGGACCTGCCGCTCTAAGTGACAGGCGCACCCTGGGAGGGAGAAGACAAGCAAACCGGGAGCAGCCAGGACCTAGGCCTGAGCACCACACCCACCACACAGAACACTGGGTATTTATTTCTCTTATTTAGTTGTCAAAATAAATCTCTGAACAGCTAGAACAGATTTTTCTTTAAATGATGAAGAGTGGTACAAAGAAGTGAATTTGGGGCTCCATCTCTACCTTTTATAAGCTGACATTTTCCTCTCCCTAACAGGTAAAGAAGTTGACAGTTTTTAAAGACTAATATTCCAAAGCCTTTTAGGTGGCGGAGGCCATCGGAGCTGGAGGTGAACGCAGAGCCTGGAGGGCGTGCGCCCTTCCTCACATCAGAGCCGAGGAACGAGGAAGGAGGGCCTACAACAATGGCACAATGGGCCCAGATGGAAACAGTTACCCAGCAAACAGCACTGCCAAGGGGCAGGGAGGGAGGGAAAAAGGGAGAGAGACATCCATGTATAGTTGCCTTTCACCTGCCTCCAGCTACAGACCTGGCTGGAGACCTGGTTATGTTGCCCTGGCTGGGAATCGAACCAGTGACCTTTGGGTTCACAGGCCGGCACCAATCCACTGAGCCATCAGCCAGGGCTTCCAGTTTATATATATATATATGTGTGTGTGTGTATGTGTGTGTGTGTGTGTGTGTATTTTTTAATTTTAAAAAAGATTTTATTTATTATTTTTAGACAGAGGGGAAGGGAGAAAGGCAGAGAGGGAGAGAGACATTAATGTATGGTTGCCTTTCACCTGCCTCCAGCCACCTGGTTATGTGCTCTGGCTGGGAATCAAACCAGCAACTTTTGGGTCCGCAGGCCAGCACCTTATCCACTGTGCCACCAGCTACGGCCCAGTTTATATTTTTATTTAAAGCCTTTGTCCCATATACATAACACTCCTGTAGATTGGGGCTTCCCTTTTTATCTGAAAATCAATTAGCAATTCACCTTTCCCCCATTTTCTACTTCATTATAATGGTATTCTCTCTTTAACAGTTCTTGAATCATCACTATGATTTCTTAACAATGGTTAAAACCTTCTGTCATTCTCTATACTTTTGGACCCAATGGATTTTTAAAAATTAGGTCGTTTCCCCCCAATTAAAATACAGCCCATGCACGAGGTAGCGCGAAGGGTCCCATAATGGCAGCCAGGCTCCCTCCACGTGCGCTTCTCCCGGGGCCGCCTCAGTGGGTCTGAGAGGGGGGAATTGGATGGGTTTTAAATCCTCCCAACAGCGCTTGCATCTCTATTAATTTTTAATAAAATGAAAGAGAAAATAAAATACCACACTAAAATCTGATATATCCTTTGCATTTCTTTTAGTTATTAAGGCTGTTTTTCTAATAAACTGGCAAACATTATTCCATGATAAATAAGAAATTACCATGAAATTTCTATTAATTTTGATGTGGCATCTTTGATGATATTAAATCTTCGATGGCATTATTGTAGTTCAACTTCCTTTTTTTTTTTTTTTTTTTTTGAGAGCTGGATATCATGATAAACTTCATTAAAATGTCAATAAAAATATTCACCAAATGATGTCATGTTTATAATGGAATAGAAAATAAGGTAAAAAGCCAAAACTCTAGGAAAAGATTATTTACATGAGATATTGGGAGTTTTAAAAAATGTCCTTAGGTTATTTTAGATAATATTCAGTTGATCACTGCCCTACCACGAATGCTTCATCTGTCACACTTTGAGATGAAGGAACATTACATTCTTCACATATCTACTATTATTATATTTCCCTTTTTGCCTCCTGAAATAATATCATCTTTTTTTAAGTGAAGGAAGGTTACTGACACCATATTGAACGTGTTTTAGCTTCCTGGGGCTGCCATTACAAAGAGTCACAAACTGGGTGGCTTACATAGCAGAAGGTATCCTCTCTCAGGATACCTTTCTAGAGGCTGGAAATCTGAAGTCAAGAGGTCAGCTGGGCTGGCTCCTTCTGAGGGCTGTGAGGAGAATCTGTCCAGGGCCTACTCCTAGTTTTTGGTAGCCTCAGGTGCCTCTTGGCTTATAGATGGTGTTCTCCCTATGCCTTCACTTCATTTTGCCTCTGTACATACCTGTCTCTCTGCCTAATTTCCCCTCTTTTTATGAGGATACCAGTCAGATTGCATTAGGGTTCATCCTATGACTGCATCTTACCTTGATCATCTACAAAGACCCTGTTTCGATAAGATGTCTTTACAAGTATTGGAGATTAAGAATTCAACATCCATATGGGGCCCACAATTCAACTTTTAACAAATATAATAGGAAATTCTCTCTGAACTGAGTAAACAGAAAGGGCCAGCACTGTATGCAACAGCTGTCTTTGTCTTGAAGTGTGGTTACCAAGAACTGTCAGTATCAATCCTGGAGTAGCAAAGAAGAATAGGACCACATGTGTGACCCCAGGACAAGGGTCTGCGGCCTAGCTAGAAATGTGTTTCTCCACCAAGCAGAGAAACTAGAATCACAGATGTGATTATAGTGAGGTACATGTGGGAGCCCAAGCACATGCCAAGTCTGAGGTCAAGGCAGAGGGGACAGGGCAAAAGGATGAGGCTGTGTATGAGGAGAGTTAGTCCTAAGAGGCTTCATTGCAGGAGACCTCCACTTGACGAAACAACTGTGCCTCCAACCAGTCTAATGCCCAGATGGCTGAACATGAAAAAGGCCATTCCTCCAACACATATTGGAAGGGTGGGAGCTTGGAGGAGTTGACTCAGTCACTGCGGAGGCTGTTACAAGATGAACTTGGTTTTTCTTGCATTTCCTACACCTCAGCCCATTTAGTCCTGGTATTTAAAGGCAAGCAGAGTGGATAGTCTGCCTTGGCTCTGCTCACTGGCCACGTGGCCCGGGGAGAATCCCCTGCTTCTCCCTAGGGTTGGGAGACAGTTATAGGAACAGCATCTCACTCCGTTCCAGTGTCCAGCAGAAATTCTTCCAGGACTGAGGTTTGATTCTCTCTTACTTTAACTCACCGGTTCTCTTCTACTTTGATCAGTTTCTGAAAACATCTAGCCTTTGGGAGTGAGCTTCTTTTGAAGCTTCAATTTTGCTCATGGTCCTGGTCTTGTCCTAGTTCTGGAAGGACGGGACTTCTGTGGCAGTAATCTTTATGTTAACACCCTTCTTTATGCAGAATTTAAAGATTTAAGAGGTAAGGGTTAATGTGTCCAGCACTGATCCCATGTAGGCTGGTTTTCTAGAAAATAACATGGGCTCTAAGAAGGTTCCAAGGAAATGAGTGGGCAAGTTTTGCTGCTTACATGCTAGGTCCCATAGCTGCAACCACAGGGAGAGACCTGAGCACCCATGCCTCTCCCTCCTGCCCCTCTGCTGGTCACGCCCAGAAGGGGCTGTGTGACCTCAAAGCATGAGTGCTGAGCTGGCAGGACATGGCTGCTATCAAGGCCCTGCCATGTCATACTGTTTTTCTCTCTGGCCCCAACACACCTGGAGTTGGACGACTCTTCCCAAGGCACACAGCACCCAATGGAAGGGCAGTGGGAAACCGCATGCCCCCTGCTGCTCTGGCTCTGGACATTGTCTCAAAGCAGTGCTTCTGCTGTGAGTGCGGCTGACCAGCTACCTTGCCAGCATAAAGCAAACTGGGTGTCCATCCAGCACACATGGTGGCCTTCTAGAGCAAGTCGGGGATCTGGAGACAGATGACAGACCAACACTGGAGCCTGCTGGTGGTGCTGTGGTCAGCCTTCAGGATGGCCAGTTAGTGACCAAGAGTCATTTTGGTGTGTGTGTCTTCTCACCACCACCCTACTTCTGGTGTCCTCTGAGCCCTGGTAGCCCACACTGAGATATACTATCTAGAATCTGTCCAGGTCAACGATAATTCTAAGACCTGACCTGAGCGAGCTAACCAGGGTAACTCTGCCTTTCTTCAGTCATTGGGAGAACTTGGAATCAATGCTGCTTGTAGATCCTGGTGAGCTTTGAATCAATCCCTATGCTAATGTCACTGATCCTAGCTCTCTGAACTGATTGATGTGCATTTTCTAAGCTGGTTCTAGGGTGGTCTTCCCCTGCCTGTCTTCAGTGAACATGGTCAGCATCCTGTGGCTGTCACCCAACATCTTTTTCTAATCATCCTCCTGATCTCCCACAGCAAGTCCAGACTCAAAGCTCATAGGGTTGAAATAGAGTAGGTTGCAACCAGAGTGAGAGATAATACTTAGAAGCCACCCACTGGCAGTGGATGAGGTGCAACAGAGCGAAAAGCGGGCAGAAATTAAGAGCTAACTTGTCCAAGACTGATGCCACTCCAGGCTGGCCTCCCAGAAAAGAGACTGGCTTTCTAAGGCACCACGGAAACCAGCTAGTCCTTAGTGCCAGGGCCGTTAACTTTATTGAAAGCAAGGTTTGAGTCCAGCTTCTAAACCATTTGTAGGGGAAGAAGGAAAGGTTCTGCTATTTGCTCAACTATTAATGCTGATGTGGTCAGCACTGCCCTAGTTTGTCAGCCCTTAATAAAGCTGCAGGGCTTGGAGCTCAGGCCATGGTCATGCCAGGGAGGGGCTGGTGCTGTGCCCAACCACCAACGCCGGCCTGGCGGGAAAGGGCCCAAGTGAAGGTTCCACCATATCATCGAGCTGTTGTGGCCGAGGCCCCAGGTCATACCAGGGGAGGAGCCGCTGCTTCCCTAATCCTGTCTTTTAAAAAGCCCTCTCTCCCAGGGTCTGACACCTGGCCCTGCTAGACCTCGGAGTGGCCATAGCTCCTACTGACCCCATGTCTAGGAGCTTTCTCCAGTGACCATTTGTCCTGTTCGCATGACACAGTCCTTACAAACAGGTCACAGCTGTGACTGAAGGGATAGCCGCTGATTTGCTGCAAGTTTTGTCAATCCGCAACTACACCAAGTCTGCCCCCCTGGCTAGAGTCAAATATTTGGCTTTGAGACAGTGGCAGCCAGGCCACACGGTTCATGAAGACCCCACCTTTAACCCTAGTGGGGAGTAGACCCTATCTGCTGTGCTTGATGCCAGCCAGGGGCTCCAAGTGAGGCTCTGGTCACATATGTGCCAGGGGGTTGAACACTGGCTCTGACTGCACTCAGGTGCCCAGTCCCCGTGACTGTGGCTTCTGCTCAAGTTCATCTGCTCTGTGGTTCCCTGAGGGGGCTGGAGCCATGCCCTGGACCACAGCCTGCCCGGCTGGGCCCTGACAGCCTGCCTTTGCCATCTGCCGGCTGGTACCCTGCTCTACCTGAATGGGCACCCCCGGAATCAGGATGCTGCCACCTGCCCCCGAGGACAGCTGCCACCTAGCTGTTGTTGCGGGCGGGGCCTCCATTAGCTTGTCCAGACCAATCAGGTCAGATATGCGGAAGCTACACCACCGCCACCTCGGGGGGAATCCTACAGCCAGGTGAGTCCCTTTGATGGTCCTAGCTTACCATCCGCAGGAAAACTCCACCCCAGGTTATAAAAGCTACACAGATCATTTTCACCCTTGCTAGGTACATCAAACACTCAAAGGCCATCTCTAGAATTTTCATCAACACCAGATCAGTCACTTTACCTGTCAGGCAATGAGAGCATGGTTCGCAGGGTCTATGAATTGATGAAGGCCACAGAAAAGAATTTTAGGTCTGACCAACAGCAGTTGCAAACAGAACAACACAACCTAACAAAAATAATTTAATAGTTAAGACATTCTCTTTCCTGCGGAATAAGGGTGCACTTTATTGTGCTCTAGGTGGGCATCTGAAATTGAGCTAGCAAAGGGTCATCTCCACCGCAGCCCCACCCTGATCACATTGCCCCAACGCGTCCTCACTGGCAGCCACTAAGATGATGGGAACATGGTGCCATGGTTACCAATCATAAGATTAGGAGGCACTCCAGTATTTTTTGAATGAGTAAACGGATGGATGAATAAAGCAATGAGTAAATCCTCCAATAGGAATATATTGCCAAGTTTGTTTTTAAAAATCAAAATGAAAAATCACAAGTTATTGTTTAATAAGTATTGGCTTCCAATTTTGCAAGAAGAAAAATGTCTGAAGTTGAACAATTCACATTGTTACAGCAATGTGAATGTCCTTAATGCCACTAAACTGTACAGTTAGTAACAGCTAAGATGGAAATTTTTATTACATACTTTTTTACTACAGCAAAATAAATTTAAGAAACCAAACCAAATGTTAAAAATCAAAAAAACACAATTTTTAGAAAACTTTAGAATATACTTACAGATAGCCATCCGAATCTTACTGGGACCATTTTCTAAAATTTTCATCTACATGGCCCTGCCTTCTTCAGTACTTATTTTCTGATAGCATTTCTTATTTCTTTTTGTGAATTCTTTTTTGGGACCAGTAACTGACAGTTTGACTCTATATGAATTTTTTAAATCATAAGTGAAAAAACTGGATGACTTAAATTATCAAAATTAAGCAAAAGGCAATTTTTATTTTATTCAATTGGGGGTTTCCTATAGTAGAAAGCAAAAAGTACTAAGTTACAGTTCAGAATATAATTTGCAGTGATTTTATGATTACTTGTCTGCAACAAGCAGTGGCTGCAATCACAAGCCCGGAAGCTAGCTGACTAGTTAATACTAGCTTTACCATTAGCCAGCTTCAAAATGAAGACACTTTTTTAAAAGCTTCATATTTACCTCCCCTGTGAAATAGGAATGGTAATTTTATAAAGCTTAAGCAAATATTTTATTTTGAATTTTACTTTAAGCAAGAACTTATTCTATTTTCACAAACATTTAAAAACAAAACTATTTTAACAATAAGTTAAAAAATAACTTCTCAAATTATAATAAGTAATAATCTCTTTAGTGTATCCTTTCCTAATCATCTGTGATCCCCACATTAAAAAATAACCACTGTGAACATAGTGTGTGGTATATATAAAATATAATTATATTTTGCATTGCATCTGTGTTTCATTTTTCTAAGTAATGTATCATGGGCATTTTCTCAAATCAATACATTTTTGGAGTTTCCCATCAACTAGGAATAAAATCCAAAGTCCTCACCTTGTCCTAAAAGTACCTATATGATCCAAAGTGTTCTGGTCCAACCATCATTCCTCTCTTTCCACTTCCCACCTTACTCACTGGGTTCCAGACACACTGCTCTTCTTGCTCAGCAAGCACTAGTCTTAGGGCCTTTGCACTTACAATGTCCTCTCTGTCGGACCTTTTCTTCCAGACTTTCATAAGGCTCACTCCCACACTTCATCCATGTCTCACCTTCTAACAAGTGAACTCCCTACATAAAGTAGCAACTCTGTGTATCCCTTTACCCTATTTTATTTTCCACTATATTTACCACTACTTAATATACTATTAGTGGTTAAGGCCTGTTTTTCCCAGAATAGTGCACATGACGTGAGGGCAAGGATTGGTCTGTCTTATTTACTGTTTTATCCCCTGGCACTAGGTTCTAAACAAATACTTGTTGAATGGACAAGTGAAGGAATGGATTATGGATTTCGCTCTATTCTGTATTTCTGTGACTACACAGAACTCTGTTGCAAAGATGTTGTTTAATATATTGAACTAATACACTATGTTGAGATATAAACCATACCACAAAGGACATGCTTAAATACCGTCTCTTACATACTTGTTTAACGGTACCTTCAAGGCTTTGTTAGTGCAGCAGCTTCCTAACCATCCCCTTCCTCTTCTGTGTCCCAGGCAACTAGTATTACGTCCCACTCCCTTCCGTGCCTGGAACCTCCAGAAGCTTGAGCCCAAACTCTGCATGCCGGCCTGTCCCTATTATGCTTTTGCACTTGAAAATATAGTACTTTCCACTTTAAACCATTTGCTCCTCCTATCATTTCCGCTAATCCTTTAGTTAATGTAATTCCCTTTTACAGCATATATTCCTATTTCTTTTCCTACCTAAATTATACCTACCTTCCAGTCCCCTACCCACCCCTGCTGAGTCTATTATTCCTTCCCTGAATCTAATCTGCATGAGCACTCACTTCTCTGCTACATCCTGCATCCACCATTCGAGGTGACCCCAGCCAACTGCCATGTTCTAGAACCTACAGTAGATCACAAGGCGCCATTTCCTGGTGCACAAAACCAACTTCTTCCCCTTTCTCAAAGTCCTTTACTGTCCTAGCCACAAAACAATAAGTATTTTCTAATTTAATTGTTTTGGCAAAGTCAAAACTTCTGTGGAAACTGAGATAACTTTGAAGAAAGAAGTAGGATTATTCATGGTAAAATACATTTGTCTTTGCATTTATATTCTACCCACTATCCTTACATAAGTAATTTTAATTCTTAAATTTCTACACGCTACCCTTATTAAACCACCGTACAAAATATGTTTCTGATGAGTTTTTGTTGTTTTAAGACTTTGGCTTGACTTAAAATAACCTTATTGGCTATTAACCTATTTTTTAAAATATTTTATTCATTACTTTCAGAGAGAAAGGCTGGGAGGGGGGAAGAAAGAGAGAGAAACGTCAATGTACGGTTGCCTTTCACCTGCCTCTAGCTACAAACCTGGCTGGAGACCTGGTTTGCAACCTGGTTATGTGCCCTAATTGGGAATCGAACCAGTGACTCTTAGGAACTGGGGACAATCCACTGAGCCACACCAGCCAGGGCTATTAAGCTATTTTCAAAGGATCATTTCCTTCAGAAATTATTATAAAATCACAATGGGGTGGTATCTGAGTTATATAGAATTTTGTTTTGGTTTGTTTTTATGTAGGGGACATGGGCACTCGGGAAATCACACAGTGTTCCTTTTTGCCCTATTTCCATGCATGAGAAATCAGGTTCAAAGGGCTCTAAGAAAGGGAAACAATTCAAACGGAGCAGGGTGTCTGTGCAGGGACGCACCGAGGGCTGCGGGAGGAGGCGCCTTCTCTCTGCGATGCTGCGGCCGAGGACCCTTTGGTGCTTGTGCACAGGCGGGACACAGCAACGCACTAACCGACTCCAGAAACCACACCCCTTTGCTTTTTGAGCTCGGTAACTTACATTTTTATACTAAAGCCTCGGGTCTTTTCCTCAGCCCCCACGTGCTTTCTGGTTGCCTGGACTTGGATCTTTCAAGGCCCCCAGCATCCAGGCAACGGCCACTCACCGTCTTCCTCGAAGAGGAGCCCCATGTGCCCATGCGCCTCAGCTTCTTTCTTGCCGCCGTCAACCTTGATCTGGTGAGCAATCTGAAAGCATCGTTTGTAGAAGTGGTTCCTTACCCACTTGTCTTCAGAATTATTGAAGTAACAGGCCAGAGCATACAAGTTATTATAGACCTCTTCAAAGTATCCTTCAAAGAGAGAAAAACATCGTACACTGAATCAGGAAAGTGTCACATCCCTTCAAATGGCAAACCAATACACAGTGCCATTTATTTTCTATTTGTCCTTAAAACATGATTCACTCTTTTTAAAAAATCAAAATGCAAAAAGTAAGATGTGTTAACTACTAAAATAGTTATATTAATTCGAGAATGTGCCAATGAGAAAAGCAACAAAATATCTTTCTGAAATCTTAGAATGTTAGAAAGACATACTCTTTGGTTGAAGCACTAGACTTTATAGAAGACAAAAGACAATAATATCTACTAGCAATGTGCTCAGTGCTTTCCAAAGAAATGAGTATGTGGCTATTAACAAATACTCTTCCCATCAAAAGATGAGAAAGTATTTAGAGATTCCATGAAAGCTATGTTTCTTAACTCTGGCATAAAGATAATGCAAAAGAAGAAAGCAGATAGAGTATGAAAATAGCAAGGTTTTCACCAAGTAGAAAAAGTCATGAGGCTTACAAGAAAATGAGGATGTCCCAACAAGATCCAACATTTTCAGCAATGTTTCCAGCCATACAAGTCACCAGCAATTTAAGAGAGAATGAATTTCTATGCTTTTGTTTTCTGAGTACTTTGTTCTGCTGAAAATACATTAATACTAGCCATCCCTCTCACTCGGGCTGTTACTAGCTTATTAGTTGTTAGTGTATGAAAGCTCCCCCTTTCCCCTGAAGTGGCATCTGACCTATTTATAATAAAGAAGTGTATTAATATATGGTGAATCAGTCTTATGAACCCCACTGTCATCAATCACAGACTTGAACAATAATACCGCGTGTTAATAAACTGTGTTTCAGTCATGTAAATTCCATTCTATTGGCAAATGGCAACAAATTCAAAAATCCTTAATGTCTTTTTGCATTTCTGCTGGAAGCATGGATGTGAATATGTGGTAGTCTCTGGATTAACGTTCCAAGGATTTCTTCATAATGGTCATTACTGTTCACTGCTATATTCCTAAAAGGATTACATTTATGAAAAATCTTTATACATTTCCCATGACCACTCCTATAAGATTAAAATTGAAACACTTAGAAAAATTGACTGACTACAACAAAGGGTAACTTTGAGAGATGGTAGTTGCTCCAATGTTTCAAAAGAAATTTCTAAAACCTATGTTATTCTTTTTCATATGTTGCTTCATAATTCCATAGGACATTAAGATTTAAAGCAAAACAAAAAAGTGCTTCCTGTCACCTGTTTTGGAAGGAGCTAGGATTCTGGAAAAGCTACAACAGCACAGGTGAAAGGTGGAGAACAACCTGAGTTATTACTTAAAAAAATGAAATCTCTTCCTCAGAACTGACTTCTCCTATGTGTTAGTTTGCATTTCTAATCTCTTACCTAGTGTGAATAGAGTACTTAAGTCTGCTCTGTAAGCTTTTATGTTCTTTGTCACAGTTAGTGATCAGGGAGTTATTTTGTAAAAGTCTGTAAGTAAAATATTTCATATTGGCCATTTAAAAAAGTTACATAAAGAATTTTTAGAAATATATGCAAAGCTGAAATAATTTCTGTTTTCCAGTAATTCAATCTAAATAGAAAAATATTTCTAACATTTCATAAATGAAGTTTTGTTTTTGCTTTTTAGAATGAGTTATATGAGTTATCAAGGTTGCAAATTTAAAAACTATTTGTCAGTTAAGCTATTTTTCTATGAAAAAATGGAGTTTTTTCAGCATATTAAGTATAAAGGATTACATTCAAGATTTTAATCTCTATGCAATCCAAATAAATGGCTTGTACTTTTTTCATTATAAACAGACTCTAAACCCTCCTTGAGTGGTTAACAGGTATGTTTATAAGATGAAAGTCAATTTTATTGTTAGTTTATTGTTTAGATCAGTATTTATGATGCTACCTAAAAAGGATATTCTATGATAAAATAAATTTGGATAATGCTTTTGTTAATTTCCCTCTTTCAGTGAACCACATAATATACGTACAGTGGCATGTTAAAGGCTCTTGTAAGCCCTACAATAAACCAACCTGCTTAATATTAATGTTAATTCACATGGTATTTCTCAAACTTATTTCACCAATTATTTTTGTTTTGCTTTACTAAAACCTATAAACATCCTGTGGGATCATGCTTGAGAAGACTATACCCTGAACATCTTAAGTAAGTGTTATCAGAAAAAAAACACTACTTAACCCTTCACAGTAATTTAAAGTCAAGTGCAAATAACGTTTGAAGTATCTATTGATTCAGTTGCCATTACCATTATTGTCATCTCTTCTCTAGCCCCATGGGGCACAAGGTCCTAATCATAACGTTACAGATGGTACAGAGATAATTCACAGCAATGGCTCATATAAGAAATATTATCAGGGACAAAGAAACACTTTAATAAATGGAAAGTAATCCAAAAAGCAATGAATGGCTCACTTTATACATTCTTTGCTATAAAAAGGAAAATTATGTTTTGTAAGATAATATAAATAAGTCTTAGTTCTTACTCTGTTAAGTCAAAGACAGCCTAAGATGACTATTGTTAGTGCCAGAGCTTTGAAGGAATGGACTTCACAGTGACTCTAGAGTGATAGTCTTTCCAGTGAGAAGAAATGAGAATGCTCAGAGATACGCTACTACTCTAGGATAACTGTCGCAGATCCCACAGCCATATGCGGTGGGATATCGAGGTACTATGAACAGATTTCTATTACTAGATTAAGTCTGTGTGTGTGTTTTAAGATTTAGGATTAATTCAAGTTAATAAGAGTGAATGTACCCCTACCCATTTCCTAGGATAGTCTTCACTCCAGTGATAATTTTCCTCCAACAAAGTTCATGTGTGAAATGTGAATAAATTTTATTTATTTTTATTTTAAAGATTTTATTACTTTTAGAGGAAGGGGGAGGGAGAGAGGCAGAGAAGGGGAGAGACATCAATGTGTGGTTGCCTTTCACCTGCCTCCAGCTACAGACCTGGCTGGAGACCTGGCTTGCAACCTGGTTATGTGCCCTGGCTGCGGAATCAGCAACCTTTGGGTTTGCAGGTATAATTTTTTTTAAAAACATACAAATATTTATATCTCCTTCAACTGAAGTATTTTTAATAATGTTTATTGCAATAATTGTAATTCAAACAGGCAAAAGCCACTGCATTTTGAAGAAGATAACTATAGAGTTATTTTGAACAAGAGGAGTTTTGCCCTATTTAACAAATGCAACTTTGGTTACCATGAATATATAACAAACTACTCAGTAAAGAAAATATTTATTTTCATTATTTATACCACATGTATAAGACAGTGACTAATAAAATTTGGGCTCTATTTTTGGACATGAAGAAAAAAAATTGTAAATATGTATAGTTACTTTTCTTTAATAAAAGTATAAATTAAAATGTTTTCTACCTTAAAATAGGCTACTTAGCATTTTAAACTCTTTTTAATTACAAAGTGCCTTATGATAAGTTTCTCGTATTTATGATACTTTACAAAGTGATATATTTGACTCATGTTTATTCTACTCAAATGAAAGCCTCTAATTAAAGTATTTAGTGAATACGATGAATCAACTTGAGGAATGACCACCAGGCAAATTTTATTTTGATCAGGTCTATTTTCAGTGTAAACATCACTTGAGAATTTGGGACTGATACTAATATGTAGGTTTTTTACAATTGCAGTTTTATTTACAACACCTCATTTCTTGAGAAGTTATTTGTAAATCACATTTTAAAGTTCATCAAAGTGCTCTGTTTTCAAAGTCAATCCTACGATTAAATGCTTGTCATAATACAAATGATCACCTCCTATCTACACACACATGCATACATGCCCTATGGTGTGTGGTGTTAGGATTTTTGTGTTTCTCGTATTTGTAAGTCAGGCCATGACCTGATGAGAAATACATGTTGACTCTAGTTACCTAATGTTCCTCATAAGAAAGGCCTGAAATGAAATATAGACATTGTTATGTTGGGACCTGAGCTTTTCTTTTTGAGCCCTATAATATTTTCACACTATAAGTTGAAAAGAATAATTTTATGTCAAATTCTAGGATTTCCTGTCTTTGATTACATAAGAGGACTATTTTCTAATATGTAAGTAAGAAAAATTTACAGCAACAATATTGGTATTAAAGTAGAAATTAAAGTATTTTATTCAACACTTGAAACATAGTGACTTTCTGGGAAAATATTAGGATATGAAAAGAGGAATTTGTTAGAGATGATGTGAATGGGATACATAAAATTAACAAGTTTATTCATAATTACAAATTGTAGCTTTTCATATCTTCTCACTATTGACTAATAATTCTCTGATTGCTACCTGTAGGACTTACTGGTGAAACCTTTACATTCCATTAATAAATAGTAGAAAATCAGTATAATTTTCAAATTCTAGTGCTCTTTGAATGTTTCTCCTTGTTGAAAGTCCATATTCAGATCACATATAAAGAAAAACTTTAAAAAGCTTTATAATTAATGATACAGAAGATGTGACTACATGTGGAGGTGTTATGATGTCCTTGTCTCCCCTGGTTCAGAAAGACACCACCAAGATGCCCCTGTGTCTTGGGCAGCCCAGCGATTCAGGGGTCCCTGCCCCTTATTCTGTGATGATGCTTAGTTGACTAGGTTGAACTGTACTCAGTGGTCTTAAGGTTTAAAATGCATTCATGGAACGACTGGGAATCCTCCCTCCACTCACCTTTCCTCTCGGCCATCTCGGCCCTGGTCAGGTAGTGATAGAAGTGATCCAGCTTCTCGGGCTGCTCCTCTAGCGGCCTTTGCGACCAGAGGAGGGACCTGAGCCTGGCCATCTCCCTGAGGGCATCCCACTCCTCCATCAGAGCGAAGAGCTCGGTGAAGGACTTGTGGTACCCGTCTTGCAGCATGTCCACGCAGACGTTCTTCTTGTACGAGTTCCGGTAACTGGGAACAGAATCAGAACGCTCAGGTGGTGTTTTAATTCTTGAAACCTGTGCAGTGCTTTTCATCCTATAATAAGTAACGGTTGTATCGCTGCCTTTTTTCCCAGTGAAAGCACTGAAAACTATCTTGGCCTCAAACACTTACCACTGATCACGTTCAGTTTAATGAAGGATGCCAGGAGCTAATACAGTAGTTTTAATGAAACTATATTATAAATAGATCAGTTCTAGTGCAGAGCAGCCCTTGATAAGGACAAACAAGTCAGCTGACTGGCGTCTTAGTCTGTTTGAGCGGCTATTACAAAAGACTACCGAGTAGCTTATTTACAAAAGAAATGTATTGCTCGTACTTCCGGAGGCTAGAAGCTCAAGACAAAGGTGTCATTGCAGCCACCTTCTGGTGTGGGCCCTCTGCCCCATTCACAGCTGGTGCCTTCTAGCTGTTGTGCCCTCACATAGTGGCAGCAGCCAGGAAGCTCTCTGGAGCCCCTTTTATAACGTACTAATCCCATTCCTGAGAGCTGTACTCCTGACCTAAGCACCGCCCAAAGACTCCATTCATTAACACCTTCTGGATCAGGATTTCAACATAAAAATTTGGGGGGACTCAAACATTCAGACCATAGCTATTGATGACATCCAAGATTATGCAATATATTAGCCTTTCATCAAAACCAAACAACCAATAAGTCAAGCAAAAATTAAACATGTCACTTAATATCAAAGCAATGCACTCGATAGTAAATGATTTCACTATATGTTACAGAAGTTCATTCATTCATTCATTCATTCATGCAGAATATGTTTATTGGAAATTTTTACTAAATATACATTTCAATTACTTTAAGTTAGGATTACATTAACGATTAAGTAGATTAATATTTCACTACTAACTTAATAATAAATCATATGCAAGAAGATAAGCTGACAAATGCATCTTCTATTTATTTATTCAAAAAATAGCTAATGAATTTCATTCTAAGTGCCAGGCACTACTCTAGACCAAATAGGTTCAATGTCCTGGGGTCAATTTGTATTCTCATGAGAGAAGACACCCAACAAATAAGTGAACAAAAAATAAATAATTTCAGATGATGAAAACTGCTATATAGGTAACTGGATTATGGGATAACAACTGTGTGTGTGTGTGGTGGCTGTTATTCCACTGAACAGGAAGCCAAATTATATAACTTTATATTAATTATTTTACATTCTTTTAAAAAATAGGACACACTGAAATATTTAGAACAACCGACTTGATGTGATACCACTTGCCATAAAATTTTCAGTGCGGCATGGAACCAGCCTAGAATTAGTCCAACACCTCATGTCTGAGCTAGAGCACCCAACTGCACAAAGTCTCCCTGGACCTCATTTCTTCCCGTCTGTGAACTGTATATGTTAATAGATGCCCAGCCTACGCCGCAGGGTTCTCCGAAGACCCAAACGAACTTAGGTATGTGGAAATGATCTGAAATGAGGAGTCTTGCTCTACTGGTGCTCAGCCCCTGGCCATGACGAGGTCAAAAATCAAACAAAACAGAAGGGCCGAGGCCCTGCCTGCAGTTTCTCGCTCTGTGGACCAGCTCAGCGATGTGACAAAACCCGGTGCAGGGGAGGGCAGGGGGTGAGACAGCGCCTTCTCTGGAAAGGGAGGTCCCAGCTCACGATGGGACCAGAGTCCGGGTGAGAGTTCGGCACTCCAGGCTGGGAGTGAGCGCAGCCACCTCGGGGCCGGGCCGGGACACAGCTCCAGCACGCTGCGTGTGGGAAGACGAGAAGGGCCGTTCCAGCTGGACTGCACCCGCCCCGTGTGGCAGCGAGGCAGGGCCCCACGGCTGGAGGACAGGTCCGGAGGGAGTGAGGAAACCACATCCCTGGGCCCAAAGCTCCAAAGCCATGGTTTTGTATGAAACAAATAAACAAAATACTTGAGATGGGGAAGAGAGAAGAAATAACCTATTTGTTTCTGTCCTCAAGAGACAGAGGAAGGAGAGTGTGGACAGGCCGCAGAGGCCTGCCTTTCCTCCCGCCGCACGTCTGCAGCCAGAGGAGGGGCAGCCTAAGGGCTGTCCGCTGGGGACAGAGGGAGGACACAGCTGCAACTCGGGGAGTGGCAGCACGGCCGAGCTACTGATGGAGTCAGGCCGGCGTGTCTCCACAGCTGACAGAAAGGGCAGGACTGAGGGCATCAGAGATGGACCCTGCATAGAACCCCATGGCTAGGGTCAGTGACAAGCAAAACTGGCCTCACACCGCCTTCAAAGGTAGAGTCTTTTGCTCCTCATCACACAAGATGCCCAAAGTAGGCAGCTCCTCGCCGTGGTTCAGTGGCCTGGCAAGTTTCAAGGCCCCCGGCTCTGGGATTATTTTAACCTCCCCTGGACGCATGTCCCCTGCAGGTCACTGGAGGGCTATGTCAGCTCTGAAGGATCATTTCCTCCTTCAAGGTGAGGAACCAGGGAGAATGGAGTGGCACCAGCTGCATCTTTCCCTATTATTGAGCAAAACATTCCTGCAACTACTAATGGATGTCCACTTTGGTGTCACTGGCCCAGAATGCTGTCACGCGGCCACCCTTGCTGTAAGGAGGCTAGAAAAGCAAATACCCTGCCTGTTCCAGGGCATGGTACTACCTGGAACAGAACTGGAGTTACGCTAGCTAAGAAGAAGGGAGAAATGGACACAGATGGGCACACTTGGTGTCTAGCACAGGTGGGAGATCAAGGTCTAGAAGTAAATGCCGACAACGCCCCCGCACTGGCAGGTGCCCACTGAAATTTGAATGGTATACCATGGAACTGAAGGAAGGGCTGGGGACCAACAGAAGTAGGTGGCCTCGGCATATAGTCAGGAGATTAAAAATATTGATTACTTGGTGAGTGAGTGAATGTTGGGGGTGATGGAAAGAATGCCAAAAGCACTTTTGGGGAGTAATTGTTAACTTACTAAGAGGAGAACACAAAAGGATGAATAGTTTTAGGGAAAGACAAATGAATCTGGGTTCAGATAACTTGAAATTGAGAAGCCTATAAGGACACCCAACTGGTACCCCAAAAGGACAGTTTGGGGGATGGTAGAGAAGGACAAGGGGCTGAAAACCCAACCTGGCTTCAAACAAGCGCTGACACTTCTTATGTTTATGCCTTGGCTGTCCAGCATCTTTTCCTGTGAGTGAAGAGAGCATTCTGGAGCAAAAGTAAAGAATATTATAAATGAATAAATGACTTTAGGATATTGACTTTAAACAACAAAAATAAACACTAGACAGAAGGCCACGGCAGTTCCAACTGCAGCCACGACAGACCTGCACAAAACCACTCCCTGAGCCTCGCTTCCCTCCCCTGGAAGAGGCTGGAGATGCTGACCGCACTGTGTGTCCTCCAGGTTGGACTGGACTTCATAGACTCCCTAGCCAAGGGGGGGAGTCAGTGACCAAAGTTAAGCCATTGGCCTTTCTCCCAAGATTTTTTAATCTTGAGGCAAGAACCACAAAAGTGCTGTAATCTGGAGAAGAGTCTACAGTAGGTCTTGCTACCCAGGCCCATTCCCATGTCCCTGTCTTGTCCTTTGCTTCTGAGCCAGCTTTCCCCTACATACGGCTAGTCTCACCTAATATGCTTCCAGTGAAATCATTTCCATTGTATGTTGTCAGAATCCATTTCTGCTGCCTCTGACCGAACAACACGAAACTGAGTCGGAAGGGACTGGGCTAAAATGTTTCCAAGACACTTTTTAGTTTTAAAACATCCACAGGATATCACTATTAGCAACTTTTAAAATTTCAAGCAGTTTACGAACAACCATTCCTTTTTAAAAAAAGAGAGAGATTTCAAATATGAATAGAACTGTATTTTAAAATGTGTACATTACTGGGCTGGTATCATCTCTATTTTATACACATGTGTTTGTATATACATGTGCAAATGTGTCATTGTCTAAGCCTCAATACTTAGCCTTAATACTAATATTTGAGAACAAAAAAGAGCAATTATAGCAATTTGCTAAATAGGTTTCTATTTAAACCTTTATAGTTAACGCAAATAATTCCTTTTAACTGCAGTAACTTTCACTACAACCAACTGGGTATCTGAAAATAAAAAGATGCTAATTTCCACCATTACATTTGGATTTCTCAGGTTTTATGTTTTATAATAGAGAACCACAGACAAAGTTCACTCACTTTCTGAAAAGGGATTTAAAAAAAAAATACAGCTGGAAATATAAACAGAATGCAAATTCACTATTCATCGCATTTGGACACAAAGTGATTGGTCTCTGGTTTCACTGACATATTAAAGCAAATATTACTCTAAATCAAAATATGTTCTTTCTAAATATCAAGAGGAGAAAAATTTCCTTGATCTGAAGTCAGCAGTATACTGACTTCATTTTTCACTCAGTAGAAGTGGAAAATGAGACTCTGGAAAAATGTATGGAGAGATTTGATAATGCGGAATTTGAGAAGAGTTGTCCTGACAGAAATCACACGGGTCACAGAAGTAGAAGCTGTGACACTCACGGATGTGCTGGGTGTCTACAAATCTACATCCTGAGGGAGCCCTCTGCCACCGCAGGCCCCTGGGCAGCCCTGGGCTGGGGACTCGGCTGTGGGAAGGGACCTAAGAGCAGCATTAAGCAATCATGCATTTCATATGGGTTAATTACTATTCAAAGGCATTATTTGATTCAGAGCAAATCATGTTTGCTATGTAAACGATGTTTAAGTATTCTACATTTACATCAAAATGTCCCTTAAAAAACGCTAAGATTAAAAAGATCAATGTCCAAAGGTGGCAGGTTCGATTCCCCAGCCAGGGCACATAACCAGGTTGCAAACCAGGTCTCCAGTCAGGTATGTGGCTGGAGGCAGGTGAAAGGCAACCACACATTGATGTCTCTCTCCCTCTCTGCCTCTCTCCCTTCCCCTCTTTCTAAAAATAATGAAATAAAATCTTTAAAAAAAAAAAAAAAAAAAAAAAAAAAAAAAAAAAAAAAAAAAAAAAAAAAAAAAAAAAAAAAAAAAAAAAAAAAAAAAAAAAAAAAAAAAAAAAAAAAAGATCAATGGACTGAAAGTAAAACCAACCACTTGACTGACACACCTCCACTGCAGCTGGACGAAGCTAGGAACGTGGGGCTTTCCGGGAAAGCAGCCTCGGAGACATTATACCATTTAGAACTCCTCCCCTAAACCATTTTGAATAGGTTCCCCTTATAGAGCATCTACAAAGTGTCAGATGCTGCGTAGACATTACTTCTAACTCACAAAATAACTCTACAAAGTACGACTTCTATTTTTAAACGTAAACAGAACAAAACCAAACCAAACCTCTGCTGTCAGTGAGGCTGTGACTCGCCCAAAGCCACACAAGCTAGGAGGCAGACCTAGAGTTCGCACCTAGGATTCTCAGGCTGGAAATTCTGAATCTGTCCACTTTACCACACTGCCTCCTATTATGTCAAATATTGCTGGCATTTCTCCTCCATTTCCACATGGTATCTGTTTATCTGCATTGATGGTTTAGGAATTTGACATAACTGGACAGTAATAATGTAACTCCAATGTAAAGGGTATTGTTTTTGTCCCTGCTGAGCTGGGGAAAGTGATAGGTATCCTTCTGTGGCATTCCCAGAGAATCCCTTTTCCTAAAACAGGGGAGATGACCAAGAGCATATTTCACAGCTAAATAATAAGATGTAATTCCCACTCAAGAGTGTGGGAACTTATTTTTTTTAATGGTGTACTTATTCTTACATGTTTAAACTTCAGTCACCTACAAAGTACTCTCCATTTGATGCATTACATCTATCTAAATGTTTGTTTGTTTTTTTTCCCACCGCTCAAAACAGTTATTGAGCTTGTTGATTTTGAAGCCTTTTAGAGCTTCTGCCATTTTTTGTTTCACTCTTCCACATCAGCAAAGTGTTTCCCTTTAAGGGCTATTTTCATCAGGGGAAAAAACAAAAAACTGCTGGGGGAGAGACTGGGTAAATGGGAAGGGTGAGGCATAGGGTTCATGCCATTATCTAGCCAAAAATTGCTGAAAATTCTGTGCTGTGTGGGCAGATATGCTCATAAGTCACCCACCATGAAATGGGTAAATGTGTTGAGAGAGTATTAAACAAACAAACAAAAAAATCCCTGACGTCGAATGCAGCCTCTCACAACGACTCCAGCTGGCCCAATGACTGACACAGATGGTTCCTAGACACTCGGGTAGTGGAGGAAGTCTGTACGGCAAGGCGGCTGCCCTCCAGAAGATAATTTGCAGTTTTGGGGGATCAGAGAGAGACAACTATAAAAGGATGAAAAGTACACACTTCTACAAATAAAAAAATGAATAAATGGAATAAATAGATATGACACCTTATTCTCTCTGCACTTGCAGATATTTATACTTGTTATTAGCCTTTCAAAATGCATTATC
This sequence comes from Noctilio leporinus, assembly GCA_004026585.1. NCBI lineage: Eukaryota > Metazoa > Chordata > Mammalia > Chiroptera > Noctilionidae > Noctilio > Noctilio leporinus. Next base: position 318,395 of record PVIW01000173.1, on the reverse strand, counting down.
CTTTCAAAATCAAAATGCATGATCAACTATTGTATTAGAGTTGATATATTTAATGTATTTTTATAGCACAAACTGAAATATTATATCAAGGTGAAGCTTCATATTCAGTAAAATATTTCAAAAGCAATTCAGTAAAAATGATACTTTAAAAAAGATCATAAAATTTTTATTTAATCTGACAAAGATAAACTCAAAAGCTATGTAATATCTAATCGAAAGTCAGGATAATACTTTTATTCCACTAAATTAATATTTATAAGTCACTAGTGGGTTATCTTTGTGTCAGTTATAACAATCTTACATTCATATGGTAGGGATAAATGTTATTGGAATCACCTACGGGATAATTACATTGACTCTTAAATTAATACTTAAATAGCTTCAGTTAATATAATTTCCATGGAATAAAATAAGTCACGAGTCTTATCCATATTTTTAGGTGTAGTTATGATATGTATAATTAGAATAGGGAAAAAATCTATTTTTACACACATACACACACACAATTACACACTGATAAAAATCATGTAAGATATTTGAGTACTTTTATATTTTTTTGTGAAAAGGATAGTTTTTCACCAAGAAGCTAAAGCAAAAATACAGCATTTCCTAGCATTTAGAGAGAAGTTAGAAAGAAAAAACATTAACTATGTTTGAAGTGACTTACTTTAAAAGCATGTAGAATGAATTTACAATGAAAACTGAAAGCATTTTTCTTAATTTTACATATTAAAGTTTTTAACAACAATTAGTAATTCTATTGAATAATACTGATTAAGAATCACACTGTCGACAGTCATATATATTTTTGTGCAGTAACCATAAGAGAGTTGAACATTTTAGGACCTTTAGTTTATTTTCCATGTACTTCAAAATATAGCAAGAAAAAAAATTTCAATAAAAACAAGTCTCTCAAATTTAAAAGATTTCCACTGAGTTGACTGGTCTCTGGGGGCATCTACTGGAAATTTAGCAAACTGCAGTCACATCATGTAAATTCAATAACTTTCATTACCCATCTTAATACAGATATTATTTTAATTGATATGCAAATAAGGTGACACTCAAAGAAGATGAATGTAAAGTTATGCATGGTATTCCATCTCATCCATCTGGTAACAGCAAAACATGTAGCTGTCTAGGAGATCAGTTAACAAATACTCAACTCTTAAAAATGTAAATAGGACAGATGGCATATCACAGATGAAGGGTTTTCAGACCATTCAATTCTCATGTTTGGAAAACTTAGCAATGTATTTCAGAGATAAACATTCACATATTAATGCTGTATTTTTATTAATCTAAATTAAATGTATATAAAAATCACTTTAAAAATTATGATGGTTTCTTCCAAATTCATTTTGCATTTCATTATATCCACAAATCATCAATAAATGGATAATCACTGCTTATATTCTATATGACTTAATTTTACAATTTAGTGGTTAATATCTCAAAAAGTAGAATTTGTTATACTTGAAACCAAAGACTCTATCCTTTATTATAATTAGTCATTGCAATTAGAATTAGTCAATAAAATGAACACTGTTATTAACTTCTCCTATTTTATCAGAACACCCTTAAAAAAAGCAATATGTAATGAACATAATATAATCACTGTAGCTTATGTGTAGTTTTCACATATATTTCAATAAACAAAATAACTCTTGTAATAATATTATTGGCATTACGATGAATCATGTAATAGGAGTTTTGACATCACAGCCATTATAACAATCTTGATTTTCTTTGTTTAATTATTTTTCTTTAAGAAAAAAATTTAAAAATAAATTTAAAGATATATTAATAGTGCTACACTTATATTGTACCATAATATACTTTATATATTGCTATAATTTCATCTAAATCCTCCCAATAAAGATTGAAATATATAACATTACAGCTTCATTAAAAAAAAAAACAAACAGTAATACATGTATTAGTCTATACTGTTTCTGAAAATTTTATCAGAATCACTGTGATTTTGGAATCATAGAATCCAAATAAATGGTAAACTGAAGAAGCTAATCAACATAAAAATGTTACTAGCAAGTCAGAACATAATTATTAATACAGAAGGATTTTGAGTTCAGGTTAGATTTATTTTATATAGCTGCATTTATTTGACAACTTAAAAATAAATACATAAAATCCACCTCCAGAGGTTTTGAGATTTTCTAAAGAATTAGAAATTTACTGATTTGAATCTTTAGAGGACGTTGTTACATATACAAGTTTTCTTTACCTTTTAGGAAAATACAAATTTTCATCTATTGATAATCAAATTTAGAAAGCATTGTCAGACTTTCAACATTTTAAAAGTATATATATACAAAATTTAAATGCTATTTGGAGAAAACTATTAATCCAAATCAACATTTAATTCCTTTTTAAAAAATATAATAACAACTAAGAAAGTTTACCCCATAGTAATATTTTGTTAATAATATAATTCTTTCAACAAAAAATTAAAATGTTAAAATACTTAATCAGCAAAGAATTTTCTCAATGGCACAATAAAAATACAGTTCAACATGGGTGATTTTACTTTAGGATAGATGGAATATTCATTTAAAATGGAACAAAGATTATTTGCCTGATTCAATTATGATAAACTGATATTTAGCAAAAAGGTAGTAACTCTTTGTGAGATCAATAAATGTTTGGGGTTTTTTGGTTTTTGGTTTTATTTATTTTTTAAAAGATTTTACTTATTATTTTCACAGTGAGGGGAAGGGATAAAGGCAGAGAGGGAGAAAAACATCAATGTATGGTTGCCTCTCACCTGCCTCCAGCTATGGACCTGGCAGGAAACCTGGCTTGCAACCTGGTTTGCAACCTGGTTATGTGCCCTGGCTGGGAAAATAACCAGTGACCTTTGGGTTTTCAGGCTGGCGCTTTATCCACTGTGCCATCAACCAGGGCTGAGATCAATAAATGTTATTCAATCAAATAGAATTTTCACTGGTGAGTGTTACCCAGTATCACCAGAGAGCTGTGGTTATTTAGTAGACAGACTGCGATCCTTACAATTACTTTAAAAATTCTCTTAACATAGGCATTTTTTAAGGTACATACCCTGTTAAAAAATGAATTACTCAAGTGATTCTCATTCAATCAAATATTTGAAGTACAGCTTATAATCAATCAGAAATGAATAAACTGTTCATTAATCAATATAAACTATTACCAAACTATTTACTCACATAACTGTCACTCACATTTCTTTACTGAAACATGTTCTTTCGTGAAATATTTTCTTCACTTAAAAAACAAACCCTCAAACTTAACCACATTTTAAAAAGCTTGTCTTAAGAAGCTTAATGAAGAAGCACTGGCAGAATATTCCTTATGAAGCTCATTACACATAAAATCTTTATAAATAGTCCTATTACTTGCAGACTTTTTGGAGAAATTCAAACATTTCTTTTACAAAAGATACTTTAAGCCAAAGATTATACATGGAAAGGTATGAAATGAATGTCACTGTTTAAAAAGAATTTTCAGTGAAAGTATTTTCAAGTCAAAATATCACACTTATGCCCAAACAGTTTTGGCTAAATGAGGCAATCATATTAATTCTTGGTGGTTGTTTTGTCAATTTACACTATAACTTTGCACTACAAGAAAACATAATTATAAAACCAATTTAAATTGGTTATGTTACTTAACCAATTAAATATGAGTTGAAAAATAAAGCTTGAAAATAACCTTAGTTTTTGGATTGTGTTGTTATTATTTTTAAAAATCTGAGTAAGTAATAATTCTCTTAAGTTCTGCATTCTAATATAATAGGAATAAATGTAAGAAAAAAGGGAGAACAAAAATAAACTTTATATGACATGACTATAAACAGTGAACTACAAAACATCTAAACATGATCATGCTAGCTCATCATCCCCATATTTTTGTCTAAATTAATATTTATAATTTTTAATAGCAAACTCTACATAATTGATATTCTGTTTTTAAAACACAATCCTATGATTGCTCTACCAATTTTTTTGAAATCTATTTTAGGACCATTTGCCTTAAATAATATCATTTACATATATATATATTTTTTTCGGTTCATCACTATATCTTTATAAATAAAAGAACTATCAATTTTCCATACAAGTTGAGTGAAACATTAAACTTTTAATAAAAAATGTAAGGTTGGAGAATATAAACACAAAACTTAGTAAAAACAACAACTCGCATTAAAAAGAAAACTTCAGCTTACTGTACTCTTTTTTATTTTTACTGAAGTATGTCATACATTTTATCTTTGTAAGAGTTTGACAAGTTTTGCAAGTAAAATTCTGTTTCCTCTACACTTGCTAATAGTCATGAGAATCTGTAGTTTGCACCTTCCTATTAAAAATGTATTGTATTTTTTGAAATTATTCACCCCGCCTTTTATCCAGACCATGTCTTTGAAAGGAGGAAGTAGATAATAAATGGAATAATTCATGATTTCCCATTAAATATGGAACTTTCTTTTGCAGAGTTTAGAAAATGAAGTTCTACATAATGTACAAAAGTTGATTAGAACTTTTTTAACCTTTTCAAGAAAAACCTTCCACATTAAACAACTGCATGAAGTGCTTTCTTTGAAAAAAGTAAACTGATCAATTCTTTATACCTATAACTTTAGCACATACATTCTAATTTTGCCCATTCCAAACATATTTCCTTATAATACTTAAGTAATTCTTCAAATAATGGCAAGAAAATAGCGTACATGGGGCTAAAACGTGACAAGGATTAAGAAAATAAAACTGGTTTAAATTACAAAGGGAAAAATTCATGTAAATTAAAAACGAGCACGGAAGAGTGTGTTACTCATTCATGCTCCTTTCCTCCATGCAATGGACAATAGTACAACAGTAAGTAACAAAACCTGCAGTTACATTTCTCTTATGACATTTCTTCTAGTCTATAGGTATCTTTATATACCTTTCTTTACAAACTATCCATTGGTACTCTGTTAACTACATTCTTTTGACTTTAAAAAAAAAATAAAATAAAAACTAAATCAAATGATTTTAGGCTCATTCCAGCTCTATCATTTTATAGTTGTTGGATAAGAACTCTGTAGTTCATTTAACTGAAAAGAAATGTCAAGTTCTAACTATTTTAGGGCAGCAGGTAACCTCATTCTTTGGACTTCTTAAGTTTCTATTGTGGAATAGTTCATCTTTTCACAAAATATATTTTAATTTTCCCAGTATCAAAAATACATTAAGAATACATTTTCCCCTTTCAAACTTAAATGTTTAAAAGATAATTACTATACAGTGAGTATGTGAAGAACCCTTTCATATAGTATGCTCTCTAATTACCATTACAAAGGAAGTGTACATTGTGTGAAAAGTGAGGCAATATTTCTCACAGGCTATATGCACTTAAAGATCAAACCTCCAAAACATATATTTCCTTTTACATTTAGTAAAAACTACAGTAATAAACACAAAAAATAAATCAATCATTTTGATGCTTTGGTTAGACAATATTTATATATAAATCTCCTGTTTTCCTGAATGTTGTATTAATTTATTGTAAGCTATCCAAAACATTTAGAAAATTTATACTCATAATTAAGAGCGTAAGATATATCAAATTAAATATATGTATCAACAAGAATACTGTAAGAGCTGAAGGAAGAGTATTTGTGAGAAGATAAAAAAGCCTTGAATTCAAACATTAGGAAATAGTAAAAAATAGATATATATAGGAATTATAATTTCCTTGAGATAGAGAACATGCCATTTGTTTCTTTTGTATTTTCACATAATAGTGCAAATACCAAACAAGAATGCTTGCATAAAATGATTATAAAACAAAATAGAATTCATAAAATATTAAGAGGGGCATACAAATATCAAAGATTCATACAGATCAATTTTATGAGAATTATAGCAGTGACTAAGCAATGCCCCTAATAACATAGCTTTAAGATCTAGAAAAATTTTAGAATAAGGAGAAATATATTTTAATGTTTTCTCCCAGAAGACTACAAATAAAGTACAGATAGTGGAAAGCGTACATTTTTGTGTTCAGAAAAGTACATTTTGTGTAATACTTTGGCAAACACATACACATTATGTAATATTTTTATTTACATAAAATTGGGGCTTCTTGAAGCAGATGTTTTCCTACTTGTTTCTTTTTTATTTTTAGATTTACTTATTATTATTTGAGATGTTTTGCAACACTGTTCATGTAAGACATGATTCTATGTTTCCCTTTTATGATAATGGCTTTTTCAGAGCAATTTCAGTCTCATAGAAGGAGTCCCTCCTTTTCCATTTTCTTCAAGAGTAGGAGCCAAATTGGCATTATTTCCTCCTCACATATTAGGTAGAATTCACCACTAAAGCTATATGGGCCTGGAATTTTCTTTGTGTGGAGTTTTTAAAACTACTAATTCAAAACCTACTGTTTTATATATTTCTAGTTAAGTGAACTTGGCAGTGTCTTTCAAGAAATTGAACCATTCCATGTAAGTTATTTATCAGCATAATGCTTTTTCCCTAATTAGGATGCTTATATTTGTATAATCTATACTTAGATTATACTTCAGAAATTTCATTTCTGAAATTGATATATTTATTGTCTTCTCTCTTTTTCTTTGATCAGTCTGACTCAACATTGATCAATTTATTGATATTTTTAGAGAACCAGTTTTTAGTTTCACTGATTTCTCTCCTATTTTTCTGCTCTCTGCTTTCACTTCACTGTGGTCTTTTCTCTGATAACTTTTGGTTTAAATTGTTTTCATTTTCTAATTTTTTTAAATGAAAGCTTAGGGCACTGACTTTAGACATTTCTATTTTTCTAATATAAGCATTTTAATGCTATAAACTTCCTTTTAGCACTACTTAGCTGTGTGCCACAAATTTTGACATGTCATGTTTTCTCTTTCATTCAGTTCAAAATATTTTTTAATCTGCCTTGTGATATTTTCCCCTTTGATCCATGGTTTATTTAGAAGAATGCTGTCTAGTTTCCAAATTTGTGGGTGTTTTCCAGAGGTCTTCTTGCTATTATTTCTAATTTAGTTCCATCATTATAAGAGAAAATAATCTGTAGGATTTAAACCCTTTTATGCACATTGAAATTTGTTTTATGGCTCAGAATATAATCTCATTTGATAAATGTTCCACGTGCACTTGAAAACATTGTGTGTTATGATGTTGTGGAATGTTGGCAGGATATTCTGTAAATGTCAGTTATTTAAGTTGATCAATGATATTGTTCAGGTCTTCAATATTCTTACTGGTTTTTTAATTAATTATTGAGAGAGCAGTGTTATAACCTACAATTATAATTGTGGACTTGTCTGTTTCTCCTTTTCTTTCTATCAATTTTTGTTTTATGCATTTTGAAGTTCTGTCATTAGAAACACAAACATTTAGGATTATGCCTTTTTGATGAACCAACTGCTTTTATTGTAACAAAATGTCTCTTTTTTGCCCCTGGTAATATTCCAACTGCCTTCTAAAAATGTATTATCTGAGAATCTTGGAATCTCTCATTTTTGTTCTTTTCTTTTTTATTATAGTAAGACTTTACTATCTCACCCTGACCATGTGGCTCAGTTGGTTTGGGCACTGTTATGCAAAGAGCATGGTCACAGGCTTGATTCCCAGTCAGGGCACATACCTGGGTTGCAGGCCAGGTCCCCTGTTGGGGGTGTGCAAGAGGCAACTGATCCAGCTTTATTACACACCAGTGTTTCACTCCTTCTCCTTCTCCCTTCCTTCCCGTCTCTCTAAAAGTAAATAAATTTAAAAAAATTTTAAAAAGAAGACTTTACTATCTTTTGTATTTTTATGTAGTCATTTCAAATATAGGAAAGAAATGTGCTTAGCCATTCATTTTTATTTTAATCTTAAAATGGGAAAAAATGCTTTTAAGACAATTCCCTTGCTCAGGAACATATTTTTTTAGCTGCTCTGGTTGCTAAAAGCTTAAGGGGATTTTATGGAAGTCTGAAGCAAGATTATTGAAGGAGTGGGACCTAATGAGGTGAACCCATAGGAAGGTCCTAGATCCCCAGCAGTAATGAGATTTCAGGAGAAGTCTACACATTAGATCTCTAATGTAGATCTGATCCATTTTCTGTCTAGCTTATTCATGCCTTCCTCTCTATGAATTATTTTTTCCTATCTCAGTGCTTCATATTATTTATAACATCAGATTTCTCTGGTCAATTATTTAGCCCCTCAATGCCTTGTCTCTGGGAGTAATAATCAACTCTTCCCAGGATCCTTGTAAGGATCACTTAAAACAGACCAGGTGCCAGTCAAGGTAAACACAGCTCATTTCCTCGCACATCCATAGCAAAAATTTCAACTAAACTACAAAACTATTAGAAGGCAAAAGGTTAAAAATAAAGAGAGAATCTTAAAAGCAGCTAGAGAAAAGCAGATAGGTACCTACAAAGGAGTTCCCATAAGACTGCCAGCAGATTTCTCAAAGGAAACTGCAAACTAGAAGGGACTGGCAAGAAGTATTCAAAGTGATGAAAAACAAGGGCTTACAACCAAGATTACTCTATCCAGCAAAGCTATCAATTAGAATGGAAGGGCAGATAAAGTGCTTCCCAGACAAGATAAAGCTAAAGGAGTTCATCATCACCAAGCCATTTATTATGTCAAATGTTAAAGGGACTTACTTAGGAAAAGAGACGATCAAAACTATTAACATTAAAATAATAAATTCACAGCTATCAAAAATCGAGTCTAAAAAACAAACAAAACTGTACTTGCTTTGGCAGCCCATATACTAAAATTGAAATGATACAGAGGTTAGCATGGCCCCTTCACAAAGATGACATGCAAATTCATGAAGCATTCCATATTTTTTTAACCCTTTACAACAGCATGGATGGACCTGGAGAACACTTTGCTAAGTAAAATAAGCCAGCCAGAAAATGACAAATACCATATGATTTCACTTATAAATGGAATCTAATGAACTAAAAATCAAAACAGAGAGAGACTTACAGATGAAGAACAGATGACAGCTAGTTGGGGTAGGGGAGGTTAGGGGTGCAAGGATTGGGCAAAAAGGAACATGTCATGAACATGGACAACAGTGTGGTGATTGCTGGGGGGAGGGGATATAAAGTGTCTAAATGGTCATGTAAAAAACCACAATATTAAATAGAAAAATAAGTAAATAAAAAACTAAGTGAATGAGCAGAATAGAAATGGATATGGAGATCATTTTGGGGGTTATCAGTTGGGAGGGGTAAAGGGGAGAATGGGGGAAGAGGTATAGCGATTAAGAAGCATAATTGGTAGAATAGACAGGGGGTGTTAAGACTGTATAGGAAATGGAGAAGCCAAAGAACTTACATGTGTGACTCATGGACATGAACTAAATGGGAACTGCTGGAGGGAATTGAGGGTACCACCTGCTGGAGGGGGCACAGGAAGAAATATTGGGATAACTGTAATAGCATACTCAATAAACCATATTTAAAAAATAAAAGTACAATGGGATATTGCCTCACCAAAAAAACAAACAAACAAACAAAACACCAGATCAGTTCACAATATTTAAGTAATATATCTTAGCTATCACGCTTGCCTGAAATGAAACCCACACCTGTGAGCTAAGTCCTGTAACATTTATGACAAGCTAAATACCCATTTTACTATTTACTAAGTATGCAAAATTATGTTGTTCCCTTTTTCTTATATAATGTCACGTGATAATGTTCTTTTGGAATTTATTATCAGGAAAAGGCTTGTTTCTCTTGAAGAGCTGCTGTTTCCTTCTGTCAGGTGGTGAGAAATGTATAGTTCATTACACTTCCCTTTGCCCAGTCTGCCCAGCAGCTCAGAGTGAACTTGATGTTTCCTTAGGGGAACCATACCAACTCTAGTGGGAGGCATATTTACACACTTCTCCTTTATTTGCCTTTTATTTCCTATTTATAATTTGACAATTTCTGTAATACGCGACATTAAGTTCCCTCAATCCTTGCTAGGAAGAAAGGAAGCAGGTGCTGAAGCATTATTTTGTGCTAAGTCAGAAGAGGCTTCGAGGAGACTGAAACCCAACTCCTGCTGCAAAGGGCCCCAGGTCGGCAGCAGCTCCCCTCCGTGTGGCAATTCCCAGTAACAGCGGCGTTCACACTGCAGTTCAGTACATGTCCATGTATGTTTCACCCATACATATGTGAAACAGAAGTTCAAAACTACTAACACTCAAGATGTTCGCATCTCTTTATACATATTAACCCAATTAATCCTCACAGCTGATAATGAGCCGGGCCCTATTATTATTATTATTGTCCCTATTTTTTTCAGATGAGGAAAGTGAGACAGAGAAAAGTGATGAATGTAGCCAAAACCAACCAGTGCCGATAACTGGAAAGCTGGAGTCCAGGGAGCCTGGTTATTGAACGCAAGCTCTATTTCATTACATCTGGTATCCTCCGATAGTTAGCCTCGCTCTGGGCAAAGCACTCTTTTCTGTTCTATTTTACTATGCTCATTTTCATTTTTCAAATGCTGGTCATGATGCCCAAACAGCTGGGTCATAACCAGTACCCATTAATGGGTCACATTCTAGAGCGTGTTAAACATTAATCAAGAAGGAAGAAACCCACACAAACATGATTGTCAGTGGCAATTAAGAGAGTTCAGGCAGGAGCTCTGCACTCAACCGCATGGGTGAAGCTGAATCAAAGGAAGCCTGCAGAGCAAGAAGCAGGCTGAGGCTGGGAGATAAAAGTTCAGCAAGTACACAGGGGTGGGGGAAGGAGAAAGGCAATTCCAAACAGGGGACATGTACAGGCTCGGAAGGGATAAATGTTCACCACTCACTGCACTGCTCTGTCTCCCTCACACCTGTGAGCTGGGTTCCAGCACTGAAGATGCACACGTGAGCCAGGCATCCATGGCTCCAGCCCTCTTGCAGCTTGTAGTCCTCTAGTGGAGGACACCAAGTAGCAATGACAACGCAGTGCTGCCAGTGCCATGGCAGGAGGCATGCAGGCTATTACAAGTCCTAGAGTAGGTTTTATTACAGACATTCTGACAGCAAGGTTGCCTAACGCAGTCAAGCCCTCAAGGAAGAGCATGAGTTAGCCATGAAGCGGTAAGGAGAAAAAGTGCTCTGGCCAAGAGAATGTTGATACAATAAAGGTGGGAGATGAGCGAGAACACCACTTAATGAAACCTGAGAACCTTCAGAGACAGAGTGGAATAATGGTTAAAGAACAGGCTTAAGAATTAGACTACCTAGGTTCACCTTCTTGCTCTTCTCCATGTTACATGTGTGACTTAGTTCCTCCATGCTTCGATTTTTCCTTAGCTGTGCATGACATCAACAAAGGTTTTTCTATAATTAAATGCATTTATACATATAAGGCACTTAGTTTAGAGCAGTATTGAAACATAGTAAATGCTCAGCAAGTATCAATCATTATTATTTTGGCAAAGAATAAATATCAAAGATATCAAAGAGAGCCCATAGGCTGGGGTGTAATTAGCCTGAGTTAAAAAATATTGGCTGAGTAACTACTACGTGTTAGATGCTGATACAAGCACTGGAGACTTGGCATCGGTGAACAAGAGGTTATTGCCCAGTTGCTCAGGTCAGTGCAGAAGGAGCCATCTTTTTCCTGCCTGTATCCTGAATAAATGTCTTCATCTCGCTACCTGTGTTCTGAATGCTTGGCCCTTGTGCAAAATCAGGTGTTAAATTTGCTTGTAACAAATATAACTGTGGTTTGTAAAAGTACCTTTGGAAGATAATTTTGAAACAAATCCAAAATAAAAACCTAAGACTGGCAAAAGGCCGATTTAAGTAAGTATAATACAATTCAAAATGAGGCAGGACATAAAGGCTTTAGAAGATATAAAAATAAATGGTTCTTTGTGTCCTTACAACCCAAACTCTTTGAAAACAGTCACAGAGTTCTACCTTCCACTGTGCTGACGTGACACTCAGTGAACATTAGCTGATGGTGCTGAAGGATATTCTGAAAAAAAGCAATATCTTAGAGATGCATAGTTTTGAACTCAATCTGCTCTTTCTCATAATAGAACTTGATATCTGAAGCAGAAAATAATATTCAGCCAATTAGCATTCCCTATCCCTTGATAATTTTGTTTATTTGCACCCTCATATACATAGCTAAAGCTGTACAAACTGCCCCCAGAAATTTCTGAATCTATAAATGACACTTTTATTACTTAGCTACTCAAAGCAATTATGATATGATAATAAGGGATATTTTCGGTCCTTTAAAATACAATAATACATGCTGATGATAGGGAATTTTTTGAAGTATAGTGGTACAACATGAACTTCTTTAAAGATCAGTTAATAAACTTATTTGAAGATTTCTCTAAGAAAGTCAAATTACAGCGTCAAACATACATACAATATGTTTGAAAAATGTACCTATTAGACATAGCAATAATCTTGTCACCTCAAAAGTAATAAAGCATACTCGAATCCCACCTGTAAATATGGATGATAAAAAACCCAGAAGCCCTTTGTCTTTTAACTGTTTTACCCATTCCAAAGGAAAGTAAAGCCCCATCAACTGGATTTGGATATTCCGGGAACAACTACTTTTGCTTGTCCTGCTTAGTGACTCATTGATATAATACAGTAATACTTGGGTAGATAAAACATTTTTGAAAAGTTAAAATTCCTGGTTCAACTGTCAAACCAGCTACATGTAACACCAAACTAAAAATGCTATCCCCAGAGAATATACATAGCAGGATACCTGTTTCATGGTGCTATTAATCTTCCATGTATTCGTGTGTTCTTTCACTCATTCATTCACTTAACATGTAACCCCTGATCACAGGCCAGGCAGTAGTTAAGCCCTGGGCCTGTGGTGCCCTGTCCCTGGGGAGCACCCAGTCCACTTAGGGTGAGAGTTGACATGTAAACTCCCAACGCAAGATGGGAACCAGGTCCCACTAGAAACAGACCCAGATAATTTGACCAGGAGAAAGTGCAGGTGGGGGACCGTCTACGAAATTGTGAGGTCAGGGGGTGGCAGACAAGAGTGTCAGCAGTAACACCCCGAGGGGGGTGAGTGGAGGGAGGGTGGGGGAGGAGCTCAGAGAGGCCCCAAGTCCCAGTCCTGAGCAGCTTTAGGCCGTGATGAGTTTAGGGTTTATCATAAGGGTTTTAAACAGAGGAGTGTCATGATCTAATTTTTTCAAAAGATCACCTAAGAGGCTGAATTCTGGCATTAAAGGGGATGTGAGAAGAGCAATTAGGAGACCATTTTAGTGATTTTGGCAAGAAATGATGGTGGCTATGTAATGAAGAGATTAACACAGGATATATTTTAGAGTTCTATCTGCCAAGACAAAATGAAGGATTAGGTCCAGGAGGTGTAGTAAAGGCAAGGTGAAACTCAAGGCTGCCTTGATGCTGCTAGCAGAATTGGGGATAGGCTGGGAGAAATATTTAGTGGAAACTGAGGGCCAGTGGGAGTAAAGCATGAGTCCAGTTTGGGACTGCATTTACATTGAAAAGTATCTATTAAAAATCCAAGTGAATGTCAAAGAGGTAGTTGGATATAAAAATTTGGAGCTGGATTTACAAACTTGATAGTTTCCAGGTTACTTGTAACAATTAAAGCTATTAAGAAGGGATCTGGATAAAGTGTACTGGAGTTGAGGCCCTAAGAACCAGCCCTAGGGACACCCCACCACGGAGAGTTTGAACAATACAGCCAGACAGCAGAGAAGACTGGGCATCACAGACAATGAGCTGGGAGGAAAACCATGGGATATAGAACCCTGGAAACCACAATTACAGAATGTTCAAGGAGAGAATACTCAACTCTGTCAAATGCTGCGAAGACATCAAGCCAAGATAAGGACAGAAACATGACCAATAGATGTGGTAAAAATGGAGGACACTGGTCACCCTAAATAGAGATTGTAGTGAGTTCCGGGGTTGCAAATCTATTAGGAGTCAACTGAGGCAAGAACAGGGTGTGAAAATACTGATAGTGCTTCTGGCTGCTGAGAAGGGTAGAGAAAAACGAGGCAGAATCTGGAGAGGGATAAGAAGTTAAGGAAAATATCAGAGTAGATAATAAATGTTAATGAGATTGAGATAATGAAAGAGGGAAAATTGATGATGTAGAAGAAAAACATGTTTAACTGCAGAAGAAAGTTTTAGAATAAGAGGGGATGGGATCTAGGGCACGGGTAGAGACTTCATCCTTAGACAAGAATAGCAACTCTCCACCCACTGCATTGGAGCAGGGCCACAGAGTGTGGGTTTGCATATAAGGAGGCTGGTACTTTCTGAATAGATGATGAGTGGCTTCTTTGGGACTAGGCAATGAGCACAAATATGTTACACAATATCAAAGCCAGTGTGCATCAATTATACAGAGTAATAATGGTAGCATCTATTACCACCTTAGAGAAGATTAAGGCAGTATGGAGAGGGGGTAATATCTAATATCTTAGATATTACTTTTGCCTAACTGAAAATTTGACTCATCAATTTCTTCCCATTATATTCTTGTACACTGCAGATCTGTTACATTACCATTTGGATCATTTTATAATGCTACCAGATAGGAGGCCAAACTCAGTCCATCTTTCTTAGCAAGTTCCAGTCTACCATCTTGGTCTTCTCTGATTTTCCAGTACTATCAGCACTCATTCATTCCATTGATCAGTGAGAAAGAAACAGAAACCATTTTGTTTCCTGCTCATGTACTTTATTGTCTCAAATAGAGATAAGGATGAGGCCAAGTGTTTCGCAATAAAATATCATTGTCTCTCCCACCGTGAAAAAAACTTGCATTAGTCATAAAGTAGGCACTTAATAAATGCTTGCTAACCAATTTATCTTTTCAGAGTTGAATGGCTAACAAAAAGTTTTATGCAGACATTCTTTGGCTAACAGAATATGCCTAATTCCTCATGGTTATTTCTGGGAGACAATGAAATCATTCCCCAACTTTCTTCTTTATAATACAATTAACTTCGTTTGAGGAAAAGTCTAGAATGTGTATCAATCGCAAGCTTAATATCTTCCTGCTAAAGGTCTGCATGCACTTTCTTAGGGAAAAAGCTTTGGTCTAAAAAAGTATTCAAGTGGAAGAAGCTTTAAGGCGAATGTAATACCAAGGACTGAGAAGCACCAGTGCTCCTTGTTTTCTATAGCATAATATGAATTTGAAATCATTTTGAGTAATCATCTCAGTGAAAAAAATATTAAGAGAATATTTATCAGTATAGATTATTTTCATTGCCTTAGATCAAAGCTTTCTTGAGAAGAGACTGAAAGCTTTACAGATTTTAAGTATATAGATTTCCAGCTTGTTAAATTACATGAAGAATAGTTTAATTCCCAATTTAAGTCCTAATTTTTAGGTCAGTTACAGCTGCTTAGATGTTCTTATATTTAAATGAAAATGCAACTATCACTCATATGTATTTTTCTTTTAAGAAGTAATTATATTATCAGACAATACTGACCTTAATTTTATCCAGCAGGTTACCATGGAAAGTTTACAAATTAACAATCAGAATAGCATTTATATACTATATATGACAGCCAATACTGCTGCAAGGAAGACAGTGATTACAGTTACTATAAAATTTTGTCACTCTGTAAAATAAAGTGTCTATTCACAGACTGAACTATTCCCTTTTACTATGTTATATGCAGACTGACAAAATAATATCTAATAAATCAAATATATCAAGAGACTTAGAATTTTAAACTATATGAAAACCTATACCAAAATATCACTTTGGATGCTTTTTCATTGAAATCCCAGACTACTAGACAATACTAACATTTTTAGAGCATTTTTCATAAAATATTTTAATTGAATCATTTAATGAATTCCATAAGAGGTATGTACATTTTTAAAAAGATTTTATTATTGTTTAGAGAGTGGGGAAGGGAGGGAGGAAGAATGGGAGAGGAGCATCAGTGTATGATTGCCTTTCACCTGCCCCCAGCCATGGACCTGGCTGTGAACCCAAAGGTCGCTGGTTCAATTCCCAGCCAGGGCACATATCAGGTTGCAAGCCAGGTCTCCAGCCAGGTCCTCTCCCATTCTTCCTCCCTCCCTGCCCTTCTCTCTAAAAATAATGAATAAAATCTTAAAAAAAAAAAATACATCTGTTTAGTTATTATTCTAAGTTTCTATTTCTTACTAACCTACATGGATTTTTATGTAAGTTTTTACTCACACCCTAAATTAGTTTCTAACTAGTGGTAAAATGGCAAAGTTTACAAAGTTGATTTACTAAATAAATCCAGACAATTTAGAATTATTTTAAAATGAAGCAATAAACTATAATCCACTCCTTCTTTTTGTGGGTTATTGGTGAGGCAGGGCAGAGATACATTAGTATTTTTTTTAATGGCCAGAATAAAATAGATATGAATCTTTCTCTTAAAGCTTTTTATCTCCTACATGGAGGCAACATACCCTAAAATGGAAGTTAATAAGCGATCAACGACATAGACTTAACTAAACTATTGCAAATGTGATAGTAGAATATCTTGGTAAATATGAGAATTCTGAGAACCATAAAATTAAAGACTTTGATATGTATAAGATCAATAGACATGACTTATCACTATTTAATATGAGCTTTAATTTTTAAATGCCATGTTCCAATGAAAAGGTGTACTACCTAGGAAAATTGGAAAAATCAAGACAAAAGAAACAAACTTTATCTTAAAGTGCCATCCGCTAAGCGGTTATACTTACGCAGCAGCCTCCTCTTTCGACAACCCTTTGAAATTCACCTCCAGGTAATGGTCTATGTCATCTTTTTCTTTGATCAGTTGAGACCTAAGTGAGACAGAAAGAAAGAATAAAGCACCTTTTTATCAAGTACAAAAGCTACCAAACATAGAGCGCCACCAGGAGAACAGAATTGTTCAGGGCATGATACCATGTATAATAAAGGCTCTGCAATAGCTTTCTAGTTAGTTATTGATGGATAATTTCTAGGTTTTAATTTTGTTAAATGGAAAAAAGACAGGGAAGCATATTAAACCCAGTGTATAAACAAATAAAACACCAAACACATGAAAATAATCTACATTTTTAAACAAATGTACTTTTTTCCTCAAAGCTTCTAAGACCTTCTATTTGACTCATGTTACTTCATAGTATAACATTCCAGATTACAAAACTCATATTCTATTTGGCACAGAACCTTGAACTAAGAATACCTATTAGATACAAGTGTGTAAAATTAATTTGTTCCAAACATTGACAAATTTGCTCTGAAATGCTGTTTGAGTGCTCTTTTAAATCATACATGAAACTCAAATTAATATTAAAAGTTCCAAGTGCAAAATGATTTTAAGAAGCCTTTACTGAGAAATATATTACACATGTACTGTGTTTATTCTTTAGACACCCTTGAACCTTTAAAAATAAATGTATTATTGATATCTTTTAACCATGGGAAAATAGAACTGAACAAGTAATAGAGAAAAAATTTGCCTTAAATGATTATGATTGAAATGCTTTTATTCAATACAAATATAAGAAAAACTTTTCTCCTTTTTATGGCCTTTTTAAAAATTCTTTTATAGTTGTCCCAATTTTTGCCCCATTGCTCTCCATAGCCCTGTGGGATTCGCTGTGTTTTTACTTATGTTGAAAAGAACATGTAAGTTCAATAGTTAAGAAAGATAGGAAAAATAATCTTTTAACACTTTGTTAATATTTCAGTTTCAAAAGCAAAATATATACACCAGCATATATCCATATGTAACAGTTATACCTCAATAAAAAATATATATCCTTGAATTATGCACCTACTGAAAAAAATTATTCTTTAAATATGTTGAGAAGAAAATTTGATTTGCTAATATAAAAAAACCTTTTATGCAGTTTAGCTAAATGTATTTATTGATATTTAGTTCAGGGGCTTTGGTCTCTCTCAGAAATACAAAAAATGAAATATGATTTTTTTTTTAGAACAAAGTAGTCTCATCATGCTTTGGTTATTATCCCTGGCAGGAAATAAAAAGGTACATATATAAAAATAATAATCAAACCAAGATATGTAAATTATTTATATTGATAAAAAATATGTGTATTATTAAACATCAATACAATTATAAATGCAATTACTAAGTCATGCAGTCTTAGTTAATATTCATAACTGTGACAAAAGACATCAAGTTCTCTGTCCTGCGATTTCTCAGCGACAGCTCCAGGAATCTGCAACCCTTCACAGGAAAATGCAGTTAGACGGTGCATCTCTAGGCCCCAGGGTCATTGCAGGAGCAAACTGTGCCTGCCAATCAACCTTCCGGCAAGACTGTGTCCTCCTTCCTCCAAAACCAGTATCAGCACTCGGGACCTTGTGTATTAGAAGCCATACACCATTCATTCCTAAAGCTTCTGCCTTCTGTTTTCCACACACATTTTTTTTTCTTCAAAAAAAATAAAAAAGTATCTCTAAAGCTTTATAGGAATCATGAAATAATTGGAATAAAAACTAAATTGATCAAATAGCTGGCTAGTTTGCTAAATAAATTCTTAACGTTCAAATGAAGTTCATCGGTCCTTTTGAAAGCACAAATTTGAATATTCTGAATATAACTATCCGCTTTGGTCACTGAACAATTTCTTTTCTGAGACATGCTATTGACGTTTCTAACTGTAGGAAACTTATCCTGCAGGAAAAGAAAGAAAACCAGGGGTCACGTACCTTGGAACGGTGCATGGGGAGCAGGGCAGCTTCTGTCTGGCTAAGGATGTAAGATTTAGGCGTGTCATGGGCAGTGGGGGCAGAGTAGTCATTTCGTACTACAAAAATAAAAGAAAGGGAGGGAGGGAGGGAGGAAGAAACAGAAGTGGTATTTTAAAGATAAACCTTTCAAAGAATATTTTAAGACATTGTTAGATCCACAGTCTGTCATCTGAGCTGAGGCTGCCTCTGCGTGTGGAGCTAGGGCTCTGTTATTTGGTAATGATACTCTGGGAGTGAGTTCTACAGGTTGCTTCTCTCATTATTTTCTTCTACCAGCTGCCTTTTGGCCAATTTATTACTTGTCTGCATTTCTGTTATGAAGGAGAAAATCTGATAAATAAGTTGAAAGTTCAGTCAATCATGAGTGTTGGTACAAGTTTTGTTAAGAGACATGATTGCAATTAAAAAGTAAAGGCTTTTAGGACAGCTACGGATTTCAAATGCTCATGCCTTTGCTTTCCGGTTATAATCAATAATTGAAAATTGCTCTTATTTTGCTATTTTCTAAAAATCTTTATCCTTCACAAATGCAGGCTTTCCCTTAGAAGTGACAGATGCCAAGAATAATTCTCAACAAGGAGCCAACTGCCATGACAGACACCCAGCAACAACAGTGTAACAAATCATTTCAAAATGTAGTGATTTTACAACGACTAATTAAAACAAGAGTCATTTCACTATTTCTCGCACTTGTGTGGATCAGGAATTAGGATATGGCACAACGGATTGGCCTTGCTCCACAATGGCGGGGCCTCTGCTGTGAAGACTCAGAAGGCTGGGAGTAACTAACTCAACGAAGGGCAGCAGCAGGAACCGGCTGTAAGTGTGTTCACATATCTGATAGTCGGTGCAGTTATTAGCTGGAATCTCTACTGGGGCTCTCGGCCAGAAAACACACATGTGGCCTCTCCATATGGCTTGAGCTTCCTCACAGCATGGCATCCCTAGACTTCTTACTTGGCAGCTTTGGGCTCCAAAGGCAAGTATCCCAAAGAAAAGCCAAACGGAAGTTGAAAGTCACGCAGCATCACACAGCATCTCTTTTGCTGTAATAACAGGCCTGTCCGTACTCAAAGCCAGTGAACATAGACCCCTCTATCGATGAAATGGAACCACCTGTGGATGCCGAGACTCAATTTTCCTCTGTGCTACAAAGCCATAGCAGGGGTCGGGTGGCCAGGAGCAGTAAGATGAGAATAAAAAAAAAAAAAAAACTTTTGAAATTCAATGTAGCAACAAGCAGTAAGCAGCCTTGTGTCCTAGAAATGGATTACTACCTGTCAGAGTATAGAGGCAGACAGGGTGGAATGTGCTAATGAACCTGGTTGGAATTACAGGATGCATTGAAATCCACTTAAGAAAAACACATGCCAAGGGGCAATGCCCTAATCAGACATCTGATGCTTCTTCGGCTTATAAACTTAAAAATGGACCAACAGAAGTAAGTCCTCAGTGGGACCCCTGCAGGCCCACCAGGGCCAGGAGTCGCCATTCCCTGGCTCCATGGGCCCTCAGCCAGCCTGCCAGCAGCCCTTCCCCCGCAACCCCCAATGAGCTTGTTGCCAGAGGTTCCCAGGTGAGCCTCAGGGTAATTTCTCCCAGCAGGGCTGCTCTGACACTACCTGGCCTGGAAATATTTCTTCATGTAACTAAAGAGAAAACTCTACTGCAGATCAGTGTCTAGCTATAGATATAATACAATCTCAATAAAAAGTCCTAAATCATCCAAGTTATCAGGGTAAAGTATGATCCATGAAACATAATGTCTACCCATTTTTGTAGAGTTGTAGTTTTAAAGCACACAGTCTAAATAGCAAATATTAGTTCTCTCCTCAAGGACAAACATTAGGCCCATACACTGACATCTCTCCCTCTTTGCCTCTCTGTGAATAATAAAAATATTAAAAAACAAAAAAAAAGAACATTAGGAACATATTTTACTATACTCCATAACTTCATAATATGGTGACTTAACTCTTATAATTTAAACAAATATATTTTTTATTAGATGTTATATTAACTGGTTGAGTTCCTCGGATAACCAGAACTTCCTAAATGGCAATATTATGCAGAATATATGGTGAGAAGTTATGACCAACATAGGTTTGGACCTCATGTACAGTTTCAAAGGCATATCAGAGGTTCCTCAAACCTACCTCCCATGAGCCTGTTTCATAGAATCTGTGAAGATGATATGCTCAGACTCCTTTAATGTTACAGAGCAAGTCTGGACCATCTCAGTTTCTTAACCCTGACCCGCCTATTGCTAGTGTATTTTGGGAGAAAAGAAAACAATGACTGTTTGTACTTCAGGCAGATCATTCTACCTTTCATGAATTTCGACTGTTCTGAGACCCCACTTTGCTTACCAAGGGCATTGGAGGGGGGCAGTGATCACCGCATCACTGTGCTTTAAAATGAGAAAACAGTACTTGTAAGTTCTCCCAAAACTAGGAAGACAAGGCTACTAAGAAACAGTGGGACCAGGCCCCAGAAGCTCCGATTCAGGCAATATATCCCATCAGCCCTCACTCCTGACGTTGGGCTACCGGTCTGTGACATAAAATATATGCTTTTTGATGTTTACTTGAGTTAGGTTATTTTTCCCAGAAAACATAAACATCTAATGAACTCAAATGCAGATGTTATCTATGGAGAGGCATGTCTTCTTTATCACACAGATCAACTGTGATTTTTTCCCCCGCTTAAAAACTTGAGTCAACGTTTTCTACCATTAAGCTTTCAGCTGCCAGTTTCTTCATTTTGCTCTCTTCTGATGTGAGAACATTAGCAGCAGGAGCACCTTTACTCTTAAATTTAGTTTAATGTAAGTATTGCAAACCCTGCTGGCAAGCCTCAAGGCACAAACTCTGAATGGGGGGTGATCAGAGCTGAGTGATAAAGTGGGAAAAAGTTATTAACTGCATATTGGGAAAAATACCCCTCCAGCAATCTATGTTGGAAAGTTGAAGGTCAGAGTTAGAGTGGAAGTTAAGCAGGCTCTCTCTCCACTCAAAGCTCCACATCCTGCCTTGCTTATGTCTGCTGAAGAAGGAGATTTTGTTTTTCAAAATACATGGCCTCATAAGGGTATTTAGTTTTCCACAACAGATAATGTGTGTACTGAAATTTTCCACACCTAATATTTGAAACACATCAAATATTTACAGAGATCCTGTAACAAATTATTTTCTCATCTAAGTAATCACTATTTCTTTTATAAATTCAGTTTTATGCTGATTTAGAAAGTAGTTGCATGCTAGCATATAGAAGCAGCCAAAGGGAAAATAAGTGAGAAAAAAGTGCAAGCATGCTTTGGGGCCTGCTATTTCAGGGTTAAATTATACCTGTAGAGTGAAGAGAGCCTTTTGCTCTTTCTGAAAGTGAGTTGTATCGTTTTCCTGGTGTTGGCCCCTGTTCCCAGCTCCTAGGTGATCTCTAACCATGAGGAATGGGACTCACTGAGACCGGAAGCAAAAATGGAACACACCCTCAACAATGGCATTTCAGCAAGGTTCTCCTAGCACAAGATGGGAGCAGGGCGGGCCATGGCTCAGACTCAGGTGAATGACTGGAATTCCCCTGGTGGTACCACAATGAGCTTAGCCCTGGAAGCTGCAGGTGAAGTTGAGGACCCGAGGCAGCTCCCCCAGTGCCAGAAAGTAGGCTGCTGCATGGGGCTCCCCAGGGGATGAGACAAAGATCAAAAGGCTGCCTGTGCCTTTCCATCCTTGGTATTCAGAGGAGACTTGGTGCATTCTTTGATCTGCTGGTTGGCTCTTGTATGGGTTGTATTTAGTCTTTAAATTTGGCCCCTACATGGAAAGACAAATAAGAATTAAGAAATACAGGATGAAAGGTTTGAGAGTGCTGGGTCAGGCTGAATGTGTCCCATGGTGTGAGTTTAAATCTCTGGCCCCCAAGTAAAATTCTTCAAAGAGTAACCCTTTTGCCCACCTCCCCGGGGATTTCCTCATCAGGAAGCACAGAGGAAGGGGAGGCCTGGCATTGTGTAGACAGAGTCTACTTGGGAAGTGGCTGTGTCTGAAGCTAGCCACTGTCTCAGAAATCAGTCACTAGGGTTAAAAGCTAAGATGTGAGAAATAAAGCCAGTAAACTAATTTATTATTTGTCACCAAGAGAATTCAAAACAAATATGATTTTCCTATCAACAAAATCATTTATAAGAATTAGAACTGTTTATTATCACCACAAGCTCTCTTACTATGAAAGTTAAAAAAAAAAAGCTACAGAAGAAATAGAAATAATTATGCTCCTGAACAAATTTTTTATTTAATTCACATTAAAAAGTTTAATAAAGAGTCAGTAAATGTTTACAACTTGTATCATCATTTTTGGGACACTCCCAGAACTCCATGGTTAAATAAGGTAAATTGTTAAATAAACGATTTCCTAACAACTGATATTTACTGATGGTTAAATCAAAATATAAATCAGGAAAAGTGCTTGAAGACAGGCCATGATTCACTTGACTTACATTTGGAAGTTACTGCTGGAGGTCTTTCCAAGCTTAGACGTCAACCTGAAAATCAGGAAGTAGTAATAGCAAAGGAGAGAAAAAAAAAGTTTAAAATTAGTTAATAGAATAACTTATCTCCCTCCCCATATCATGGAATAAAAGTTACTCATACAACAAATACCAAATATCTACTATGTGTTTAGAGGAACTTGAAAAAGAAAAGACACTATGGGAGAAGTTAATCACTAATTCAATGAACCATCAATATACATGAACTACGTATATGTGTTGCTAGACAGGGTGAAGCAAAAGTAGTTTACAGTTGTTCATATGGAAAACAATATAATAGAAAATAATGATACAAGAATAAACTCTGGGCCCTGGCTGATGGCTCAGGGGATAGGCACCAGCCTGTGAACCCAAAGGTTGCTGGTTCGATTCCCAGCCAGGGCATATAACCAGGTTGCAAGCCAGGTCTCCAGCCAGGTCCCTAGCTGGAGGAAGGTGAAAGGCAACCATACATTGATGTCTCTCTCCCTCTCTGCCAATAATAAATGAAATCTTAAAAAAAGAAAAGAAGAGAAAAAGAATAAACGCTGCGCTTCGTCTATTCACAACTGTCACTTTGCGTTTTTCCTACTTCAGGCTGTAAACTTACTTTTCCTCCACCCTGTATTGCAATGCAAATATGTCACGGGGGGGGGGGTATGGGGGACTGTGTAACAGATCTCAGTAAACACAGGAGAGACTGCGTTATCCTGACCCAAACCCAGGGCATCTCAGTTCCATTTCTGCTTCTAACTAGTTCTAAACAGGCCTGATGATTTATTCCTACGTCTGTTCATTTTCCCACTGCCTTTGCAGAGTCAGGCGGCCTGGGGAGCGAGGGCCGCGGCCAGGAAGCTTGGGACGAGTCCGTGGGCTCAGGAGGAAGGCCTACGGGGGTCCGGGAAGGCACCGCCTGGAAAAACAGCTGCCCACCTCTCTAGGGGTTGTCCAAGTCCTGCCCCGAGCCTCGTCCCTGCGTCACGAACCTCAGTGGACTGGCCCTGGGGAACAACTCTGGTTTTCCGTTTCCCCGAAGCACTGCCCCCACAGGTGGCGGGTGCTGGGCACCGTGCGCCGTCCCCACGTCCCGCGGTGGTCGCAAGACTAGGTCCAGCCAGCGCCGGAAGAGGGGACGCGAGAGCGTCTCCAGGGATACAGAGGGGACGGGGCAAGATGGTGGGGCGGGGCTAGGCTGAACGGGGGCTCGGGATTGGGGCAGCTCCCAGAGGCTCAGGGAGGGGGGCGGGGCCTTCTGGGGGCGGAGCCGGGCCTCTGGCCCCAGGAGGCTTTTCAAACTAGGCTGCTTTCACAAAAAGACCGCTTTCAAAAGTGGGTTCCCCTCACCCCAGAGCCTGAAATTTGCCACCCTGAAACAGTTGCTTCATGGCACTGCATTCTCAGTATTTTGTAGCATTTCTCGGTTGTCCGCAGGATTGATGGATTGATGGAAAAGCACTCAGTTTGGCATTTGTGACCTCCATGACTTGATGCCACTTGATGCAGCCAGCTATGTCCTTCATCCCCTTGTCCTCAATCCTGGCTGCAGTCAGGACCATCCGCAGCCTTCTGGCTCCAGAATCATAAACTAATTTTGAGTTGGGGTGAGATCAAGTTGTCTTATAGAATCTCCTTGCGCCCCGTGTGTGTGTGTGTGTGTGTGTGTGTGTGTGTGTGTGAGCACTTCTAGGTCACAGTTTCACAATGTTTCTGTAGGCCTGTGATAACATTCCAATAAATTATTTTTTCTAAAGTTAACCAGAGTTGACTTTTTTATTTTTTACTACAGAATACTAAGTTATACATTAAGAAAACATTTGATGATAAAATGAGATGATAAAAGTTGTTAAATGAAACAAATTAGTAGACATAAAGATAAGTTCCCCCCTGAACATTTAGAACATTATAAATTTCAATTCAGAAATTACATTAAAAAGCATCCATAATTACATTTATTTTTCTAGTGTTACAAAGAGATTTGATAAAATCCACTTTAAAAGTTGAAGCTGGACCCAGCTGGTGGCTCAGTAGAATGGCGCAGGCCTGTGAACCCAAAGGTCACTGGTTCGATTCCCCAGTCAGGGCATATAACCAGGTTACAAGCCAGGTCTCCAGCCAGATCCCTAGCTGGAGGCAAGTGAAAGGCAACCATACATTGATGTTTCTCTCCCTTTTTTGCTCCCTCCCTGCCCTTCTCTCTAAAAAGTAATGAATAAAATCCTTTAAAATTTTTTGTTCTTAAATTTGAGGCCAAAGTAATCTATTAATGTAGTGTCAAATTATGGTATGTTTTGGCCTCGCTGAAAACATAAAGTATTTTTTGAGGTTTAAATACTTTCCATTTGTAGAATAAATCAGGTAGAGAAATCTAGTCAATATTTATCGACCTTATATAGTGTGTACTGCACTAGATATTCTAAGGTAAAACAAAAATCCATTTGCTTATTGATGCTTGCAAGTAATAATTTTTATAGTTAATTTAGAGTTGAAAGCCTTTTTACTGATTTGACCAATATGTATAACACTCTTGTAATTGTCAGAAGTGTTTTGCAGTTAAAAGAAACTAGAAAGCTAGCTTTTGGAATTCAATCAAAGAGAATCAGCCAATAGTTTGCAAAGTATGAATTTTCAAATTGCCCCTTGTTTGCCAAGATTTTGTTAAATGAATGTGGTGTGGAAAAGAAGAAACAGTGCAGGCTACTTGCACATATCAATGTTAGAAAAGAGCACACTTGAAAGGTGAGGGTCTGGGGAAATTTTTCCTTAAGATTATCAATTTCTAGAAAACCTGAAAAGTCTTCAGGACCTATCTTGAAAACCTAAGCTACTTTGATATCTAATGTACATTTCCTTAGTTTTAAATCTAGTTTAAGTTGTGTTCTTCCTTAATGTATATAAATCATATTGTTTTTGAATCCAAAGTATACAGAGAACCAACTGCCATTATTTATCTGACCAACATGAGTTAGTACAAAAACATTTGCCCTCCTTTGTAGCATTTTCTTACTTTTTGGATCTTTATGATGCAAATCTAGTAGAATGTTATTCCTGCTCATTTTTTAAAATGCCATTTGAATTTGAAATACTACATACTTTATTGTTAATTTTACTCATTATTTTGTGCTTCCATACACTGGATAAATCTACAATGGCAATGTTTTCTACAAGCGTAGACATATCTTCACAAAATAATATATTGCAGTAGTTGTCAAATCCCTTGAAACCTTAATTATGTATGTCCATAATAAGAAACATATATATTACATAAATATCATATATAAGTATAGTAAGGAACATATTAGTATTTTTTCAATATAATTCAGAAATGAAGTTTTCCATTTTCCAAGGACAAAAATCTAACAGTGTATATGCAAGGGGGATTCTAAGTCCATGAACAAAAATATAGAATATAATGATATTTTCAAAGACTGTTATAAATTAGATGACAAGTATCACATCTGGTAAAATTCTACTATAACTTCCAGTAAAATCTCACAGGGAAAAGACTTATTAAATAAAGGTATAAATAAAAGCTGAATTAGATATAACAGAGGGAAAAATATGGAGTAGCACTGAATTTGAAAGTCTAAATCCATCCATCCATCATTTCAATAGCCAGGTAGGTAGCCTGCTAGTGTAGGAATATACAGTCATGTGCTCAGTGAACTCACTGAAGTAATGACAGACATCCTAAAAAGGCAATTGTTCCTTTGCTTTCAAGTGTTGTGACCCATCTCCACCAGCACCAGAGAGAAACAGGCCGAAATCTTTGTCTTCTTAATGGCCTTAATCCTAGATCACCACCACAGCCTGTATCCCTGTCTACTCTCTTATCTGTTCTTAGTCCTCTCTGCTACTGATTCAAACTCATGACTCAGATCTGACTCTTTCTCCTCTGGTACTGACTTCATGCTTCCCAGGCATTTGCACGTCATTAGTTACCTGTCCCCAGCCAGTGTGTAAAACCAGCTATTTCAAAGGAACCAGGTATAGCACAGACCATGTGACTGATCATCTGTCCTGAGGACAGCCACAGTACCACAAGATAAGTGCTGTAATGATGACATCACACTGAGTGTCTTGAGGAGGGACCATGCAATTCTCTAGGACTGAGTAGAAGGTTGGCAGTCGCAAGACTTCACAGAGGAGATAGTGCCTAAAATGTGATTTTGTATCTTGAAAAATGCATAGGAGTGTGCCAGTTGTACTAAGAGGAATAGAATGGCAGAGAGCCATGGCTTGCTTGATACACATGAATTCCAGGGGCAGAAAACTGGAAGATGGGCCTGGCCCTGCAGCAATATAGCAATATAAAATATGCTCCAACTCTGGCCATACAAAGTTGGACACACAATAGCCCATTTTAATTTAATATGTTCAGGATTATAATTGGAGCAGATGTTGATTTTATAGTATTTGTTACAGTCAGGACATGGGAAAATTATGAATGACTCAAGAAGTTTGAAATAAAGTCATAATTAGAAAATAAAATTTAAAAGCTGTCAGTCCTATGTGGGTGAAATTGGTTACTTTTAAGAACATATTATAAAGAAGAGATCTTTAAAGGGACAGGAAGATATCTAATTAGGCTGAACTAAAGGGTTTATCACAAATAAAATGAACTTAGTTTACACATATAATTTTGCACTAAATTCATAGAAGGCATATTTTTGTAAAGATAGGATCTTGCTGGGTTGAAGTTTCCTTCTGGTTCCCTAAACAGAAAACAGATTTGAATGCAGTCTACTGAATTCTAGAAATTTTGATTCAGCAGCTGAAAACATGATGATTCCTTTACTGAAATGGAGAAATCTGAGAGAGATCAAGTTGGGTGTCTCAGGTGAAACATAGAGGGCAAAATCCATGGTGCTATTTTGACATGTTTCATTTGAAATGTCATTGGAATATTCAGGGAGAAAATGTCAAAGAAGCCATTGAATAAACAGGTCTGGAACTCAGTATTAGCAATACATATTAGGAAATAATCGAAATACTGAAATAGTGAAAACCAGCAATGGGATGAAAACTACTGAGAGTGAAATGTTAACATGTAAGCAAAAAATCAGATAACCATATAAACTATCACTATGCTCAACAACATTCATAATGTCATTTTTAATGACATTGTAGACAGAGTAAAACCAAGTCTCACTGCAGCCGAATGGCAGCCCTACCTAGGGTGGGCTTTCCCATTTCCTCTCACCACTGCCTGGTTTCCATCTGATACAGATCCAGCCCTGGCAATAATGGTCCATTGGTCTACTATTATCTTTTACTGGTTTTACGTGATCTCTTGCATCCAGGCTTTCAGCCATTGGTCATACTTGTGTACATAGAATTTTACTTAAGTAGTTAGAAATTATTATTTCCATAATAAAATTACTGAATGGAAAAAACTTAAGCTATATTGTCTTTCATACTTCCATTGCACCAATGCTAACTTCTGACAGTCAGTTTAGTATCATGGATTATGGTGAAAGAGTCAAAGAAATTGGTAATAATAAACTAAGGGTCTACAAAGGTGTGGTTGCTGAAAGGAAACAGAGATAACCCCATATAGAGTTTTTATTGTAAGATTTCTCACTTCTCAAGAGTGACTCTTATTTTTCCCTTTGATGAGCTAGAAAAACCGAGAGCTCACCAGTGCCTCAGGCAAGTGAGTTGGAAGGTCTTCTTTGAGACTGAATGAAAGGTAATAATCAAAATCTAGGTCACGGTAGTATTTATTCTATAGAGAATTGTTTAAACTAATGCTTTAATTTAAAATCAGGACACATTTTAATATATGATTCATACTATGCCTATCAGATATTCTTAATGAGTGCACACATTGTAA
The DNA here is from genome assembly GCA_004026585.1 of Noctilio leporinus. Classification (NCBI taxonomy): domain Eukaryota; kingdom Metazoa; phylum Chordata; class Mammalia; order Chiroptera; family Noctilionidae; genus Noctilio; species Noctilio leporinus. Next base: position 289,288 of record PVIW01000173.1, on the reverse strand, counting down.
TCTTGTTTCGAGGATTTTACTTTGAGGAATTTTCTAACATCAAGTAGCTCAGCCATTAAATTATCATTACAAAGGTATCAAACTTTCTTCATTGCATCTATTTCTCAAGACACAGGTATGTGGTGTGGGTCTGAAAGCCTTAGAAACTTCAATATACCTTTTCAGAGAGAGAATGAAAACAAAGGTTTCTGGTTAAAAAAGAAGGTGAAACAGAATGAAAAAAGTGGGGAAAGACAAAAGGCCTAGTCAGAAGCATGACAAGGAAAGTTTATCCTCAGAGAACAGAAGGAAGCTACTGAGAGTTAATAATGATAAGAAAAAAATAAGAGACTTAAAAATAATTAAATAGCAAAATTTCCTAAGATGGTGAACAATTGGTGGGGAACAGATATAATTACCCATTGTGAGTATATTTTGTATGTGAGAAATTAAGCTATATTGTATATTATCTACATTTCAATAAAAAAAAATTCTAGTTTCTATTATATGAAGCCTGTCCAAAAGGTATCCAGCCATATAATATAGAAAACAGAGTCATTTATTGAAAAAGATGCAAGATGTAAGAAGCATTGTACATAGGACAATGATGCCTCCATCATCTTCACAGTAGGCACCTTGGGACCTCACACAGTTCTCCCAATCGCCATCAGGGGCCCTGTTGTATTTTCCTGAATCTCTTTGACAGTCTGAAATCTATTCCCTTTCAAAGGTAATTTTAGTTTGGGAAAAAGCCATAAGTCGCATTGAGCCAAATCTGGGCTGTAGTAAGGCTGAGCCACCTGGGTGATTTGATGTTTTTCAAAAACTTCTGCATGAGATGAGATGAGCAAGTGCATTGTCATGATGAAGCTGCCAATCACCAGTTGCCCACAGCTGTGGCCTTCTGAATCATCCAAATAGTTTTTGTGGAGGGATGTTCAAAGGTAACGCAAAATTTGATGCGGATTCATTTCTCTATTCATTCAGTCATTTTTGAATGCAATGGCCACACAGTACATATGCCCACTCAATGGTGTCTACCGCCGTCACTGACTAGGACAGCGAAATCATCATTGTTCACTCATGCACATTCCAGTCCACTCTCCCTGGCTGCCAGGTTACATATAGGTCCTCATATAGCAAATTAACATTTGGTACTTAAGAGTATAAAAATGAACTACATTAAGGGTTTACTCTGAAATTTTCTTTTACTTTATCAAGTCATTCATACTAGATGATTTTGAATCTGGTTCCAAATGAAGAAACATACACCAGACTATCAGTGAAATTAGTATAAAGTCCAAGTGAGTCCCAAAAATCTCTGAGGAAGCTGCTTTGCTAATATCCAGAAATTAATGAAAACTAAGCAAAATTTCATTCTTTGGCTAGAGACTCCATATTGCAGGACTATTTGCAACAAAAACAAAAGTTTTTAAAGAGATATACATAGCATGCTTGAGTTATGTTAGGATTAAGAGTTAGTGTTATGTTAGAATAAGTACTTGAATAATGTTAGGTAGAATAAGAGTTAGCATTTGCAAACCCTGAAGTTACAGATAGTAAGGCTGTAGATTTGATAGCAGGGCACTGAACTGTGAAATAGGAGTTATTCACCTGAAGTTCCCATACTCAGCAGTGAGAATAATGAGGCAGTCACTGCTGATTAGCAAGTACTTGAAAACCAGGAGGGTGAGGCATGGCAGCGGTGACTGGCTGCAGGTCTGTAGGAAGGGTGGATCACAGGAAGGAGTGAGGAAGCTACAAGAGCAAGGCCAGATTTCTGTCTCTGTTTTATGACAAAAAAAAAAAAAAAAGCACATAACTTCCAATTCGCTTCCACAGGGGAGGCTAGATAGGGGTAAGGAATTTGAGCAGCAAGTGAATTTCCTAACTGCTAGGTGGAAGTTTTCTAGGCAAATGGAGACATCCTGTCCAAGTTACAATTAAGGTAATTGTCCAAAGTGGTGAGATGACCATGTCTACCTGTGATAGGCAAAGGTCAAGGTGAATCTTCTGGTGGCCAATCTCTTGTAGCCATCTCCTTCCTGGTTGTTTTAGATGTGAGGGAGCAAAATTGAAGAATAGAAAATTGATTATTCCCCACAAACAATCCATTGGTGCATGTTGCTTCTTTAGCAGTGGAATAATTTTTTAAATGAATTCTGAGAAACCTGATGCCTGAATCAGAGCTGCTCTGGTTAAATTCTGAATGGGGTCTGACTCCCCTCCCCCAAACCATGGTTTATTGTTGACTGTAGGTGAAGAATTTCTTTGCTACACAATACTTTTAATGAATGAATCATCTGAGTTTAAACCAAGGCAAAATAAATTTCTACCCGAGGGTTTCTCAAAGTTTCTTCTTAAACCACTGTCCAAAGGTACAAAATACACTGGGAATTCATTGTCATCTTTGCCATTCATGATTCTCCTCCTCCCCTGATTGTTTTTACTTTCCAGAGAGATTAAGGTTGTAAAAATAGTTATCTTGCTTACATGAAATGGTGGCACTTTGCTGAAGATCAAAAAGTCATAATATATTTCATGACAAGTTATGACACTTTCAGTTCTTTATGTTATTAATAAGTGCCCCTCCTTTTAGCTTGCAGCTTTGCCCATTGTTGGGAAACATGCATGCATAGCCTTACATAAAACAAGGTGAAGAAGCTTAAGATATAGATAATTCTACTTCAGTTACTCATTATTCCATTTTTTCCTTTCAACCTTCTCAAATTCCTTCTTCTAGTCCTATGCTAGAGAAGTGGTACTTAAAAAGAGACTTTATCTACCAAGTATTTATTACATTTACTTTTACATACATTTCAAGCCTTTTATTTAAAAATAAATATTCTTTTACATTTTTTGTCTTCAGGGTTGTGGGGATTAATCTATGTGTCAATTTGGCTAGGCCATAGTACCCAGATATTTGATCAAACACCGTCTATATATTGCTGTATTTTTTAGATGAGATTAACATTGAAATCAGTAGGCTTTGAGTAAAGTAGATAAATGAAAAAACTGAAATCCCCAGAAGATGAATGATTTTTGCCTTCAGACCACCTTAGGACTATAGCTGCAATATCAGCTTTTCCCTGGGTTTCCAGCCTGCTGGCCTGACCTTACAGAATTTGGACTTTTCCATCATACTCACAGGAACCAAATCCTTAAAATAAATTTCTCTGTTTCTATCCTTCTGTTTCTCTGTCTTCATATTCTGTCTCGCTCTCTTTCTCTCTCTCTCTCTCCCTCTCCCTGTCTCTCTCCCTCTCTACACACACACACACACACTTTCTCCAGACAACTGTAATTTACAGGTTCTTAATTCTGACCTGGTTTTTATCTAGAAGACCACTAAAATGCCAGTGAAGGCCATGTCCACATGCCTCATACATTGCATGAATATAAGCATCTCTTATTAATTGCTGTTGATTAGCCAAAAGGCAAATATTTAATTAAACCTTGAGAGAGAATAAAATTGCACATGAATTATCTAAGAGCACATAGGTCTGTACATTTCATTAAGATAGCTTAACTAATAATTACATCCCTTCTACCCAGTCTTTGTTTGAGCAGGTTGATTGTTTTTGTTTCTTGGCTTTTTTTTCTTCTGAAGTTCCCTAGAGGGAAGATGTTTTTTTCTAAAGTCATATGTTTGTTGATTTGTATTTACTTTGCTTCTCTCAGTGTGTCCCATTAGAAGCACTGCTGATCACATAACAGATGAACTCTTGTTTATTACCCTTGAAAACGCATCCTCAGGGGTAATTATTAACTACGTTGAATGACAATGAAGCCTCTTAAGGGAAAAAACTTGGCCGGTAGGTGAGCAAAATTCAGTTTTCCAGTTCTTTTCTTATATCAATGTCCTACAGCTTTTCTTGGTGTTGCTGAACTGCGCGTGTCCGCAGGACAGGGGGTCGCTCTGGTGTTGTCTGCGTGGGTTTTGAATGAACACCGGAAGTGCAGACACAGACTTCTATACTGGTTCTGCGAATTCGTTTAAAGAATTTTTTGAACTGCTCTGTCTTACGAAGTCCTGGGAAATGCCGGCCTACATGCCTACAGTTTTCTTGTTTATGGCTTGAAGCTACTGCTTCCGAATTCTAGCGGCCCCGGGGAAGCGGCCAGGGTGCGTTTCAGGGCCATAAAGAGCACGCGATTGTTTGTCATCCTTCATGGTGCAGGGTGGTGATCTCGGTGACCAAGGGGCACCACTACTGTGCTTAACACGTTTTTAAAGACGCTCTCTTTCAAATGGAATGGAGCTAGAAGAGCTTGGGAAACAGCACATGTGCCTTCCCCGCGCAGCACGTGCTGTTCATCTAAGTGAAACCGCCCAGAAAACCCAGACCACGCTCCCTATAGGTGGCTCAAAGGCTTGCTTCCACGACGGGCATATCTGCAGAGGGAGGACAAGGAAGCCCTTCCCTGGGCTGGAAAATGCCCTACGAAGGCTCTGAGGTATTGCTCCGAGTCCTAATCCACCTCGTTCACTCACAAAAGGAGTTGCTTTGTGCTGGAAGAATGATGCACAGAGAAAAAGACCGCCTATACCTGTCCTAGTTACAAAGCGATGGGTTTTATAGGCCTGTTGTTTACATTGACAGCCTCAGAGTTACTTCACTCACACGTATAATTAAAATGCATACTCTAATAGTTATTTGTATTGTCATAGTTGTAACATCCTTGTGCTTTATTCACTCATTCTGGCATTCATTCTTTAGCACAGAACTTCTTTTATGGGTCAGGCATTGTGCTGCGTACTGAGGACACATGGTCAAATAAGTGCAATACAATAAGTAATAAAAAGTGGTGAGCTCCATGACAGAAACAAACTAGGAGAGCTGAGAGCTTATATGCATGGGCAGGTGGATGATTTGCGAAAGGAAACCAACCTTAACCATCATCCCCTATTTGCTGTTCTCTGTAGCCACCTAAGTAAGATATGCACAATTTTTAATGCAAAGATGTTATCTTCCATCTTTTTCTTTTCTACCTCCTCAAAATACAAGTTTGAAATCCTACGAAATTCTGATTGATTCAGACCATGAAGAAAAGTGATTTGTTGGTACTCCTCAAACACTATTCACCGGTGTAAGAGTCTTAGGGAAACTGCTGCTAAATGACCCTTGTGTGAAAGGAAACTCAAAGCAACCACAGATGTCATAAACATACAAGTGGAAATATACTGGCTGAGCTGGAATATGGGCACGCAGGCTGGGGAGAGCTGGATCCAAAAGTGTAGGTAATGCTGACAACAGGGTCAATGCAGATGAGCTGGTCGAATACATTCCTAAAATTGCTGCTGGGACAGAGGACCTGAATGTGTCCAAATGAAACCCGTGTCCAGCTGAGAGCCTCTCAAGTTCAACACAGAGACTTTCATTCTTGTGTGCAGTTATTTAGACTGAAAATGGAAACGTGCCACTGCGAGGCAGATCTCATTCATGCATAATTGAAACACCCAAGGGTAAAATATGAGGCACAATGGATGGCATCTGATAAAAAGAGAGCAAGGAGAGGGAAGAAGTTGAAAACAAGATACAAGACCCTGGGGACCCGGGGAGAAGAATACCTGACATAGGCCAAATAATCTCAAATGAAAATATTCAAATTACCAGACAATGCAAATATAAAGGCAAATGTATGGAAAAGACATGAGGATTGGGTAGGAAAAATTGCTGAGAATATAAAACATTCAAGGGATGAGTGTCTGGTGAGCAAAACTCTTATTCCAACAAAATGCAACCACAACAGGTTTTTTTTGTAGTATTCTCAGAAACCTAGGAACTAAGCAGAATTAAACTAGCATAAGATTCATTGTCTTTAAAAGAGTTATATTCTAAATACATATTGAGATATATATGTATATTCATATATTACCTATGGAGCACATGCATGCATAAATATTATATTTTCCTAACTTACTGGGAGAGCAGTGGTGTATGTGTACATGTGTGTATCTGTATGTTGTTGGCTTCATATGAATTATCCTTCATATGAAAGATAATTTCCATTTTAATAGAGAGATTTGCAGAAAAGTAAGACTTGTGATGAGTATTTAAGGATAAAAGTGACTGGCTGGGAAACAATGAACAAGTAGTGTAGTTATCTTGTCCATTAATTTGGCCATTTCTTGGGTGGTTTATTGAACACCTATAATGAACCAGTCATGATTCTAGACCCTTTGGACTATTCCCCACAAGAATTTCCTGAAAAAGGCATGATTACTTCCATTTTAGGAATGATTCTGAGGCTCCAAGAAATTAAGTCACATAATGTTGACTGAATATAAACCCCAATTCTTCCCATTACACATTTTCTCCCCTCACTCCCTCTGGAAGATGAAAAGGGAGAGCTGAGTAGAAAAATTCTCTAGTGCTGGGCTAGAAATTCTTATTTGCTCCTATGGTATACATTTTCAGTAAGCAAAGTGAATTCTGAAAAAATAAAGCTATGTTTATATCCGTTTTTGAAAAATAAAAGAGAAACTTTTAGATTGCTTGATGATTGCACGGATTTGGTTCTGTATTTAGGCCCATGTCTTGCTCATATTCTTGTCCCTTGCAATGTAAGAAAATCTAGAGTTACATCACATACCAGTGGGAATAGGGGTAAGTTGTAGGGAAATGCTTCATGTGAGATCCCCTATGAATTTATCATATATGTTGTTAACCAAGAAACTAGTAATGAGGCATCTAACTTCTCAATGTCAGCAAAGGGTTATTACACACTCTGATACACAAGGCAATGGGAAGTCAGATTTCTGCTCTCCAGGGACTCAAAATAAATCTGTGTGTAAACATATACACATATGTCCTTGTATGTGTGTGAGATATATGCTTCATGGGAAGCATGAACAATAAGCACAGCAGAGATTGGGAAAAGAGAAAGACCCCCAAAGGCTTGGGTTCATTCAGCTTCCAACACATGTGTCCTGAAGTTTGTGTCCATCAGAGGTGGCAACTATCTCTGTTATTTACTGATGGTTTAAAAATGACTTAGCCCTGGCTGGTGGCTCTGTGGATTGGCACTGGCCTGTGAACCCAAAGGCTGCTGGTTCGATTCCCAGCCAGGGCACATAACCAGGTTGCAAGCCAGGTCTCCAACCAGGTCTGTAGCTGGAGGCAGGTGAAAAGCAACCAGACGTTGATGTTTCTCTCCCTCTCTGCCTCTCCCCCTTCCCCTTCCTCTGAAGATAATAAATAAAATCTTTTTAAAAAATGACTTAAATTTTAAGAATCATGGTCTCAGATTCTAGGAGACCTATTAAGGTACTATAGAAAACTAGTCCGGCCTTGTCAAATAGGTGGAAACTGAGGCTTAGAAGGGCTAACTAACCTATGGAAGGTCACACAGACAGCTAATTTACTTGAAAAAATCTCTGAGACAAAGTATGTTATATGGAAAGCCTTGCAAATAAGCCTTTTAGATGGAAATTAGGGCTGTAAACCAACTGGAAAACATTGAACTGAGGGATATTAATAGAGATTTAAAATGCCAAAAAGTAGCTCAGAGGGTCCAGACAAACTTAAATGTATAGTCAATGAGGAAGAACCCCACACTCAATAATATACTTTCTTTTCTCCCAGATGTCACACATCATTTTATTACTTTAAGGCTAGGCAAATCTTTATAATTTACTGGTATATGTAGACACGGCCTTCCTTAAAGTGTTATATGCTAAAAAAAAATCAAACTAACACCTATAGCAAAAAAATTCTCCTCTATTTTTCTCCTGTTATTCACAACTCACATTTCCACAGAGAAGCAGATACTGATTATATCTTGACTTTAGGAAAGCCATCAAATTAAACCACATTGTACTACAATAGAAATGACCCATAAGATCCTCTTTCTACTCTATCAATGGTAACATGTTGTTAATGCAAATGAATCTGTAATTAGATGTCAAGAGTTCCCCAGACATTCCCATTACATCAGATAAGGGATCATGTTAACAGTAGTGACTCTAATCTTATTGGTTGTGGCCCTACCAATTCATGTGTCATCTCATCTCCTTACAAAATCCCACTCCCTGATTTCAAAGTCTGGGGGCATGTCCTACGTTAGTTTAGGTACCAGTTAGCCAGTTAGTCTTTAGTGCATCCACCATGTATCTCCTGTGAACTGAAGCTCTTTTCCTTTATATGCTGCCTGCAACCGCCCTCACTACAACAATTGTTCCCGATGCCCTTCATGACAATGTTGGCACCAGAACCAAAAGGACTATGTACTCCCTGAGGGTATTAGGAACTCCTGACTGCAATCATTGGGGTCCTGAATGATTTAAAGCCGTTGTATACAGTAGTGAGAACAAAGTTTACCTTTCTGGCCCTGAGTCACACATTGATGCCAAAGTGAATCTATGTTTCATGCAGCCTCATAAAAATAGTTCCTTTAGTTTCATACTTTGAGCCCTCTTTTTTTTTTTTTTTAGAGAGAGAGAGAGAGGAAGGGAGAAAGGCAGAGAGGGAGAAAGACATCAATGTATGGTTGTCTTTCACCTGCCTCCAGCTACAGACCTTGCTGGAAACCTGGCTTGCAACCTGGTTACGTGCCCTGGCTGGGGAATCGAACCAGCAGCGACTTTTGGGTTCGCAGGCTGGTACCTTATCCACTGTGCCACAAGCCAGGGCTGAGCCCTCTTTACATAGGGCTTAATACACATCTCTGAAGGTGAATTATATGAAGCAACACATGTTCAACCTTCTTCCCAACTCCTTTATTTAAGCTCTCAACTGCATGCACCTTGGTTTATAAAAATACTTGTCCATGGCCTTCATCCCAGTAAATATTCTATCAATCCTATCACTGTGTTATATTGTAAGTGTTCAGTAAATCTTTAGAACTGATAAGTAGAGTCAATGCAAAAATAAAATATTATGAATCCCTGTAATTACAGGTTAGTCAAAGTTAGAGCCACATCTGGAAGCCAAATTTCCAGAAAAATATGAGAGAAGTACAGAGAAAACTATCTGGGACTCATAAAATCCATTTGGCTTCTCTACCTGAGCACACACACACAGTACTCCAAAGGAGAAGTTCTTGGTAGTTCTGGTCCCTCCTATTCTTTTGGGGAGAGTCCCTCTGGGGTAACATCTGCCTTTTATTGCCAGCATTAATGCCATCTCAGGTGATTATTGGCCACTGGTCTACATGATGAACTAGGATAAGAGAATGAGTCATATGCTTAGAAATTGGGTCAAAAGGCAAAAAAGAAGGAAACTGTAGTCAGATAATCAAAGCATCAAAGGGAGTCAATCAGACCTGGAGTCAACTATTTATTGAGTATTAAATATTTTATGATAGTTATCTGAATCTCTGGGAGGTTAAAACACTTACCACATTTAGTAAGATTAGACAGTAGTCTGTCTGAATTCAGAACTCAAGCAATTTCTACTTTCAGGTGACCTGAAGGCCAATAGAGTCTCAGTATCCCATTAAGTTTGGATATTAAGAACATGGTAAATGGAGAGCATACAACTGGCATAAACAACTAGTCCTAGATGTGAACTTCCTTAATGAGTCAGTATAATTTAATCTACAATATATGAGTAAACTCTACAAGAGAGACAAAATGTTAACTTGATAGAGGTATGTTTCTAAATATGTTTCTTTCCATTATTAACTACTGTTTTCCATATACACGCAGGACACACGCAAAGCACTGTATTATTGGTTTTAAAAGGCAATTTGGTTTCTACTATGTTAATTCAAATGTTCCGATTAGTTTAGTGCTTTCATAATTATGTATAATTCAGTTTGCATTTATACAGAAATGTTTGTTTCCATAATTGTAACAAGCACTTAAGTTAATTACACTCTAACCTCTTAATTCCGTGGGCCAACTGTTGAGGTTTTTTTTGGTTAATATTTTAAAGTCATGCCTTTTTATTTTTGAGTTCCCCCTGCACCCCATCTTTGATGTATTGTTTCTACCCTTGTTTGGAATTCTCTATGGAGTATTCTCAGAATAATCTTGCAGTTTTCTTTTATGGCTGAAACTTTGCATTTTAACAGTTGTCTGGAGATAGTTGCTACCTTGTGAAATATCAGTTTTAATAACAGGAAAAGAAAAATGCTATAAATCCGCACTAACCACATAAAGCTGAAGTCTCTGAGAGACTGATTAACATGAAGGCTCTGCACAGGTTTTTCAATAATTAGAGGCTGTGCTTGCATGAAGCCACGGCTGCTCTGGCCTTGAAGCCATTTCCCAGGGCAGCCAGCAATTATTACAGCCTGGAGTACAAACCTCCTACTCTACGCCTCAAGCTATTGAAGTGGTTTTCAAATAAAGGCCTCTTAATTTCACAAAAAGTTAACATCACCTTGGATGAACAACACTTTTTGCTAATACCTTCCACTACGTAGCGGGAGAGAGCCCTCAGAGAGAAGGCAATTAGAAATTCCTAATTTGTTGTTCATCCGTCCATAAAAGGTTAAGGATATTCTGGTCTCTGATTACAGGAGCTGGGCAGAGGGCAGAGAGCGCCTCCCACAGTGTCCCAGCTAACTAACCCCCTGCCCCACCGGCAAATGCTGTCGAACTGTCTCCTCGGAGCACATGAGTGTGTTGGCAGCTTTATTGCGGGTTTGAGTGTTTGGTTTATTTCTTTTTGTCTCAATGAATTATGAATGGCAAGTGGAGTGTGAAAACGATTGTCAATTTCCCTTTTTGTGCAATGCTTAGTATACTATCCGTATGTAACACATGCTAAGTGTAAGCCATGATGATTTTGGAGGACAAAACCCGTATGATCATTCATCCCCAACAGCCATGGTAGTCTGCTTTCTGATGCATAATTGCTTGTACAGTCTGCCTAAAATAATGCAGTGTTATGAACAATTATGGATAATGTAGCTCACTACAGTATATTATCACTTTACATCAATCCATGCTGATGAAATTTTGACTCCATAATAAAACTTGAAGCTACGTTAGGCTTCGGCCTGGTGGGCTTACCATCTAACTCAGCAACACTCACAATAGAAAACTCATTGACAAGAGAAAAACTTACTTCATGGGTCAAGGTAATCGACTTAGCATTTGATAATCAATCCTTCTTCCATTCTTTCTGTTCTACCAATTCAACCATTCATTTTGGCCAAGGGCACAAATTGGGTCCAGAACAACAGTATCTCTAAGCTGGAGGAGGAAATGAAGAAAGCGAAGGGCAAAGAGAGAAGATGAAAGATGAAAGTTAAGTACACCAATATGTTGCCGACTCTCCGGCAGTGCAGTTCAACATTTGTGATATGAAAGAATCATGACTTGGCCTAAAACTGAGCAAGTGGAATTGATTTGGTAAAACATGATCAGTTCACCTTGCCTCATCCCTTGAATGTGAAATAGATTCAGGAGCATCAGTTTTTGTCTCATTGGGAAATTATTAGTCTATTGCAAACTGCATTCAACACACTGACTTTTGATGCCATAAGCCCAACCTAACAAGTAAGTTTAGGAGAGACTAATTTCTGATTCTAACTGCAGTTTGTGTCTAACCTTAAATATTTATTTCATTTTGCAATAGTTCTTTGGAAGAAATAATTCTATCATTGTAATTAAGTTTATGTTACCTGAAACATGTGTCTTCAGTGAGTTTAAATTCATTTTTTTTTTTTTAAGATTTTATTTATTATTTCTAGAGAGAGGGGAAGGGAGAGAGGCAGGGAGGGAGAGAGACATCAATGTATGGTTGCCTTTCACCTGCCTCCAGCTACAGACCTGGCTGGAGACCTGACTTGCAATCTGGTTATGTGCCCTGGCTAGGAATTGAACCAGTGACCTTTAGGTTCACAGGCCGGTGCCTATCATGCCGCCGACCAGGGCTTCTTCGGTGAGTTTGATTACTAACTTTCAATCCATATTTCTGTCAATGTAGGGTATGCAAAATACCACTTTGTGTGAGCAGCTTTGGTGATGAAGTCGCCTCCATAAGGAATCTGGGCTCTTGTCACAACTCTGCTTCCATTGTTACGTTTATAAAAAGTGTGTGATATTCATAGTTCTATTTTCTTCCCATTATCACTAAGAAATTACATGAAACAATGTATACAATATGTACACTATAAAAACAATAAAAGATTCCACACATGTGTTGTTATTAGTAGAAAACACTGCATGTACATATAACCGTGGCACGTGCCCTGACCGGGAATCAAACCCTCCCCCTTTCTGTCTGCAGAATGACACCAGCCCTACTGAGCCACATCGGTCAGGGCAGCACCATGACTCTTAATTCACAAGCTGACCAAAACAAGTCACTGCCTAACTGTAATCTTTAATTAAAGATCTTGTCTTTGGAAACAATCATCTGAGAGTCAGCTTGGCCATAGTATCCTGCGTAAACACCAAACTTGAAATGTTGAATAAAAGAATGAACTAACCTACAATTTACCATCTATAAAAAATAATATGGGAGCCCTGACCAGTGTGGCACAGTTAGTTAGGTGTCATCCTGCAAAGTGAAAGGTCACCAGCTGATTCCCAGTTAAGACACAGGCCTCAGTTGTGGGTTGGGTCCCTGGTCCCCGGTTGGGACGTGTATGAGAGGCAACCGATTGATGTTTCTCTCTTGCATTCATGTTTCTATTCCTCTCTCTCGCGCTTCCCCTCTTGCTAAAAAGAAATAAAATCTTTTTTAAAATAGCATGGCAATTTGGCAGGCTCAATTCATTTCTCAGTGGCAAGAAAAGCAAGTTAACATGCTCTAGGTAGAATAAAATGTCTCTAGCATTCCTCCACTCTTAGGTTGAATCTCTTACTTTTTTTCTCCTAACACCAGATACGGTGATACTGGGAAATAGGGCCTTTGGGGGTGATTTGGTAATAAGGATAGAGTTCTCAAGAATGGGTTCAGTGCCTTCCTTATAAAAGAGACAGCAGAGAGCTCCCTGATGTGTAAGAAAATTGGAGGCAGTAGTCTGAAAAGAGTGCTCACTAGAATCCTCACAAAAATGGGGGTGGGGATCAAGACATAATAACAACATTAAATATTCATGAGGACTTGGAGCAACTGAAATTGCCAATGAGAGTATAAAATTGTGCTCCACTATGGTAAATATTTTGGCTGTTTCATGGAAAAGTTAATCACCTATCCTATGTCTCAGCTATTCTACTCCAAGGCATTTATTAAAGGGAAATGAAAATGTATGTCCACAAAAGACTTGTACAAAACTCTTTCTGGCAGCTCTATTCATATTCACCCAAAACTAGGAACAATTCAAGTATTCAGCAATTAGACAAATAATAGGGTACTCGTACTCATGTAACAATTAGCAATAAAAAGGAATGAATCCCTGCTACATTCAATAACACAAAAGAATCTCAAAAACTTTGTGCTGGTAAAAGATGCCAGGCATGACTACTGGTTACTAGGTAATTCTATTTATATGACAAAAACTAAATATAACAGTTTTCTTCAGGTGGGTGGAAATGGATTGGTTTTGAGTATGAGTGGACTTCCTAAGCAAATGGAAATTTTGTATATCTTATTAAGAACGTGGACTGCACAGGTATAAGCATTTGTCGAAAATCATTAAAATGTCAGATCTATGCATTTTGGTATATTTACCCCACAAAAATGAATGACTTATAAAAACTAATTTGATACTTCATTTAGTCAGTAAAATAGAAAAACTATTTTTTTTTACACTCTTGAACAATGAAGAATTTTGATTTAGGTGTTTTTGTAAAAATTCAATTATCTATTCTGACTAGTTTTTCCTACTATTATTTGGTGAGTTTCTTAGATTATTTTATTAAGCTATTATGAGACTTCATTTGGTCCACTATCTGCAACCTATAAATATGCAGGGGGCCCTGGCTGGTAGCACAGTGGATAAGGCGTCAGCCTGTGAACCCAAACGTCGCTGGTTGGATTCCCAGTCAGGGCACATAACCAGGTTTCAAGCCAGGACTCCAGCCAGGTCCTTAACTGGAGGCAGGTGAAAGATAACCATACATTGCTATTTCTTTCCCTCTCTGCCTCCCTTTTCACCTCTCTCTCTAAACATAATAAATAAAATAAAATAAAATAATATGCAGGGGCTGTTATCAAAATGTGAAGTTGCTGCTACAGTTGTCAGTTCCTAAAACAACCTTCACTGCCAGGATGAGGAAGACAGCAGCCAATTGTCTGCAGTATTATTTTTGATAACTTTCTATCTTGAGAGTCAATTGATTACCAAGTCCTATCAATGTTACCTTCTAACTACCTCCAGATTCTGTGTCTTCCTCTCTGCTGGCTGTAAATTGTTTGGCTACCTTAGTTCAGTCTACATCATCTGCCTCCTACCTGGGCTCTCGCAAAAGCATGTGAACCTTCATTTCTATAGACACCCACGTGGTGATTCTCAGCAAAACCACCTCTTTCTGTAGCTGGGAAGGGGGTTAGGAGGGAATAGAGAATCCTCAACTTGTAGCATGAATCCCGAAGGTCTGATCTCATTCTTTACTGCTTCGGCCCCCCCACCACCCCACCACCACCATTGCTGCTGCTGCTAGCACTATCCTACTACCTTTACAGCACATATTATGTGCTATGCTCTAAGTATTCATGTAAATTTGAATACATTGCTTCTCATGAAGAGGCTAAATAACATACCCAAGCACATACAGCCAAGAAGTGTTGATGCTGGTATTCAGAGACTGTGATCTGGACTATGGGGCTATGGTGCCTTTGGGAGCCCCATGAAATGTCAAACTTTTAAATTTACATATCCAATAGGACCACACATTTCCTACCTCTCCCCCTTGCATCAATCCTTTCTCTACTCATATCTTACCACTCCACTTTTCACCCTTTATGCCTATTATAAGCAATTATTTGCAGATCCCTATCCAACCCCTTGCTCCTTCACACCTTGGCATCTTTGCCCATGCCATTCTTTTCTGTCTTTATTCTTCTTGGGCACCTACCACATTTCTTATCCACTTAGGGTCCCTCTAGTACTGCCTCAGCCTTCTCTGCATTCCTCAAACCCATCTTTGAAGTGCCCGGGTGTCCTATGGGGGCTTCCTAGCCATATCCATTTCCCAAGGTGGCTATACCCTCTGTCCTGGGAGTGTACACGCACTCACAGGGCTCAGCAAATAGGCAGACAGTTCTGAGATAATAGCAAAGGCAATTCTGACAAGGCTCATCAAGCATCTGCCTGGGCCAAGAGTTAAACAGCGAAAAGAAAGCTGGTGACCTAGGAGGACATATAAGAAATAGGTGGTTAGAGAGCAGAGTAGGTTTTGTAGATTAGACTGGAGAGGTGACATGAATAAACACGCTCCTCAAAACTTAGACAGCAGTTACTGTCCACACAGCTCACAATGCAGTTAATCGTGCTGTCTTTTGGCAGCTCTTTCTTAAACCTTTATTTGTATCTTTTATTGGTATTTAATTCTGTACGCCTTTTATTTTATCTCTCTAGCTATATTTTTAAATCATTGGAAGATAGGCCTGTCACATCCCCGCCCCCCTCCGTATTTTACAACTTCTGGTACAATGCCACATGCAAGGTGCTTGGCAATGACTTGTTGAGTTAATGAATTTAAGTTAATCTCAATTTTTGAACATCTCCAGGGCCTGGAGATGATGCAGTGATGGGTGATCTCATGGTAGAAGCTCCTACACTGGTGAGTGGGACTGAAGGTGCCTAACCTGATTAAGAGAAAGAAACTGTGAGATTAGAATCCTGGCTGGATCATCAAGATGGATCTGAGTGACATATGCTAACTCATTACAGGGCTGGGATGGAAAGGACATTTTATAGCAAGTATACAAATACTGTCACTTATACATGTACCTTCAATGAATCTGTCCTACCCATTGAAAAAAATCAGTGACTTCATTCAGGTAGAAATCATACACCTGAATGTTGGTACCCTACCCTCTGTGATGTCAAAAGGAGGAGCGCACCTCTGGGCAGGGGCTTTACATATTTACTGGGACGGTTCCTCTATCCACTGGTGCACAGCTGGAAAAGTGCCATTAAAATTAATCAGATAGTAACTTCCAGTTCCAGCAACATCAAAGTTCTAGAGAAAACCTCCCATGCACCCCAACAATGAAGCAAACAAAGCTTCATTGTTGCTAATGAAGCTTTAGCAACAAACTTCATTAAGGTGCAATTATTGAGTTTTGGCAAATGTGTAGTCATGCAACCACTATCATAATCAATACACAACATTTCCATTACTCAGAAATGTTCTCTCATACTCCCCTTCCCCACCCCAGAACTAGAGGAACTAACTGAGATAGAAAGAGGTGAATGGGTGTTGGAGAGCATGTCAGAGCCTGTCACCACCAGCCTCACCTACAGAGGGAGCAGGAAGGAAAAGCTTTGAACTGAGTTGTGATTAAGCTAAAGGCCAAAAAAAAAAAAAAAAACAACTCTTAAATATGGCAAGAATAGCGCTGGACAAGTATCTGGAAGTGACGGAGTCCCGCCACGGTGTCACTGAGGGGAGGCTGACTATGACAGCAGTGGGTGGTGACCCACTAAATGCGTGAAGACTAAGCAAGAATCTTCTGAAGAAAATCAGTCAAAGGATGAGAAGGGGCCGTGATTCCTATAAATCTCATAGTTGGGTATGTGACTCCGGCTGGCATAAAAGAGAAAGAGGTACCTGAGCACAGTTGGACGCTATGCTGAGGATGACTAAGAGGCTTGTCCACCGTCAGAGCTGGGACTGTGAACCGGAAAACCTGCCTTCTACCCTCAAGTGCCACCATTTCCATGGACAAGGCAGGAAACCTCATGGAACCCCAGTTTCCTCCTGTGAAGAGTAGATGACATTTGTGCTCTTGATGGCAGGTGTGTTGCTAGGACTCAAGCAAGAGGGCGTATGAAAAAGCACTTTGAAAACTTCAAAATGTAAGGTGGTGTTACTAAACAAACGAATAAAATTAACTTGAGTTTGTATTTTAAACCTGTGCCCACCCATCATTCTGGGTTGGTGTGAAAAGACAGGCAGGGAGGAAGGCGCCGGGATCTCACTGCCTGAGCGGCACCTTTCATCCTGGTAGGTGGATCGCAGAGCTTCCATCCTGTGGTCTCATTTACACACAGTTTTGTGGAGAAGGATGCTGCTGCTCACCTGCAAAACTTTTCCCAACGCTACTAATAAAAAAGGTAACTTGCTCCGTGCTATGAGAGATGACAAGCGCACCTTGGGATGAATGATGGGTAAAAAATTGTCATTTCTCTTCTCAAAATCTGGCTATCACCGGCTCATGTATCTTGGCACCGGTGACTTGTTAGCAATTACATGGGGACACCAGCCCATTCAAAGTTGCCCCGGTACAGCAGTTTTAGGGTCTACTGTCTGGGCTGACTGACTTCACCCCGTTCTGGGGCGCTCCAATATGGATTGGCGAAGCAGCCTGAAAATCAGTTTTCTTTCTCTTTTTAACAGCTTCTTGCATTTTATTTTTAAGTGCAGATTTAAAAAAATGTTTTTAATCAAGGATTTAAGGAGGAGTGGGGTAGTCACCCCTTTGGGTATGATTATTTTAATTCTATGTCAACTTAGTTTTGGAATAAATTATTTGATATTGATTCTTTTTTTTTTCCTAAAGATTTTATTATTTTCAGAGAATGGGGAAGAGGGAGAGGCAGAGAGGGAGAGAGACATCAATGTACGGTTGCCTTTCACCAGCCTCCAGCCACGGACCTGGCTGGAGACCTGGCTTGTAACCTGGTTATGTGCCCTGGCTGGGAATTGAATCAGTGACCTTTGGGTTTGCAGGCCAGTGCCTTATCCACTGTGCCACCAGCCAGGGCTTTGACATTGATTCTTATTATTGCAAAAACAGTAATTGTACTTCAAAAATGATTTAAAGTTGCTTGCACCACAGCACTACCTTATTTTTGATAAGGAATATTACCAATATAACAAGAGTTTATTTTTCACTTAAAAACATACTAGGTACATACCAAGTACTTTACGTGAATTACCTCATTTAGTACTTATTATAATGCTATGATTATAGTATTTCCCCTATTGTGCTCATGAGAAAACTGAGGCATAAGAAAGTGAAGTAATTTACTTATTTGATATATCATATACATTGTATTTATTTATGTTTTACAAAAATGCAAACAGTTCTACATATTACCAAACTGTTCTCCCTAATCACAATACCTATTCTGCTATTCACTACCCCAGAAGTCACTCATGAATACCCTTTGTCTATCAAGTTAAGTGTACACACCATAGGCTAGCATAGCAGATCTCTCAAGATGTAACCCTAAGGGCCTTCTCCAGCCCTGTTTTCCAGAAATTCTCTAACTCAGTGGTCCTCTGCCAGGGGTGATTTTGCTGCCAGGAGGGTATTCGGCAATGTCTGGACATATTTTGGGCTGTCACAACTCAGGAAATGTCAGTGGTCCTGCACAAGACAAAGAATTTATCTAGTCCAAACTATCAGTAGAGAATCAAGGTTGAGAAATCCTGCTCTAACCAATTCTCCAACAAAACCAGACAACTTGTGGTTCTTGAAATGGTCTCTGTGTTTCATGTTTGTAATTTTTCTCATTTATTTCTCCACAAAACCTACTATATGTCAGCCCCTATTATGTATAGAACATAATCCTTGATCTCACACTGACCAGCTATCTGGCTTCCCATCCTTGTCCCCTTCCGAAGTTAATATAAATATTTAGTGCCATTTTTCATTGCAGAGTGTTTAAAAGTCTCCTCCAACAGCATTCAATGTGGTGAAATGACTTAATTTTTATTCCCAAGAAGGGCTGTTTGTCTTTTTAGTGACAGTTTTGGAAGTGAATGTAATAAGTCACTGAAATTCCAACAGGCATACTGTATGTTGCATCTAAAGAGGAGAATGTGGAGAGGCTGTATGAAGTAGCTAATGCCCATTAGTTTGCACCATGTTTCTAGTAATAACAGTTTTAAAAATCAATTCAATAACAATTTACTGAGTGGCACTATAAGCCAGACATTGTGTTCGATGCTAGAATTCCAAGGAAACACCTCATATTTCACGATGAAGTCAAGTAAACATTTTTAATATTTCAAGATGTTTTATTATAGAAGTAGAGGACCTTTTACAAGGATAAACATTCTGATGACCAGGTAAACATAGAGGTGATAATGGGTATAGGAAATGAGGCCTTGTTTCTTCCTTTTGCTATATAAGAAACTTGAGAGAAAATTCAGACTGCATGGATTATTGGCAGTCTTGACAATGACATTGAATAAGAATACCTGGAAATAGCTTGCATGGCTAAGTGTCCCATATTTCAAGGGATGATTCCACATTTAAACAATATAGTTACTTTCCAAAGTATTTCTTTATGTGCCTAAGCCTCCATATTTGAGCATGTTACCAAAATTAGATGTATGAATTTATAAGACACACATCATTAACTTTTGACCTTCACCTCTTGGTTCAGATTCCAAGATGTATGGTCATTTCTGCCTTCTTGTTCAGATTCAAGTCATTGAAATCTGCCTTTTATTGCACAAGCTGGAAGCTTTAATACAAAAAAAGAAACAGATAAAACAAAAAAAAATTACCATTCTTTGTCAGCAGATTATGCAAAAGTACGTGAGTCAACCTGACTTTCAAGAGCCACAAGACATGCGTTGGTGCCCTTTAACCTGTGTCTGCCTCTCAGGGACTCTATATGGGACAAAGCCGATAGCTCCAGTGGGGCTGGGAGTCTGAGCAACTCGAGGAAGAACAAGACATGGTAGAGAGGGGAGAGGAAGACTGGAAAGTTAGCTACTGAACGTAAAACAGAATTCATTTGAATCAAGAGAGAAAATCACATAGTCCTAAACTAATCCTTGTGATATCCTGCCATGTAATGAAAACAATTCTAGATCAGAATTTCTCAAATTTTAATGGCTGTACAATTCATGGGGGTGCTTGTTAGAATTGCAGATTCCCCTACCATTCTTACCAAGTGTCAGTGCTTATATGAATCACCCGAGAATGTTGTTAAAATGCAGATTCTAACTCTGTTCTGAGAAGGCACCGAAGGGTCTGCAATCCAATAAGCAGCACGTCCACAGACCATAGTTTGAAGAGCAAGAGCAAGATAGCACTGCTTTGTAAACCATTCTGCTCACTGAAATCACCTAAAGAGCTCTGAAAAATCCTGAGTTGCATTCTTTGAGATTCCTGTTTAATTGATTTGAGGATTTGCAGAAGCTCTGCAGGCAATCCAAATGTGCAGCCAAGTTTGAGAGCCAGCATGCTAGTGATGATGATTTTGTAGACAGCCCGAGAGTCCATACCCCAGCCATGCCACATCCTTCCCCAGTGCCCGTCCACTGCCACAGACCTGAAGTCATGAGTACCTATGGTACATCATTTTAGTCCCCAGAGGACACAGCGGATTGTCAAAGTTTGATCATGTAAAGTAGTAAAGAATCCTTGTTATATAGACAGGGTCTAGACAGGGTCTAAAAATGACTGGTGGGTCATTGTGGAAAACCATCAGGGTCTGGTGAATTAATCAGTCCTCGTGGACTCATGGAATCCAAAGCTTGGCCTCTCCTTTTTCAGCCGGAGGCCCAGGTACTACATCAGATCTATTTTGCCCTGTGGAGCATGTGACCTACCTCACACAACAAAGAAAGAGCACCTTTTAGAGAACCTTTTAGGCACAGGAGTACTTAAAGCGTATGACCCTACGCCTGAGATGGATTTGGGAGAACAAATCCAAAAGAGAGAAAGCTCCTCATTGACACCTGAAGATGGAGCAACTGAGGAGCATTGACAACCTGTCCTCGGGTGTGTCTCCCACATCAGAGTCCTCACTGCAGTGCACCTCCCCTTCCCTGGGGACATGGGTGGGGTGCAATTGTAGACTGGGGTGTACAGGTAACATATCCTCTCATTGAGCCAGCATTACAGCGTGTGAAACTGTCCTACAACATTCCCCATGTGCTACTAGCTGGTTCATCAGTTCCACAAGTGGGCATTACCAGAGAGTGTTGGAAGAATTTGTTAACTTGTGTGAAATCTAGCAAGGATTGCCTGCAGCTCCATGGCTCCCTTAACCAGAAGAAAGCCATATTCTGAGACAAGGTCACCTGTAAGCACATCTTTTCTTGATTCCATAGGTTCCCTGGAAAAATAATCATTCCTAAAATTCGAGGCCTTAAGGATTTATTGAAAAAAGAACTTCATGTACAGGATGATGATAGTTTTTGCTAAATTTTTAAATACAGTTCATGGGGCCCCCTATAGTCAAAATGAGTTTCATGCTGCAATCTTTTTTTTTTTTTTTTTTTTTAATTCTTTGAATAAGTTTAGAGATGGCATGGCAGATAACGAGAACACTAGCATGAACAAGGCAAGCATAATGTCTCTGGCTGACTGTTTCCTACTGAGATAAATATGGCAGAAATGAAAGATAATGATTGTTGCTTCTGTATAAGTTTCATTGGGGAAGGGAAAAAATTATAAGGGACAAAATCTAAGTTTTAAAAATTAGAATTAAAAAAATTTTACTTCATAATAGGCATGATCCTGACTTTGACTACTTGAGGAAGACTTAAGAGACTGCCGCCGTTTGGTGCGAGAGGTCCAATGAAGGCATTTGCTGTTCATGGCGTAATACCTGCTTGTTAAGTTTTAGCTAAAGGTCATCTGATGCTCTGCAGCCATGAACAGTTCTGTTTGAGCGTGAAGCTTTGAAAGGAGAAATCATCAGAGAACACAGGGTCCCTTTCTGTACTGCCTGGCCTCGGAGAGAGGCCATAAATAAAACATTGGTGAACCAAAACACAAGCAGATCTTTGGAGATGATTAGGAAGAAATCTGGATAAACAAAGAATTGCTCCTGGCAGGACACGTCATCCCATCTTGTGTTAAGTGGAACTGGTAGCTTGTCACTTGTAAGTTACACACCAGATGCAGGAAAGCAAATGGCATCATAGAAGAGCCCTTCCCATGGTGCTCCCCCTGCAGTCCTTGTGGTAAACTATTGATACAAAGCAAACACGTGTGTAAACAGCTCATAGGATACATGGCCTGAAGTCAAGGTGCGTACTGTTAACCTTATTTGGCTTTAGATAGCAGAGAAAAAGGAGTGACTGAAAGATTCCTGATTCTTGGAAACTCTAGGTTCTGATTAATCAGTGTTCACGCATATGCATGTCTGTAAATCTCATTTAAGTGGCTCTTCCTCTTTATGGCTCCCAGTGTGCTTTTCTGAGTATCGTCCAGTCTGAAACTCTTACAGGTTACAAATCAAAACATTTTCTCCCATTTTGCTCACACCCTTGTTCTGAACATTTTAAGTTAGGTGGTCCTTTATACTCATTAAAGTGCTGCAACTTTAAAACCATGTGACCTTACATGCCTCCTTGTCTGTGTAAATGTGTGTTTTGGAGTTATCGTAACAATGAAGTGATTTAATGTATGTAGAGCACTTGAATAGTTTCTGGCACATCGTATATGGTCAACACATGTTAGCACAAACCAGGCCAAGATAAAAACATTCAACAATTACTTCAAACTTCCCAACAGATCTAGCTATCCAATGAAACTCACTTGAATTTGTTTTGTTTTCAGATAAAAGAGGAAGCAAGGTAAGGTACATTTCCCTAGGCTCTCTTGCTTTCTCTCATTTAGATTTATCTTTATAGGCATCCACATTTATCGGTCAAAGCTTCTTTTCATGGTGGACCCACATTGTACAAAACGCAAGTGACGGATGGAACTGTTCCTTTGCATCTATGAGTCGTTGTTTATTTTTTGTTGTCATTATTTGTCAGTGAGCAAGGGGAAATGAAGGTCATGACACCTAAAGTCATCTCATGACCTAAGAAGTATTCTGACTACTTGCTTCCAAGAACCTTGATCCTATACCTCCATTCCAGCAGAAGGAAAATGTGGGTCAGAAGCTTGGCCAGCCCCTGCAGAGAGCGGCCCTGGCTGGGCGGTGATGAACCAGAATTGATCACGTCAGCATAGAAGACCTTCTGCCCCACCTCAGCTCCCCTCTAAGTCAGAAAATAAGATATTTCTTTCCTATGTACTTTCCAGTTACTGTTCCAGAAATGGTTTGGCAAACATTACCTAAAACCAGGAATTTGGGCTAATGCAGAGAGCTGTGAGCTCCTTGGTTTGAATTGGAATCATCTGCAAATGTCTCTCCTGTAAATCCAGGTGGTTTTCTAACTGTCTGGACCCGCTCTTACCTGAGAGAAGAGTCAGCCATAACTATTATCTTATTTTCATGGAGAATATTTTTGTTTGTTTAGTCGAGCTCTGTAACTCACTTCCAAAAGCACCCAAATAGTTTAAATTTTTATAAGTTTTCATGCACCGATCGTTTCTCTTGAATAGCTAAGTAAGGAAGGCAGGGAGTGCGGAAGGGATGTTTTCCTGTGAATACAGTGTTTATAACTGGATGAACATTTACTTGCTAGAATTTCACGTCCTCTTAGCTCTCTCAGAAGGTCCCAATTAGGCCTGACACCTTGCTCTCACGGTGCACCCTGCCTGTGACAACCACATTAAGCTCAGCTGGTGCTGAGCGCATTTTCAAGTAAGTTTTCCAACCAGTGTGGGTGGACAGACTCCCACCGCATCACCCCTCTCCTTCCCCTCCTTTTAGAATACCCTGCCTAGGATATGCCAGCTCCCTACATAGTAGGAATTTATTTGTCAACAACTGTATAAACCTGGGGCTCCGACAACCATCCTGCCTACACTGGATGGGCAGAATCACATTAAAACACCGTAAATGTTGTGACACAAATGAGAAATTATGATGAAAGGACCACTTGAACACTTCAAGTTTTAAACGAGCCTGAATAAAATTTAAATGGTTCATTTCTAATGAATCCTCCAAGTAGGAAAAGAAAAGAATCCCATTTATGAAGCCACTGCATTGCCTATAGGATACCAAACGTATTCTTGCTTAGCCAGTTTCCCCCAGTTAATTTGTTATGTTGGCATTTGAAACAGGCACAGAAGTACATATAAGCCCATGTAACAACCCATTCCTTGCCAAGATTCTCTATCACAGACACTTAATAAGCCAGGATAAGTCGTTTGTTCATTCATTGTTTTCAACCATCCTTTACTGAACTCTTAGTAAATGCCAGGGGGTTCTGGTTCTTTCAGACATGCAGGAAAATAGGCTCTCTTGATACTCACCCTTTAATGCAAAGGAGATAGACAATAAAATAGTAAACAAGAAAGGGGCAGACGGCAATAGGTGCAAAATGATTAAAATAATCAGAGTGATATCCTATAGAGGACCAGGGGGCTAGCTTAGGGTGGTGGTCAGAGAAGGCTTCTCTAGAGAGGAGATGGAAGCCGGGCCCTCCATGATAAGAGGAGCCTGACTTGGAGTAACTTGGCCTACCAGGCAGAGACATCAGCCAGCGAAGGGGACCAGAAGTGGGAACAAGTGTGGCATATACAAGAAACAGCAGGAAGGTAAGTGTAATGTGAGCATAGTGGGTAAGGCAGATAGTCAAGGCTAAAATGCAAGCAAGTTGGGAAGGTCCTGGGTGAGGCAGGGCCTCCGTAGGCCAGGTAAGGAAGTGAGGATGTACTGTAAATGCTAGAGGAAGCCATGGAAGGCTGTTAAGCAGAGCATGATGTAACCTGTTTCATATTTTTTATTTTTATTTTTTAAAATATTTTATTCATTATTTTTAGAGAGAAGGGCAGGGGAGAAGCAAGAAAAGGAGAGAAATGGAAAGAAACATCCATGAATGGTTGCCCTTCACCTGCCTCCAGCTATGGACCTGGCTGGAGACCTGGCTTGCAACCTGGTTACGTGCCCTGGCTGGGAATCGAACCAGCAGCTTTTGGGTTTGCAGGCCGGTGCCTTATCCACTGTGCCCCCAGCCAGGTCTTGTTTCATATTTTTAGAAGATTATGTTGCACTCTCTGCAGAGATAGGCTTGTAAAGGGCAAGAGCAAAAACAGGAAAGCCAAGGAAGAGGCTACGACGACTCTGATTGCTGATATAAGAGACAATAAAAAATTTGGACTAAGGTGATGGCAGTGGAAGTAGAAAAATATTTTAGAAATTACAACGCTCTTGATGTAGTACTAATATTGTACCCTGCAATCCACTCCCTCTCCACCCTTCAGCACCCCCACACTGCCTGCACTCATTTGGCCTATTGTCCACCCCCAGCTCAGCGCACATTCGACCTGTGCCAGGTGCAGAGCAAGGCAGTGAGGACACATCTTCATCTCTGCCCCAGCTCTCCACAGACCCAGGAGCTCCCCACATGTCCACCCAGGTGACACATCCTGCCCTTCATCATCTCCAAGTATCCTTTCACAGGGACGGGTGCCGGAGACCCACCTGGGGCATAGGTGACGAGGCAAATAAAACTTCCCGTTTCAATTGTACATTGGACTTCTCTTGAAATGTAATTGCAATCTGATAAACTTACGATGTAAGGTGTCATTTATATTGCTTTGATATTTTTACAAAGAAAAAATATATGGCATGTAACTATATGTAGATAGATGACAGATAGATGTACAATACATTCTTTATCTCTGTTTCTTTGCGCACACATACGAGTGATATTTGTAATCTGAGATAGCACTAGATATAATGAGTAAAATCAGACTAGTGCCTGATTAAGGCCATTTTCTTTATGTCAATCATTTTTTTGGCTTTATTTACAAAGTTAAGTTAATGTATATGATTAGTGAGCAATTGAAGTATTTCACTTAAAACCAATAGGCTGTGGAAGTAGGTGAGTTAAATAATACTGTGTGACCTATTTGGGTTTGTGAATGATTTATGATTGATATATAAATAGTGTCAGAACATTTTAGTTTAAATCTAGAAGTGTATTCCTATGATTAATGCATTGAAATAAGGGCTTTGATGGCTGTGCCTCATTCTAATTGTTAATCACATATTTAATATATGAATCAGGAGAAGAAATTATTTTAGATGTGATCAGGAAAACAATGCCTCAAACAAGATGACATGTGAAATATTATTGTGGAGTTCCCAAAGGGCAAATGTTACACTTATTATTATCATTATTATTATTTAGCTACAAACATTTCAGCCACAGTATACCATGTTATTAGCTGAAATATATGTCAATTATTCCTACATATGTTAGTAAAATACCTTTATGTACACTAGGATGCTAAGTAAGAACCATATCCAGCAGTTTGTTACAATATTAATTATTATAATTTCACATGTGGAATTTTAAAACTTCTTGTAATCACTTCCAAGTCCCACGTTTATTTTGCATGCTAGGTACAATTTGTTTCTAACAGGAACTATCCTATAATAAACAGGTGTTTTATTAAATTAACATCTGATCAAAATTTACATTTTCAAAAGGAAATGGGACTAGTGTTTTATAAGCCCAAAAATAAAAGTTGAATCCCTTAACTCTTGAAGTTTCCATCTAAATTTGAATGGGTTCAGACTTTTGCTAGAAGCAGTTCCTGAAAGCTCATTTCCCTGGTCACCTCCCCACTCCTACCTGCAGCTAGCTGCCTCGGTCACAGGGAGTTAAAATTTAACCCTCTGGGGACAGATGTGGGAATGAACCAATGAGCTCTGTCCAAGCACCACTGGTTAGTACTGAAGGAGTACAGGACTGCTGGCTAGCTGTCCGGGTGCAATGTAGCTTTTCAACTCTTTCACGAACAGAATTGCCTTTGAGCCTCACAATAGTCCCCCTTCCCAGCAACCTGCAAAATGGGAATTATCTCATCACGAACAAATGAAAGAACAGAGGGTCAGTTTCCAACTCATCATGGCGGAGCGCGTTAAATCAGGAACAAAGAACTTGCCCATGATTATATTGGCGGCGTATAGATTTTTCTATTCAGGATTTCAGATCGTCACTATGTTATTAATTAAGAGACGATTTAAAGGATCCCACTCCCGCTCTTAGATGTGTCGCTTATTTGCTCTTCTGAACATGGCGGGGAGATTTAATCAAAAGACCTGATGATGAGCAGAGCGCAAACATTCTGAAATCCCAAAGAAAACGCAGTTGAATGCTTCCACTTAAACCGCCTGGGAGGAAACAATGAAGACAGCTTTCTTAAAGCCTTTTCCCCCAGGCCATTAACTAAGAAACTGGTCACTAACTGCTGGTAACAACCCATTTTGGAGGGATTATTGCTATTATTGGCATTCTGTGGTTTATGGCAACATTTTGTTAAAAGACCTTATGAACAATGGTGTAGCTGGACTTGGGACTTGAGAGAAATCAGCCCCCTCCCTTGTGGTTAATGGCCCTTTTTCATTCCAATCTAAATGTACCGAGGCCGGGCTGCACGGCTGAGTTTATTATCTGCTACATTTCTTGTTGCTCTAAGAAATATGCTTTACACCGGAGTCAGCATTCAAATCAATGGAGGAAAAACACAACATTTATTGTTAGTAAAATTGAATCATGCTGAAAAGGCTGAACGAATGCTTGACTTAAACTGGATGTTAGAAATCATTTCACTTGCCACGAGCACTTTCCCGCTGACATGCAGCCGAGTGCCAGTGATTAATTGTTCGCAGGGACAGGCGCATACGCATTACCAAGCGGAGAGGAATAACCAAAGTTACAGTATTGATTTCCCCTAACTTCTGTGAACCTGTGCTCCTGGACAGGGCCTGCTCTGTGGGCCTCCTGAGTACTCTACCTTCTCATAATTTCGTTTACTAAAAACAGAATCAGAAAGGAGGCAGGCTGGGCGAAGGGCAGGGAGATATCACACTGTGAAAGGAAAGTTCTCTAGAGTTTCAAAAATATTTCTTTTGTTCACTTCAAATGGCAGAAACAAGTGAGAACCCTGACAGTAAAACTAGAAGGTATGTGAAGGAGACCACCGAATGCAGATCACAAATAGGTTATTTGCATGGAAGACATAAGTACTTTTTCTTTTTCCTTCCTTCCTTCCTTCCTTCCTTCCTTCCTTCCTTCCTTCCTTCCTTCCTTCCTTCCTTCCTCCTTCTTTCCTTCCTTTCAGCCTTTATTAGGTCTGTTATTCTTCCCATTTTTTAATTACAAAAAAAGAGAGAGAGAGAGAATGATCAGAACATATCATTAGCTCTGCTTCTTAGTGAACCTGACTTTTCTCAAGAAATTTACATCTTTCTCTCATTTTCTGTTAAGGTTTCTTCTCCTGTTTTCTCACCTAACGAATTATAATGAGGTACAGTGAATGAGATCTATGGGGAAAGCAGTGGACCCAGAGACTAAAGGTAAAAGGATGATTGATGGTATGAAATTACCATAAAAGTACAATCAGGATCAGATTTTAAAATGAATTTTTAAGCAGCCTAAGAGATACTCTTTGATTTGCAGTCTGGTGGAATGGATAATGTCTCATTCAGTGGATAAAGTTTCTCACTGTGTGACTTGAGCTTTTTCTGATCTTTCTGACTGGGAGTAAAATGGAACCAAAGTCTAAAGTGGTTTTTAATGCAGAAAATATCAAACACAATATTCTTAATGTCAAAACCTGGGCATAGCAGGTGAGGGAGGAAAAATAAATAGAAGACTATTACTGTTAGTATAATTGTATCAGGCTATCCTCTCACTGCCAAATGGGTTAAACCATCTATTATTGAAAGGGCAAACTTATTTGCATACTGGAGAAAAGTTAAAGTTTAGGCTGGTGTCAGATTTTAATCTTTCTTGGGTGTGTAAAATGCTCCAACTAAAATATTAAAGCATGAATTACATGTTTTCCCATTTGCTTTTTAAAAATTTAAACATACTTCCCATTTTAGGGTAATTTCAGATGTACAGAAAAGTTGTAAATATCCTACAGAGTGAATACTTTACATTATAATCAGGGTTTCCAGATTTAGCTAATAGAGTGTAAATTTGAATTTCAGATAAACAACAAATCATTTTTATTATATGTGTCCTGTGGTAATCCTAACTGATATCCTATTGTACATTTGCCACAATTAAGGAACCAGTATTGGTTAACTATACTCTTAACATATTACTTGGATTTCACTAGTTTTTCCTAATATCTCTTTCCTGTTCTAAGATCCCACTCAGGATTCCACATTATACTAGTCATCATGTCTTCAAAGGCTCCTCTAATCTCTGACAGTTTCCTAAACTTCCTATCTACTTTTAAATGCAGCATAAAATAAAGTATTAATTGATAATCAAATACTGTTAATAACACTTGACGTATATACTCAAAATCCAATTTATTAATGAAGTTTTAAAATATATTTAACTCATAAATCATTTCAATGGTCTGTATATTCAATACTCTATTTATAATATTATAAAAAATAAATCCTAACTACAAATAAGGAATTTTAATTTTTAATATTAGAAAAAAATAACCAGTAGCAACTTATAAACATGTCCAAGCTCCTCGTCAGATTGAAAATATTGCGTTCTATTCAATGTTAGAATTATCATGGCCCTTCAATATAAAAATAATTACTAAAATCTTTCCAGTCCTGTGCATTTAGTTTACTCAGTTTTAACTTTCATTACATTGATCTTCTCCACAGAATATGCATGTTTCTCAGAGGAGATCCTTGAAAGATGGTAATTCATATTTGGTGAACTTTGTTCATAGCCATAAAAACAGAAGCTTTCTTAATGTTTATTTTTCAGAAATTTCCAAGAAGGTTAAAAGGGGATTAGTCAACCTAGCAGAAAATATCTGAAGCTTGCAGCTTTGTAATTTAGGTTGATCTTCATGAAGTTAAAATCCCCTGCTTTAAAACTCTTCCACATTATGGGAATCTTTAACATTTCAGACAATTGCTTCTTGTGACAGTTTCCATTTCTTCCCCTCTGCTGACAGTTCTTATAATGACTTTAATCATAGAGTCTGGAAACGGAACCGGCTATTGAATAGCAACAAACTCAGTGGTCAATGTCTGTGTCACTTTTCTGGGAGCAGGACTTTCTGAGCATCAAGGAGCTCATACTCTGAGCCTCCTGAAAAAGTGCTAAGTGCATTAACTCTCTGTCAATCACATCCTTTCCACGTAGGCCGACTCATTACTCTTTGGCTCAAGACATCCTATTGAAACTTACTTGTGTGGTATTCGGATCTGTGTACCGTATATAGCTAATGATGATTGTTTATGGAAAGGTGCCTGTCCAATTATTTTTGAAGAAACACAAGAATGCAGAATGACTGGAAGCATCAGGTTTTTGCCAGAGACTGCCTCAGGAAAGAGGAGAATGGCTAGAGGCTATAAGGAATCACAAGAGACAAGTCAGAGTTGTAAATTGGGAAACTGACATAGCTCATCTAATATACTTGCTAACTAGGCCTTTAAAAACCTTGACATTTAACTAAGTTTGGGGAGAAGTTATGGGTTTTTGTCCCTTTCTCTGGGCTCTAACTCATTAATCCCGTGAATTAAGGTGTTTATCATCGTTAGCAACATTAGCAGGGAGCGGGAGGCAGGTTTCTAGAGACAGGTAAGCCGCTCTCAGTTGAGCAGCTGTTTTCACAGGCTGTGCTGGTTTCAAAGTCAAGTCAGTCAAAAATGATTCTTCCAGTTATTTACCCTTTTGCTACTTCAGGGCTTGAAATGGCATGAAAGGAGCCTTTCATTCAGCAGAGGGATTTAAATAAAGCTTTCAGGAGGCTGATGTGTTTGGAAGCGGGTGGGCTCTTTACTGAAATAAACAAGTTTCCAGGGATTTTAAGAAAATGGGAAAGAAATGAAAACTTTCCAGTGAATGTTGTCTAGTGCAATACCTGATTTTGATCAAATTTAGATTATTTAAGGGCATAGCAATGGCCCATGGCAAGATAATCTTTGGCTTCGTATGTTAATGTTCCTGAAGTAGGTTTAATTTATCATAAGGTGTTTTTTTTTTTTTCTTTTAAACCACAGAAACATTAAGCAACAAGACAAAAGACATCATTTATAATCAGAAAGCAGCAGTGTTCCAAAAACGCAGAGAGAGGAGGTCCTGTGCACAGGCATATAGTAAAACAGCTGAGCTTTCTGTTCGGCATTTTATTCAACGTGTGTTAAAAGGAACTTCATTAAACTGAAGCACTTCAAGAAGTGACATTAGCACTTGCCTCTATCAAACCAAAACGCTACCCTTCATTAAAAAAAATAATGGCAAGGCTTATGTTTTTCATTTATTTATATAAAGTGGATGATAAAAACATCAAGGGACACTTAAGATGTTGAGATAAGACTAACAATTAGTGTGTAAAACTTATTACTTAGAAACCCTAAGAAACTATTTTAACTTTTTTCAAGCTGGCTTGAAAAAATATATAGCTTAATATAATATATATATATTTCCTTTTTCACCACTTTTCTTTGAACTATGGAACATCATCTCCTTTCAATGTCTTAATAAAGATAAAAAGGCTTTACTACTTGTTCCTAAAATTACCTTTAACAATTTTTAGCATTTATAAATTTATTGCACAAAAATAATTTAAAGCATACATTTTAAGGAGCATTGTCAAATAATTTATACCAGTCCCTTCTTTTTTGGTTAATTCCTGTCAACAATATTTTTTTTCTTTTAAGATTTTATTTATTATTTGTAGAAAGAGGGGAAGGGAGAGAGGCAGAGAAAGAGAGAGAGACACCAATGTATGGTTGCCTTTCACCTGCCTCCAGCCACAGATCTTGCTGGAGACCTGGCTTGCAATCTGGTTATGTGCCCTGGCTCAGGATTGAACCAGCAACATTTGGGTTTGCAGGCTGGCATCTATCCACTGAGCCATCAGCTGGGTGTCAACAGTATTTCAAGCCAACATTCATTTAGTCGTTTGTATAAACTTGGGAAAACGTTATATTCTTTGGCAAGAACATGAAAGAAGCTTAAGACACAGCCCCTTCCTTCACAGGAGTTTTAATTTTACATGGATGATGTGTCTAATATGTCCAGAAATAAAAAGCATAGGGGGACAGTATAAGCTAATATGTAGTGATTATAAAGACCCTTTGTAATGGAGAATAAAATGCCATGTTCTGTGGTTTAAGAACAATAAAAACAAGTGCTAATCCCAGTACAAAGAAGGAGACCCCCAGGTGGGGGACTAAGGGCCGTGCAGTTCACTGATAATAAATCAGGAATGCAACGTTTTGGAAATGTGGTCATTTGCTTGATTTGGTGATTAGTTTGTGGCCATAGATCTGGAAACACAGGATCTCACTTTCTGAACAGCCTGCTCTGAGGCTAGAAAGCAAACTGGACATACTGGCAGTGAATGAAATGACTGAGTTGTTCCTCGGGGCAGCAAGGTAGCCTTGACGAAAAAGGTGTCATTGGGTGGGAGCATGTGCAGTACACAAGGTCCCCTCCCCACACAAGCATCGATCTGCCATGTTTGACAAGCCATTTAAACTTTCTGAACTTGGGTTTCCTTATGCGTCAAGTGGACCTCATAAGAGTTCCAATCTCATCAAATGTTTGCATGCAGTACATGATCAAACTGCTCAGAGCCCAATCCGATCGGCCACCTCAGGTCACGCACCATCAAGGTTCTCTTGAGCTTCAGCAGACCAAGGACCCCAGAAACTCAACTACAACTTGGGCTCCGTGCTTATCCCCAGCTAACTACCTAGAGAAGAAGTCTGAAGGCCTGCGATTTCAAGCTTTGGGTGTGTCTGTTGTCAGAAGCCAGGAGGTTCCCGAGAAATAAAGCGCTCGGTCATGTTGGCCCTGACGGAATCCTGGCATGCCTGGCTACTGCACACACACAGCAGGAGCAGGGAAGAGACTCAGAGACTGAAGTCTGAACAATGCTTCCATTAGGTGGGCGCCCAGGGGACAGGGGCCTAGGGCTTGGGTGAGGCACCAGGGTGTGGCAGGGCAACTCCACAGATTATGGGTTCCATCAAAGACAGCTGTCGAAGGTGAGACCTACGTGAAAAACCAGGTGGACAA
This sequence comes from Noctilio leporinus, assembly GCA_004026585.1. NCBI lineage: Eukaryota > Metazoa > Chordata > Mammalia > Chiroptera > Noctilionidae > Noctilio > Noctilio leporinus. The sequence goes on along the minus strand of PVIW01000173.1, from coordinate 256,449 downwards.
GACTGGACAAGAGGCGTAACTGAGGTCAAGCGGTAGAAGAGAAACAAGGCATTCCAGGCCAGAAAGAGCAAGAGCATTCAGAGGAGAATCTGGAGACAGGCTCTGAGCTGCAGAGCACCACTACATCCCTTTCATGTCACCCTGCTGGCTGTGGTGTAGACAGTAGCATTCGGGTTATGGAGAGCAAGCTCTCATAAACTTAGGACAAAAAGAAAAACTAAAGTGACTATCTCTGTTTTCATATCCTAAAAGCTCAAAATATTTCACAGGTTCTTCTCTTCATGGGTCACTACAGTCTTTCATTAATTCAATAATTTTTTATTCAGAGCCTGCTGGGCCAGGTGCTAAAACAATTCATGGCTGAAGGGAACCCACCAAGCCAGAGTGGGTTTTTATTTTCAGTGTTTCTCTTTCTTTTTAATTTTAAAAAACTTTCTCAATTACAATTGATGCTCAATATTATTTTGTTTTAGTCTCAGGTGTACAGCATAGTAGTTAGACAATATTTCCAGTATCTACCTGGTATGATACAGTTATTACAATATTATTGGCTGTATTTCCTACATAGCTATTTCAAAGAGGAAAACCTTGCTTGTCAAATACCCACACCCATGTTATATATGAAGACATATTTCTTCTAATGTTTAAAAAACCTTTTTTTAAAGATTTTACTTATTTATTTTTAGAGAGAGGGTAAGAGAGGTAGAAAGAAAAGGAGAGAAACATCAATGTGTGATCGCCTCTCATGTGCCCCCAACCCAGGGATGCGCCCCAACTGGGAATCAAATCTGAGAACCTTTGGTTCACAGGATGGTGCTCAATCCACTGAGCCACACCAACCAAGGCTAAAAAAACCTTTTACATAGAAAATGATGCTTTTGATTTTCTTGAAACTCAGCAAACATGTTTGAAAAGTTCATGTAAAGTGACTTTTTAATACTAAAAATGCAATCATTTTTGCTCATTTGTTAACCTACAAATCCATCAATCAAGTCTACAACTACTAATACTGTATCGTTGTTTCCAATAAGCCCACTGTGCCACCCACTCCAAGGACTCTTTGGGTACATTGGCAGGTTTCCCTGAAGCCTTTTTTAAAAAACAAAAGACAAAACCGCATTCTTTTTGTGTTGCTGCCATTTGGCACCTCTTGTTGTAACTATTCTGAAGGGGCCATGAATCAGAACACTCAAACAAATGTTGATTGTCTACCAATTATATGTTAACATGGCTTCACACTCAAATGACAGGATCTTTCAGATACAAGAGGGCTAATTCCTCACATTGGAGCTGATTATCAATAGACATACACATATTTACTGTCCTCAGGTGAAAGCATAGGTCAAAGAACATGACTTTATGTTTCACAACAGTCATCCCAGGCTATTTGTCTCAGAAAATGTAATTTAATAAAATGGGTTAAGCCTTTGAATCAAGTCTAGAGAATATGTGGCAGTCAAAGCTGGAAATGAATAATTTTAAAATAAGTTAAAAAGTAATGATGATAATAACAACAGTGTCTAAGAGAGAAATTGGAGCACCAGCTCTGACTCATCTAGAAAGACTCAAAAGTGGCCACATTGTGTCTGGCAGACCAAGAAGAGATAGGTTGACCTCACTAATTTGTGCTACCAGCAAGCTTTTGTAGGTCGTCAGCAAATATTCCCACAATTCTTAGGCATTTAATTAAGCATGTTAATATTGATCATGATAAATTTGTGGGAATTCTTACCCCAGTATGTGTCTCAAATGTACTAATGTCAAAAATAATCTGAAGCATGTGCTTATTTTTTTAAATAAATTCTTCATTAAGGATATTACATGTATTAAAATTCATGTTTATTTTATTTATTATTTCCAGAGAGAGGAAGGAAGAGAGGCAGAGAGGGAGAGAAACATCAATGTATAGTTGCCTTTCACCTGCCTCCAGCCATGGACCTGGCTGGAGACCTGGCTTGCAACCTGGTTATGTGCCCTGGCTGGGGAATTGAACCAGCGACCTTTGGATTCAAAGGTGGGTGCCTTGTCCACTGTGCTACCAGCCAGGGCTAAACTTCATGTTTATAATATAACAAAGCTTACATTTACACTTCCTGCCTCCTGTCTCCTTAAAGTTACTGCACTAAGTTATTCCCTCTTGTTGAATGGCCCAATACAAGTTATACACAAATCCTATTGAAACCATTCTGCAGTTTAATGCACTAACCTTATAGATCTTCATTATCCCTCTTTACTATTGCAAAAAGGATGTCATGGCAAGCCAACTGGATTTTCCAAAATGTTAAAAGACAATATTGGCAAACTCCAGCAAAAAAAAAAAAAAAAAAAAAACCACTTATTTTCATTTTCAAACCATGAACATCGACTACAAAGCCAGTACATTCTAACACTGGCACTACATTCATTTGGCTTTGAACTTGGGCAGAGGTCATGGTTCCTAAAGTCTTTTCCATTGGTTAAGAAAATCAGTGTGAGGTCACAAGGCCCACATCTTTTCAGCACCCCAAATCACCCACTAAAAATAACACATCTTCCAGAGACACAGCCTTTGAATGAACTTGGCTGCATTTTGATTGGTAATAATGAAGCAGCTAAATGAAGAATATAGTTATAGGAAGGAGAAAGAAACCAAGGAATACATTAATGACAACTAAAATAATTTTTTCTCATATTATAATAATGAGAAATACTATCTAGGTTCCTGCTTAACAGAGTAAGTCTGGGAAAAGCAAAAGGGAAGATTATGAGGTCGTAGAAGATTAATGAAGACAGACGTCATTGCTTCAGGCCAACTTCTTTCCCCTTAGATCTGTACAAAGAGCCACCTACATGTTGCCAGGTGAGATGTCTTTCAAAAACAAGGCTCCAGGCTGGCCCAGCCCTTTGTCTTTCAGCCTGTGCCCCATGACCAAGGGGAGCCTGTGTGATCCTCCCAACTTCAGGACTCTCTGTGGAATGCAAAGTCCTGCAAACTCCTAGGGCATGGCCTCCCTCCCTGCTGCTCTCTCCTGCTGGCCTGGCTGAAACTCCCACTATCCACCCTCCCCCAGCCTCTATCCTCATATATCCGCCAAAAATGATCCTTTTTTGACAGAGTTCATTTCCTTGGAGAGATCTGAAACTCCTACCTTTTTAGTTTCTGTATTTCTTAAGGAAATACAATTTCCTATCTAGAAATGTCCAGGCACAAGTGATTTGTCTCTTCCTCCTGTTTCTGCTTCAAGCCCTGTTCATTTTGATGTATATATTGTATACTAGGCCGGTGCTAAGTCCTTTACAATCATTATATAATTTAATCTTATGTTATGGGTACAGAAACCCCTCTAGGTGAGTTTTATTGCCCCCATTTAACAGATGAGAAATCTGAGGCCCAAAATAAATGATATAATTTGCCTAAAGTCACAGAGTTCAGATTCTCAAGACCAAGCGGTTATTATAATTCTATCACTTCCAGCAACCCAATCTGTGTATGTCATGTTTGACTTTTATGTTTTTCATAATATGTATCACTGATACTATATAACTCTTCCACCTAAGGCCATTACCTTGAGAAGGATGCTTAACCTATTTCTGCCTCATCCTTAAAGTGGGAATTACAATAGTACCCACCTTAAAAGAGGGTTGTGAGTATTAAGGAAGTTACTATGTAATAGAATAAAAACAATGCTCGGCCAATTGTAACATTCTAAAAGTGATAACTATAATTATTAGTGTATTGTAATAATGTTAACAATAGTAGTAGTAATAGTAGTAGCAGTACATGTATTTGTTTGAAGGTGTATTATGTCTCCTATACAAGAATGTAACTCCTTAAGGACGGAATCTGTTTTGCTCACTAAGTACTTCCATTGTGAAGACAGTACTTAGCACAAAATAAAGCTTAATAACTATTTGTTGAATGAATGAACATATAAATAACTTAATATTCATCTCTCTGTGAGTTTTGGGGTTTGGGCAGCTAAAATTCACAGGTGGGTACTTGTCTCTGATGTCAGAGCTGTGCACACCTAGTCTAGCTTCCACATACGCCCAAGTACAAAGTGGGCACCGTGTGGGTTGTCTGCTGAAGGCCACCAGCGTGAGGCCTCACACTCGTGGCCTTCCTTCTTGATGTCGTCTTCTCAGGGGTCTCATGGATGGCTGAGTCATTCCCCATTTTCTCCAAGTCATCCTTGTCTCTCCATCCTATAAAAATGAGCACGTCCCCAATTTTTCTTCCATAAGGCCTCCTTGCTGGTAGGTGATGCCTAATTACTCTCCTGAACTGACATGCTATTCAAACTTTTCTAATGTCCCTTGGAATTCTAAATTCTGTAAACACTGATCTTGTGTGATTGTGCGGTTACTTTAGAATTTGCTGTATGTGTGACAGTATTGCCTCAGAAAAGTGCTAATATTTACCTTCCACCTGGTAATGAATGCCTTCTTCCAAAGGACTAGTTTTAATGGTAGAACTGGCATTGAAGCTGACCTCTTGGGGAAAAAGATGGTACTTGTAGAGCCTTGAGAAATTCCTTGTTATACCATGTGCTTTTGTTTCCCAGGTGTAAGGGCAGTAGTGTTCTTTGGCCTAATCAGCTTCTTCTCCTGACTTCATTAGAGAGACAGGCTTTATTCCAGGATAGGTAGGTTTGGGATTTGACTTCCTTCTCTGCTATGAAAAGGAGCAAAATTTTCTGAGAGAAATTGTGAAGGAGGACAGAAAAGAAGAACAAGCAAAGAACAGAAGGAGAGGGCAAGAAATCAGTGTGATGTGTAGCAAAAGAGAAGGGGCAGGCCAAAGTGAAATGGGACAGCAAGAGAGAAATCTACTAAACGGACTAGAAAAAGGGTGGAAAGGAAAGGGAAACCCAGAGAGCAGAGGAATCAGCCCAAAAGAGGGTGGTGAAATGCAGGGTATTCCATCAGATAAGGAGACAGTCATAGGACAGAATGACCAAGACAAAGAGCTGGGACACAAATGCATTAAGACATGGAGTAACTGCACTGCTGTCACTTATCTAGGTAAGGAAGGACGGGTGGTAGAAGTACAATGTGCATTGTTTATAATTTCTGGTGGTTTACAATATTTATAACACATCTAGGTATTTCATTTAACCTTATTAAGTTATCATTATAATTTCATTTATTGCATGCAACTGAAAAGTTCCAGTGTATCCTGTACCAAGGGCCTCTTATCAAGGGGTAGAAGTGAAGTTGTATAGCTTCACTTATAATCCATTATTAACCACACACGAATAAACTTTCCAGTGATGGAAAATTCTTGGCAGTGCCCGGCTGTACTAAGCACTGTTCTTAACACTGTAAGCATCACGGTGCCTATTTACAGGAAGAGAAGTTATTTCCCAGAAAAGAAGATATAACGTAAATGCTTTGGCCTAATTAGCTGTGAAAAAGGACAATGGTCCAGGTGGAGTTTTCAGAAAAGCCAATTCACATATGTCCACGCTTCCCTCTCCACTCTTGCTGCCACCCCAGTTCAAGTCACCACCATGTCCCGCTTGAAACATCAGGAGACTCTCTTAGCTCCTTTCCCCACCTCCACCTTGGATCTTTCCAGGTATTCGCAACACAGCCAACATAAATTTCTGAAAATATCGTCACTGAGCTCCTATGGACACTTCTCAATGATTTCCCACAGCACAAGGCTCCACCTGAGGCCCCACGGGCACCCAAGTGACCTGGCCCCAGTTGTCTCCTTTTTACATTCAACTGTGCTGCTCTTCCGTTCTCTCCTCAGGTGTGCCACCACCCTCCTTCCCATCCTAGGGCTTTCATGCACGTTCTGTACAAAAACTGGACACTCCGCTCCCATTTTTGATCTGGCTGAACAATACTCGTTTCCCATCTCAGCGTAAATACTGATTTCCCCATAGAAGCTTTGTCTGACTCCCAAGCCTAGGCCAGGTCCTTCTGTTACATGTGCTCCATGCATCAATTCACACCATTCTTTTTTTTCATTTTTTCATCATGTATGGTTGCGTTTCACCTGCCTCCAGCCACAGACATGACTGGAGACCTGGTTTGCAACCTGGTTATGTGCCCTGGCTGGGGAATCGAACCTTCGACCTTTGGGTTCGCAGGCCGGCGCCTTAACCACTGTGCTACCAGCCAGGGCTACACCATTCTTAATCCCTTGTTAATGCTAGTTGGTTTGCTTTCTGTGACCCTCAGTTGATTGTTAAGTCTTAACTAAAATTGAGGCTTGCTCTGTCTCACCCAACAGTTTTCCAAGTGCCTTCCTTGGTTCCTTTCACAGGAAAAGCATTCAATATGTTTGGTGAAGGAGTGAATAAAATTTGCATTTCCAATGTTCTAGATTTGTTTATCATCCCAAAGAGTCTGCCTCAGGGAGGGCACTACAATGCCAGCAATGCTCTCTGTGCACTTATTTGCAGAGAGAGCCTCCCTACCCATTCTGAATTGAGCTCAGCAGAGTAGCCTGATGGCAGAGACAGGGACAGCAAGCCCAGGGGTCTTCCAGAGGTGGAACACCAGTCACTGTCCCCTACGAAAGCAAAGTGACACTCAGCATTCAAAATCTTTTTAGCTGCTGTAAACAGAGGGTTTTCAGTCTTTAGTTAAGATAGAATCTAACCGAAGGGCGGGATGTGGTTGGAGTAAAAAGAAGCATTACTAGTACTTCATATTTAAAAAAAGGAGACAATATCTTTGGTTTTCCACTTCCTTGATGCTGCTGTCTTCACAGCAAGTCTCATATGATCCTCCCCTGATGTGCAGCCACAACCTCCCTCAGACTTGTCACCAGTCCCTCATGCTTTCTTCTGAAACAACAGTCCCCAAAGTGGTGCTTCTGAGTACGATGACTGGTTTTGAATGTCCCAGCGTGACCAACTCAAAAACTTCTGACTAAGTGATGCCAGTTACTTTGGAGTGGCTCCTCTCAAGGGCAGGTTCAATCTAATGCAGTTTCCAAGTGCCTTCCTATATTACCAAATAGAAGTTTTCAAGATATTGACATAAACCGGCCTATTACACGGTGCTTGCTCCTTTCTGGAGGTGATAGGAACTATGCCCTATGCACTGTGAACTCTAACCTAAGTCATCAGGTCAAATTGTTAGGATTTGGGGACTTTCTTCTGCAGCCAAACCTGCTCATAGCTTTCAGAATTCATGCCCAAGGATGGCACTAAACACTTAGAGCCTCTTATCACAAAAGGCCATCATCTATACAATGACCTTTCCAGTGGCTACATTAGCCTTTTTCAATGTTATGTTTAATATTTAAACATCATCTACTTCTCTTTGTATCTGTGTACTCAGTGGCCATCTGCAGAGCCAACCTAAATACAGATGGAAACGTATATTGATAATTATTGAGTTGGGCAGACTTAGTGGGAAGGGTGTGTCCATTGGAACACCTGTCTTCCCCTCTCCCATCATCTGTGCGATCACTTCACTCTTCAGCGGCGCTACCCGCCCCTGCAATTAGCCTGTCAAGGGGAGAGTGCACGCAGCTCAGATGGATTTAATGTGGGTTTAATATGGCCCATTGAGTTTAATGTTGATTTCCTTTAAGTAACTATTTCTGTTCTTGCTATAAATCTATGTGTCTGTGCTTAATTAGGAAAATTAGTCCATCTAAGGCAAAAGCCAGGTTATATGTTTTGTAAAGAGGCTACATCAAATAAGCAGATGAGAGGCTGTCCGAAGCTCTAAGTGAAAATAGCAGAATGATGCATAATTCACGGGTTACAGTGAAGTTAAAAGGGAAGGTTAATATTTTAATGCGTTCCTAAGAATTCTTTCCCTCAAATTCTCAATAGGAATATAATAATTGCCTATATATAGCTATATAGGAAAGGGAAGGAGCTAATAATTAATCCAGACCTGCTATACTATGTGCTGTTCAGCGTGATGCTAGAGGATTTATGTTCATTTTCTCACCTACAAAATAACATTTTGTAGTGTCCTACAAAAATGGACCTGGTTCTGACAGTTTAAGTATCTTGGGATACAAGCCTATGTGTATTTGGTTCAATGTACATGTTTTTATCATTTATCATTTAAGTGGTTTTATCATTTACCTGATAGGACATCAATCTGGATGATTCAGACCTGCAGGTGCCTCATCTCACCGTGTGTGATATATATTATGCTATATCCCCAGTAGAAGACAGAAAATGGTTAGGAAAAATGGAAATTGTGGGCCCTTCCTGGGGTCACAATGGATAAGGTGCTGGCCTGTGAACCCAAAGGTCTCTGGTTCGATTCCCCAGCCAGGGCACATAATGAGGTTGCAAGCCAGGTCTCCAGTCAGGTCCGTGGCTGGAGGCAGGTGAAAGGCAACCATACATTGATGTTTCTCTCCCTCTCTGCCTCTCTCCCTTCCCTTCAAAGAATAATAATAAATAAAATCTTTTTTAAAAAAAATGGAAATGGTAAGAAGTTGTTCACCCAGTTACCTGGATATGACATCCATTAGCACTTGAAGTAATTGGATAACAATAATTCCTGTTTCCACCCACTCATTCTTTCATCTGAAACAACTTCTTTTGATTGCCCATTATATGCTGGGCACTGAGATAGACATTTTGGATGGAATGACAACGTAGATACAAATGTTCTCTGTCACAACGGAGCATACAACGACAAGGAGGAAGGTAGAGAGACCGCAACAAGATGGGGGCCAAAGCCTAACTTCCTGATGAGCGGCTCTGGAGGCCACTAGGCAAGTGCAAAACCTGAGTCCTACCCCTCACACCAAAGGACATGCCATAGAGAGGCTGAGGGAGTGTGCCTTGGTCTGCTGTCTGCCTAGTGCCCTGAGAGGGGCAGCCTGCCAAAAGCCATCTCTCTGATTGCCGCAGTCCCAGGGGACTCAGAAATGCAGGCCCCCTTGGCCTGCCAGAGCCAGACAATCAAGGGGCTTCCTCTGGGTGACAGCTGCAAAATTAGGGCACCGGATAGAAAAACCAGGCCACCATCCACATATGGCAAGGGAAAGTGTAAAGATAGTGCCCATCTTCTGAGGTCTCTGGAAAGAATTACTGTCAGTCCCTAAGTGACTGTTTAATTAAAAGCCTGCTCCTCCGCCAGAGCCATGATGATTGCCTACAGGCCCTTCCCCAAACACCTAAGCTACTGGATCTGCTGACTCCTGCTGTGCCCCTGGGGTGGGAGCTGTTTAAGAACTCTTTCTCTGCAGGTTACAGACTTGTGAGACTCACTAGGTCACCAAGCCAGGCAATGGAGTGGTATTCCCTGACAGCAGCTGCAAAATAGGGGTACCAGACAGGAATAGGGGCTCCTTTCTGGGTGACACCAGTTATTAGAGTCCCATGAGATACAAGCTCCCCTGGCCTCTAGAGTCAGGCAGCCAAAAGGCATCTGCTAGGTGGTGGCCACAAAGACTGGGACACAAGAGAAAGCATGTGACAAAATTCAACATCCATTTATGATAAAAACTTGTAACAAAATGGATATAAAGGGAACACAAATTACCATAAGGCCATATATAATAAGCCCACATATGTACTCACTGGTGAAAAGCTAAAAGCTTGTTCCAATATTAGGAACAAGGTTAAGATACCCACTCTTGCCACTTCTATTCAACATAGTCCTAGCCTGAGCAATTAGGCAGGATAAAGAAATAAAAGGCAGCCAAACTGGAAAGGAAAAAGTAAAACTGTCACTATTTACAGATAACATAATATTATATATAGAAAACTCGAAAGACTCCATCAAAATGGAATATTATTCAACCATGTAAAAGAAGGAAATTTTGCCATTTGCGACAACATGGATGGACTTTCAGGAATTGTGCTTAGTGAAATAAGTCAGATAGATAAAGACAAATATTTTGTGATTTCTCCTTTACATGGACTATAAAAAGAATACATAAATAAATCAGCTCATAGGTACAGAGAGCAGATTGGTAGTGGCCAGAGGTAGAGGGTAGTGATGAGAGAAATGGGTGATAGGTAAAGAGAAAAAAACTGCAGTGGCTATAAAACAGACAAAAATATACTTCTGTTTTCAGATAGACTTCAACTCCACCAGGATACTTCATAAATCTGAGACAAGTCGTTAAAGGAAAAGTTTGTGGTTGACTTTCTGAATTTGTCAGCAGGTTTATACAACCACTCAGTATTTTATTTTTTGCAGGCACAGCACTTCTTTACAGAACCATGAAATTCCTATTTAAATAATAAGATACTCAGACTCATTTAGCAGCATGTGTAAGTTTTAAGTCGTTCCCAACGGAAAGTTTACTCCTTTCCCATTTCCTGAGCCAAGAGTAGAGGATGGAATTCACTCACTCTTCATCTTTAGCCTTAGGAAAGTCAACCAAAAAAAGTCATAAGAGACACATGAATGAAGTGAGTCAAATCAACTTCTTTGCTGCTTAGATGAAATGAGTTTTGTGTTGCCCTCAAATTAGATACTCATCATGTATAATTTGCCCCTTACACAGAACAGCAGCTGGATTTTACAATGCTTTCAATCCATTGCTGGTGAGCATCACCCAATCAGATCTATGAAGTAGGAATCATTTGATCTGTTGATAAATACAGAAAAGAATTACCTAGAAAATGAAGTGATTCCATTCAAAGGCTTCAGTCTATTACATTGAAAAATTATTTTAATTTTTAAAAATATTAATTATTTAAATTTAATGTTAAATACTATTTTGTGATAATTTATGAAAAAGAGCAAATGGTACATTTGTCATCACTGTGTTTAAAGGAATGAAGAGGCCGTTTAAACATCAGGATAAGTCTCTTGGATAAACTGGCAACTAGGAAACCTTGAATTTAATTCCAAATTTAAGGAGATGTTGCTACAATTGCTCAATTTATAAGGTTTACTCCTTATCCCACCAAGCTAAAACAAGAAGTAGGAACATAATATATCATATTTTAGATGATAAAGGGCAATAAATCTGTGCCATGGGCAAAATGATCCCTTTTCAATTTATAAAGGTAAAATTGACTAGGCGGTATCTCCAAATTTTGACTGCCCCTGCACAATATTCTGTGGGTCAGCTTTTAAGGACTATTCCAAATGCCAGTTATGATATTGGATAATGTCTTTCAGTGTGATGTACTCTGAAGAACTATTTTGGAAGTTAAAGATTATCTACCTGTTCATATATACATATTTGTGTGTTGTGTGATGCAAACACTCACATACAAACATGGTAACAGTTGATTAAACAGAGTTCAATAAAATTTGTTGTTGACGCACACTCTGTTTCCCTTAATGTACACACTTTGGAAGTTTGTACATACAAGACTGATATTCAACAGATATACCACCAGGCTGGCTAAAGCCATTGCTCATAACAAGCTTTCCTTCTGCTTTTTCTAGTAAGCATTCACTTTGGTTAATGGTTGTATCATACTAGTTATTAAATGCTTTTGTTATTTGCTCTGGGTGCATATATTTTCATGCATTCTATAGGATTCTTTATAAACCATTGACAATAATTACTAATTAGGTAACAGTAGCAAAAAAAAAAAAAAAAAAGTGGAGATTGTATTTATTTACTGCTCATTGTTGAGAGACAAAGTTAGTAAACAGGAGGAAATAACCAGAAATACTATGTTCAAATTAAACAAGAAGAACCATAGTAAAGAAGACCAACACACTTGCATCTATATGATTATTACAATAGTCATGAAATGCAAACTAAACATTTCTACCCTATAGCAAAAGAAGCCTTCACTTTGATTGCTTTAAGAAATCCCCTTATGATGGAAATATTTTTTAACATCTTTGAACTGAATAGATAAAATTTCTCTTTCTTGCTCTTTACCTTGTCCCCACCTTCTCTTATAAAGAAAAAAAAAGTGACTGGTCCTTAATGCAATTAATCAATCCCTGGCTGGTGGCACAGTGGATAGGACACTGGCCTGTGAATCTGGGGGTCACTGGTTAGATTCCCAGCCAGGGCACACATAGCCAGGTTGTAAGCCAGGTCTGTAGCTGGAGGCAGGTGAGGGGCAACCATACATTGATGTCTCTCTCCCTCTCTGCCTCTCTCCCTTCCCTTCTCTCTAAAAATAATGAATAAAATATTTTAAAAAAACCTCCAAAGCAACAGTATTCATAAATGCTTGAAAATATAATTTGTTAAAGATAGGTATTTAAAATCTTCATTGTTCTTGACCTGAGTGGACAATTTTTTCTATTATCCCTTTTATGCCCATTGTCTTTTATTCTATTTCAGTGGTGTTTACACAAGTTGATCTGGGATAGTAAGAGTAATTTAGTCACCATGGGTTTTGGAAGAAAATAATTTTTTTATAAATAACTTTGATTGAATTTAAGTATTGGTTCTCAGTATAAGTATTTGACTTCATTTAACTAGTTTTTTCAAGTTAATTTGGTTGAGCAGACTCATTTTATATTCAAGATCTTTATTCTGTTTCTTAAGGCCAAACACTACACAATTAAATAAGAGTGATGGTAAAGGATCCCTACATCTATTCTCAACATCTAGAAGAAAAAAAATTACCATTCCTCATGGAAAAGAAAAAATTAAATCATTTTTTAAAGGATTGTTAGCAAAAGTTATTCTATAGCCATAGATCTTAGTCTCCTTATAAGTATTCAACTTTACAATCTAACTTCCTATGATTTATCCCATTCATTAAAATGCAGGACTCCAACATGTAAAATATATAAAGAATATTCCCTATCAAAAATACTTATTTCAATCTAAGTGACAAAGGAAATTTTAGTTTACAAGGACTCTCTAAATATACTTTAATGATAGGTACAACATAGGAGACTAAAATACAGGGTGGGGCAAATGTAGGTTTACAGTTGTTTATATGGAAAATAATACCATAATTAATAAGTAATTATATAAGAATAAACTCTGTTTCACGTACTCACAACTGTAAACCTACATTTGCCCCACACTGTATATGGACTTAAAAACAACAACAACAACAAAAAAACACTTGGAAGCCCTGGCTGGTGGCATAGTGGCTAAGGCACCAGCCTGCAAACCCAAAGGTTGCTGGTTCAATTTCCCAGCCAGGGAACATAACCAGTTTGCAAGCCAGGTCTCCAGCTAGGGCCATAGCTGGAGGCAGGTGAAAGACAACCATACATTGATGTCTTTTTCCCTCTCTGCCTCTCTCCCTTCCCTTCTCTCTAAAAATAATAAAGAAAAATCTTTAAAAAAAGAGTCAATCTTTTTTAAAAAGAATATCATTTTAACAAAATGTATTTAAAATATCTCAAACATAATTTTTTTTTATATTTTAAATTGCATATTAACACTCAAAAAAAAAGAAAGGAAGGTAGGAAGGAAAGGAGAAAAGTAGGAAGAAAGAGGAAAAAAGAAATGATCTATGTTTCTACAATGAAAATAATAAAGTCACATTGACTACTTACAGCCAAGGCAGATCCTCAGTGACACTTCATACCAACATTATGATATTGAATGTTTTTGTCATTTCTTAGAGCTATCTTGGCATTTAACACTGACATCTTTTGATGATTTTCTTAAATTGCAATTATCACAGGATAGGTGCCTAACTTTTACTATTTAGGCTAATTTATCTCTTTTTTACTTTTAGACTAAAATCCATATGGTCCTTTTTTTAAAAAAAAAAAAAAGGATTTTATTAATTATTTTTAGAGAGAAGGGCAGAGAGGGAGGAGGAAAGGGAGAGAAACATTAATATATGGTTGCCTTTCACCTGCCTCCAGCTATGGACCTGGCTGGAGACCCGGCTTGCAACCTGGTTATGTGCCCTGGCTGGAAATCGAACCAGTGACCTTTGGGTTTGTAGGCTGGCACCTATCCACTGAGCCACCAGCCAGGGCCATATGGTCCTTTAAGGAAATGTTTTTTGTTTTCTAGTCTAAAAAAAAAGGAAAATGAAAAGAAAGTTAATGATGACATGAATTAATTACAGTACGCAGAAACTGGGAAAATGTAGTTTCTATGATTTTATGTAGACAGCAACAATGTAGATAATGCCACAGAGAAGTCTGTTAGAAACCCTAGGAGTTGGATGACTGGAAAAAAGGAAAAATGAAGCATCTACTCAAAGCCACTGAAGAATTTCAAGAATTACTGAGGAGCTGCCATTGAAGAATTCAGAATAAAGTAGGAAATCTGTCTGACATTACATAAATGAAGCATATATAATGTCTCTACATGACAGCATGTTTTCAGCTCTCTCTTCCATTTTGTTATGACATACTTCACAGAGAACCACAAGGAAAATAATCACTTCATACAAACAAATGCATATGTTTAAAGGGAAAGAATTTTTAGCATTTGCGTTAACTAATTAGGCAAAGATTTTTACCAGTAAATCATCCATGGGCCAATCAGAAGGTATAACCACCGGAAAAAGTTGAAAGTGAAAGCAGTTAGCCTATAAAGGGTCATCTTCATGAGTTCTAATTAAGAGTCCTATGGAGAGTTACTTATTAAAATCAGGAGAGCTACTATTAGATTTTCAACTGAAAACACTGGTTTATTTTCTTATTCAAAAATATTATTGAACAGCACTGTGTGCCAGACACCACTGCAGTTGCTAGGAGGAGGAAACCAATCACTAACTTTGTTTTATTTCCTCCAACTGGTATGCCTGATGAAGGGATAAATGGCAGAACTGCCAAGTGATGGCAAGACTGATGGACTGAAGGTTTGTGTCTTCTCCCAAATTCAGGTTCAAGCCTTTATCTTCAACATGATGATAGTTGGAGGTGGGGCTTTTGGGAGGTACTCAGATTTAGATAAGGTTGTGAGAGTGGTGCCTTCAGGATGAAATGAATGCCCTTAAAAGCAGAGACCAGAGAGCTTGCTCTCTGTCCACCCTGTACAGACAGGAGATGGTAAGAAGGCCAGTAGGAGCAGTGTCCTCACTAAGTATCCAACTATGTTGGCCCTCTGGCCTTGAGACTTACCAGCCTCCAGAACTGGTAAGAATAAACAATAAATGTTTATTGTTTAAGCTACCAAGTCTATGGGAGACCAAGATAGTAAGAGACAATAATTTGGGGAGAGAAAGGGAAGAGGGGAGATTTCAGCAGTAAAATATACTACCTAGGGATGATCATCATAGTCTTTATTGCTGGATAATTTATTTTTACCTAGGCTCGAACCAGTAATCGATTTATACCAAAGCAGATCAGTAACTAGGCAGATCTAAACCCATTGGGGTCATGTGCCCCTTAATTGTGAAAGGTTTGGTGGAGAAAGTAAGGCTCTGCTTTGGGTTTCATCATCAACTTAAGCTTCCCAACTTTTATGGGCCTTGGGAACTCCATAGGCACAACAAGGGACCAAAGCACTTCCAAAAAAGGAAAGAAGGAAGAAGGGAGGGAGGGAGGGAAGGAAGGAAGGAAACTTCCAGAGTTTCTGAATCTTGTGCAAGTATTCTTGGATGAAGCTACTTGACTTAGTTCACCAATACTCTATTACCATTCCTAGAGGAAATAATTCACAACATGTTTGGCTGTAGGTGATTCAGTAGCATCACCATTAAGTATGAAACAGAAAACCTTAGTTTCTCCTGCAGATGCAAATTAAGGAGAAGCAAAAACCAAATATTTACTAGATCATGGTTTACAATAACGTTGAAGCTACTTGCTTCTTAAAATTATAACTCAGCTCTGAACATGCAGCTATGTTTTTAAAAAGTGCTCTGGTATACAATTGTTTTTCTAAAATGGATGGTGAAGCTCGAATCCAAATCAAAAGAAAAAAATTATTCCTTTACCCCAACTTTAATATGGGGCAGATTTTTCCATGATCCAAGTTTTAGAATAGCTTTCCTAATTAACTTCTTTCCTGCTCGGATTCAGACGGTTGTATGAGATCAGACTTGTTCTGAGCCAAGCCAAGCTTTTTATTCATTAACTTATCATGGGTTCTTTATGGAATTAAGGATGTGGTGCAGGGAGAATTCAATGACAATTTTAAGATAAGCAGCAAATATAATATTTACCATAATAATGTAAATATGTATATATAAGATAAATCTTGAGGTATGTGATAGGAGACACTGGAGTCTGAGCAAGAAAGTTGAGCTGCATTTTCCCTGAACTTAAGCATTTTTATAAGCCTTTCATTTTAGAAAACCCCTCAGGTCTACCCTTCTAAAGCTCCCATGTTTTCTTGCTGCTTATTTTCCTGAGAGAACGACCCTGAGGTCAGTAATCTCTGCTCATGTCTTCCAGTGCCCCATCAGTAAGGATCCGGATTTCAATATCTGAGAGGAATAAATATAGAAGCAAAAGTTGCCTGAAACTGAGACCTTATTTGGGGATAAACCACCTAATGTAAGTTACCAGCAGTTGGGTTTCAAAGCAGAAGGCTTTTTAAGAGCTGGCTTTCCAGTTCTGGCCGCATCATGGCGGTAGTACTTTGCCAGGGCTTGGCTTGTTTCCTAGGTATAATTGTTTGTGTGTCCAGAAATAGATAATGAATCTTGTAAACACAGAGAGAAATGTTAGGATCACTCGGTTCATGGAAGCCGAACTTGGCATCCTGGTGATTTTAGACAAAGGCTCATTAGTGCTAAACCCAACGCTCCTATTGAAATATCCTCCCTGTTCTTAGTGAACTAAATACAGGGTTTTTAAAAAGATCACTTTTGGTGTGTGTATGTTTTCTATCTCTTCTAGGAGTTTAAAAACATGGCTCTCTACTTCATACCCCTCCTTACTCATTGTGTTATCTGTTACTCTTCCCCTTGATTCCCCCTTTCCTTTAGCCCCTGCGGGCCTCACATTCCTCGCCAGGGCCATTCCTTTTATTTCCAACGGGCTGTTTGCTGGCTCTTGGGCTCATCCAGTCCCGCCCTGCACAGGTGCTTCCCCACTAGCTCTTCCCCTCTCTTTTCTTCCCCATTCACCTGCCTAGGCTGCCAGCAACAGCCTGGCTCCATCTCCACCCAGGCCGGCCCCCCTCCTCCGCTGCTCCAGAAAAAGACATCCTACTCTCGAGTTAAGCACCAGCCTGGAACTTTCGAAGGAACTTTTCAAAGCTCCTGGGTGTCACCCCTCCCTCTTCCTCTCCTGCGTGAGTGGTGGTCCGAGCCAGTTCCCATCTGCCGGAGTTGAGGTGGGGGGAAGGACTTTGGTTTTACCTACTGTGAGACCACCGCTTCCTCACGGCGGAGGCATTGTACCCTTTGAGGGCCTACCGTGAGGCTGTCACTCTACCACCAGGTTCAGAGCACTTTTTTTATTGTCCCTGTCAGTTAGCAGCCCAAGGTTACTGCCAGCCCTCTGTCAAGGCTTTGATTTTTGTCAGCTATGACCAGGTCCTTTTAGTTATCTGCTATCTTTTCGGCTTTGTTCAGGCTGAGTTCTACTTGTCTACTAATTAGCTCTTTGGAGATTTCCCTTTTAAAACTCACTATCACAGAGGACAGGAACCGTTCAAAAGTTTTTGTGCTTCACAGAAATTCCATATTCATCCATATCTTGTACAGCCGGTGTTTTAAAAATTAAAAGTGGCAGGTCAGGCCAATTTAAGGTATAGAAGTCACGTCGTCGGTGAAGGGGGACCTTTGGGTTCTTGATCAGGTATGTAGATGAATGACAGGCCAGGAAAAGGGTTTACATCAAAAAAACACGGAGGGGTACAAATTAAAAAGAAACGACCACTCTGGATAACGTATTCGCATGTTCTTTATCTTCTGGTGTGCAAATATTGTGCTAGCTGAATATAAAAGCAGACCAACTTTAGGGTACAGGAAAAAAAAAAAAAACACACTGTGATAACATCAAGAGTGGTCTTACATCAAGGAGGGCCCTGAGGATGTCTTTGTTGTCAACTTCAGAAGGAAAGAGAGGAACAGAGGAGGAAACTGGCAGAAGGAATAGATGCCAAAGAGAACTCAAAGGATTAGGTCCGGGTGAGGTGATCGGTATTCGAAAACAGTCTGCCTTCGGGCTCTGATCTAAGGGAGCAGGCTGGCAGCCAGAGGGCATTCCGCACAAGCACACCTTCCGCGCACCGCTCGGGGGTTGCCTCCGTGCCTCAGAAATGGTGCGAGCAATTAGAAATAAAGCCAGAACAATAGGAAAATACGCTGCTTTTCCGTAATTCCCACCCTGGTTGTCCCCTCCACACCCCCGGCCCTTTCTTTCTTTTTCTGCCAGCACTCCTTCCTTTGCTGAGGCTCCCAGGTACATTTTTTTTTTCGTCGGCTAACTTCGTGCTGTTTTTATGGCGCACTGACATCGCATTTACACACTGTTAATGCCGCAAGATGAAAGTAGAAACCTTTGAATATATTAATGCTATAACACAGATGTCTTACTTCTTCCTCTCCCTCTTTTTTTTTTTTTTTCTCCCCAGCAAGTTGATGTGGCTAATAATGATGCAGATTGCGCTGGATGGATGTGCAGATGAAACAGGGGAATACAGATTAAATAAAAATTTCTTCAAAGCCTGCGTTTGCTTCATAATTTAACTTCTGGGCTTGTCTCAGTGGTAGTAGGTGCGACCAGGCTTCAGAACAATGTTCTGAAGCCTCTTGGCATCGTGGAGGGACAATCACCCAAACAGCATTGCTGCACTTCTTCGGGGCCAAAGGGAAATAATGACAGGAAAACAAAGCCTGCCAGTGGCCCCGCACAGAGAGGTCTGGTCCCACTGCTGGTAGAGGGGCAGCTGTGGGGAATGAACGAGGGACCAGGGTTCAGTGTGTAACAAGCAATCCGCTTGGAGGTGGAGCTTTGTTCTCTGTCAAGCCATTAGCTTCTTCTTCTTCCTGATATTGAAGGTGGTGTGCCAGCCGGAGGTGGTCACCCCCTCACTCTGGACACCTCCCGGAAATGACTCTATATCACTGAGCTCTTTCAAATGATGGCTAACAAGAGGTACTGATGACATAAGGCCTTGGAGCAGGCACCATTGACTTCTTTCACGTGCCGGGTCATCCCAGGAGCCTGTATTAGCGTGCTGCCCTGTGCCAAAGACTTTGCTGGGTCCCCGGGGATTGAGGGTGGGTGAGGCACAGCGCCTGCCCGCAAGGAACTCAGAGGTAGAGGACATGTGCAAGCGGGAAACCTATAATACCATCTTTTAAAGGAATGAGAAAGTGCTGTGGGATTTCCTAGAAGGGAATGGTACAGCCTGCTGGGCCACGTGTGGCTCCACCGCACGGGGATCTGCGTTGTGAAGTTTAAGGGCTGGCATCACAGGTGAGCGGCAGCATTGGGTAATGGTGGGAACTTCAGCAGCCCAGCGCCCAAGCCTATAGGTGCGGCTGGGGAGGAGGAAGGTGTGGGGCATAGTGGTAGGTGATGAGACGGGGGAAGTAGGTTTAAGCAGACTCTACAAAAGCTCATATGCTAAGGGATCTACCCTACAGACAGGAAGCCAGCTGGAAGCTTCCAGAAAAGAAAGGTAAGAGGTAACACAGCTTGATGTCCTTTCTGTGAGGACTCTCATAGCTGTAGGAAGAGCCAGGTGGCCCTCTAGAAGAGACTGGTGAGAGGACACCATTAGGAGGAGTGCTACTCTCCAGTCTGAGATGACGATAGTCAGTGAAGAAATGAGGCTGGACTCAAGAGGCACTTGGAGGGACTTAGATTGTCCAGGACTGAGCTTCGTCTAAAAATGTCATCCACTGGCCCCCACATTACCTACCTCTCCACCATCTTAACTGATGTGGGAAGTTCCAAGGTTGCTATCTGGGAATTCCAAGCTTCTTTCTGGGTAAAAGGAACTCAGTTCGTAGGATCCAGTAAGGCACATGAAAGCAGACCATGCCTCCTTCTTTCCCAGTGAGCCTTGTGAACACAGATATGACCATGCCCTTATCCACTGTGGTACCTCTCACCATAGCTGAACAGGGCACTGAAGGTAACATGCACTTTGTAATGTTTTCCTAGATGAATCCAGCAAAATGAAAGGCAAAGCTGGAGTCTAAAAAGCCCTACGGATTTTTAAAAAAATTTTTAAAAAAGCATTGTATTTGTTTAAAATTATTGCTAGTGGCAAAAATCACTTTTATTTTTTTGAGAGGGGGGAAGTGACCAGTTTATTGTAAACAAGAATTTTTTAAAAAGCTATTCTCTTGTGCTTTTTGCAATGAATGCACATGGCTCTGTAGAAATAAGACTAAGTCTATGTTATTTAGGTACTGGCCTCTGATGCCAATCGCCTGGCTTCCCAGGTGATACGCCTGGCTTGCCTATGTGCTTACGTGGCACGTTTGCTTCCGGGAGTGACTCTCAGGCCTTGGGCTTTGTGCAGGTGGTGAGCTCCTGATGCTCTAAGAGAAGAAATCTGTTACCTTCTGCCAATGTTACTAAATAGGTAGACATGGCTAATGGGACAGTTGAGCAGGCTGTCCCCACCATGGGGGCTAAGTGGTGACTGAAATGAAGAAGCTGTGCCCTACCTGAGAGGGGCATTTTCTTTCTTTATTTTTGAAGATTTTATTTATAAGGGAGGGAGAAAGGTGGGGAGAGAAACATCAATATATGGTTGCCTCTCATGGACTCCCAACTGGGCACCTGGCCTGCAACTCAGGCATGTGCCCAGACTAGGAATCAAACCAGCAACCTTAGGTGTACAGGCTGGCGCTCAGTCCACTGAGCCATACCAGCCAGGGCACATTTTCTTTCTTTTTTTAAGATTTTATTTCATTATTTTTAGAAAGAGGAGAAGGGAGAGAGGCAGAGAGGGAGAGAGGGAGAGAGACGTCAATGTATGGTTGCCTTTCACCCGCCCCCAGCCACAGACCTGGCTTGCAATCTGGCCATGTTGTCCTGGCTGGGAATCAAACCTGCGACCCCTGGGTTCACCGGCTGGCACCTTATCCACCATGCCACCAGCCAGGGCACGACATTTTCTTAATCACACCAAAGTGATGACTAGGAGAATGGGATCCTGGATTAAGGTACAGGAACTTAGGTGGATAGAAACGGGTATTGCTGAGACCAGTTTCAAGGACAATGTCTCATACTCACCTCCCCCAAGTCATCATCGTGTCCTTTTAAAATACCATCCCCTTACTTCCTCTTAGTAACTGGAGCTTCATATCAGTCAGGCTGTTTGTACCCTCTCTCTAACACTCCACTACAGTTTTAAAGGGACCTAAAAGGAATCAGGCTCATGGTGTCTTTAAAGATGACTGACACAGCCATCTGTCAGGTGCCAAGGACATCTGGGAGAGACTGTGCTCCATGCTCATTTGGCCAACTGGTCAACTGCGGGACCCTAATAATTACATTATTGGAGCGGGAGCATTGTCCACTTGATGAAACTTCAGATTATTACTTATGGATGAAATGAGGCCAGAAGGAGTCAGACAAGACAGGAGATGAGCTGGCCATGACAGCTGCCCAGGCTGCCCTGGAGATGCAACATCCTAGCCTGGGACCCAGGCTGCACCTTCTCACGCAGAGGGGCATCTGTCCACCAGTGTCACTGCTGTTGCAGAGTCACAACCCTAAAGCAAATCTCCTGGGCACAACAATCCTCCTGGAGGAGGATGCAGGACAAGCAACAAACACTGATTGCGAAACCGTGGAAGCATTTACCTCATGTCTCCGCACTTCTGGTGAGCTTTCCAGCCAGGCTGCGAGCTCCCTGAGAGCAGTTATCAGCACTGTGTTCCGTCCTTAGGTTAGGCATCTCTCTGAATGGAAGCGGGCATGCAGGCGTCGGGGAGCAGGCAGCTTGATGAGTGCAAAATACACGCAGCCTGCGTTAGACAGTTGGAGAGAGAGCTTTGTGAGAGCAGGTCTTACGGAAGGAAAAACATTTTAAGTATATTTCTTCGGTTGTATACTAAAAAAAAAAAAAAAGGGCCAACTCCTGCGGGTGATAGTTCATCACCGTCTGCCTAATTTTCTGATATAAAAATAGGAAGCTAGAGGTTCGCTCTGAGAAGTACAACAGGATTTATTCTAGCTTAACAAATATAAAACCACAAATAAAACCTTAGAACAAAATTATTTTAGCCTTTTATAAAATGCCCCTCACCTAGGATCAGACATATTACCAGGGGAAGAGATTTAGATACCTACATTCATCATTCATAAAATTTCCAGTATTTTGCACAAGAAATAGCATGCTGAATTGAGAACTGTCATTTAATTAACTGTTGCAAAGCACCCTTTTAATTTCACCCTGAATGACGTCCCACCACTTAGGATAAAATGCAAATGTAATACAATACACACATTCTTTGCGAAAAATAACAATCACTATTAACCTCAAGGACCTAAAGGTTATAAAGAGCAGAGCCCCCATTTCCAAATATAATAAATCAGTTCAACTTGGAGTTAAGGTTGTAAAAATAAGTCTAGAGTTTTGGACTATGAACACAATGAGATCAAGAATGTTTCCTTCCGGAGAAGCAAAAGGCATTTCTAAACTGCAAGCACTTCCAGCATACTGCTCAATGCCAAACGCAGCTTCCTTCCATGGCACTTTATTTCAATGCTATGCTTTTCACAGAAGAAAGCTTTATTTTCTTTTTAAAAGAAAGGATAGAGGACAAGGTAGGTGGCAGGGGAGTCATGGCTAGGAGGGATGGCAATAGTTCATGTGGCCTGGGGATTATCTTCTATGTCACCATCCTTCCCCTTCTGTGAGTGTAGCAAAATAATTGGCCAACATAAGTAAATACGAAGCCACATAACTTCAGACTCCAAACGTGTGATCAGCCTTTTGATAGACTAAAAGGGGTGCTTCACCCCGCCCTGCGTTCTGAAAGCAAAGTGGGAAAACCTAGACTCTCTTTGATTTGTGAAAAGATGCCTCTGCCGTAAATACGAAGCACATACTTGACATATCCTTAGGAAGACATCTGAAATCTTTGAGTGTATGTATCACAAACGTGGTGGGGACATTATGATACATTAGATTCCTTCGGTCCCGGTTTCACCCACCAGGAATTATATGTGCTTAAAAAAGAAGATGTTTTCAGCTCATTTGGGAGACAGCAATACCATAGAACTAAAACAAAACAAACAAGCAAGCAAAACACCATTAATGTCATGGTAAACAACATGTTAGCAAATGAATCACTGCTAGTTAGTGTGGTGAGCAGTACCCTTTACCCAGTACTATGGAAAGAGGTAAATGAAATGGCAAATAGATTTCCTTCCCCCAAAGAGCTGACAGACAAATGGAACAAAAAGAAATGCATGTAAATGTATAAACAGCATGTAAATATCAAAAAACCTGAGTGTGCAAAACCAGGGACAACCAAACACACACAGGTTCATGCAGAGATGCCTCGCTGACAGGCTGATTCATTTGCGATGGCCTCACAGCTTGGCCTGCCAGGCATAAAACACAGCTGGATGACACATCCACAATTTCGACTTGTTCATTTTCGTTCCGGCATTCACTTATTGTGGGATAGGAAACCAGTTACATCATTTGATCGTATGATAAAGCTATATAATACATTGAATTCAAGAATTGACTTCATCACCCTTCTCTTAATTGTTTTCAACAGACTATACTTATTTTTTTGGCTAACAAAAGGGAGATAGTTTAAGACTTTTAACTTGCAATATTTAGATAATGTACCCGAAAAATGCCACTAGGTTAATTGGGGGGACACAGGCTCGCCAGGGGACTTTAAATTCAGAAGGCAGGGAGGAAGGTGTTTTAACAGATTTCTTCCTTTAGGAAACACTCACAGAGACTCTTAGCTGAAATTTGTTATCATCTTAATACTGAGTATTTTAGCATGACAAAGAAGGAACTGTCTGGTTATAAGAAATAATTTCTCGCAGGAAATTCTAATGTTTACAACCAAATCTTATGAACACTTGAAAGGCATAAGCAAGCGGCCTGTCTGGACTCAGAAACAACTGGCTGCTATTTTTGATGAAGATTTAGTCCCTCAGACAGTGACGCTGTGACGCTCCCACTGCAGACACAGCGGGTGACGGGCAGGCGGACGTGTGGACAGTGAGAAGAGGCTGATCACTGAATGTGGTTTAAGGAACTAGGGAGACAGGTTCATTTTAAGGGGATTTGCTTTGTCCTAGCAACTCTACTTCCAGCTAAACACGTGAATGGTCAAACAAGTTCATCACAAGCTTGATATCTATGAGAAGCAGGATAGTTTGATTGAAGTGATAAAAGGATTATTTCAAATCCAGTTCTGCCATAAATGACCTGGCCCTATTGAGTCTTCTTTAATGTTTTATATGCAATGTATGGGCATAGTATAAAAAATAATATGTACCTGGAAGAGTAAAAAACACAAAGAATAAAAGAACCTATAGAGCCCAGGTAAAACTGTCATATGCAAACTACTTTTTAAATGGTATTAATCAGAAAATCCAATAAATTTTTAATTTTTTAAATAGCTTAATAACAGCAACAACAATAGGTATTTAAAATTATAAACCATAAATTCCTGAAATATCCTCCAGATCATTAGTTTTTAAGATAAACAACATGAATTTTATTTATTTACATATATTAATTCACACCAAACCATTACCTTAAAATAAGGGTTGGCAGTTTGAAACAGTTTATCTTAAAACAAATACACACACAAATCTTGAAGTTACTTAGTGCAGTAGAGATAGTAATTTAATTTTTAAAAAGTCTTTCTTGGAACTGTGATAATGATAGAGAAACACAGCAAATGTTACCAGAATGTGGTAGAGCAAAAAGGTCCCTGGCCATGGAGTCAGGGACTCCAGTCCCAGGCTCAGGGATGTCGGCCCGTGTGCCTCAGTTTCCCTGTCCATACAAGGTGGAAGCTCATAGTAGCTTCAATGCTGACCTTCTGGTGTTCTAAGTACAAGGGTCAGAAAGAACTTTTTTGGCACATCCCACACCTCCTGCTTATAAAGCAAAGGCTGAAAATCATAAACTAAGTTGAACACACATGAGAGAGTCACCAGGCTTTGCTCAGCGAGGGGTCTTAACTAAGCCAGAAAGAAGAAATTCTGAGGTTGGAGTATTAAGAGTCATGGTACCGTTATCCTTTCATCTGCAACATTCACTGTAAAATAATGCTCAAAAGTCATTTTGTTTTAATTAACTTTGAATTCATTAATATACCAATTTCTACAAGTCAAAATTTATTTGTACGTACATTTACAACTTTTGATACATGACACATTTTCCATGTTCAATTAGACATTTCTATTATATAATTTGTTTTAAAATGTAACTTTTTTTAGTCTTTTGGAACTAATTATCTTCCAAAGGTGTTACAAGGTGATGGGGGCAGGGGAAGAAGGGGAAGAAGTTATCTTTATAAAACTGGTGAAACATAGCAGTTTGCAGGTTCCTTCCTGTTTGACAGGTGCTTGTGTTCGGCCCAATAAGAATTACACCAACCCAAGAAAACATCAAGAAACTCGGATGTAGAAGCTTGAAATGCTGGGGAAAGTTGGGTTCCAGCTGAGAACATTGCCCCTTTCATTTCTCACGATTGAATAGAAATGGGGAGAAAACTATAATTAGAAATTATACAGGATACCAAAAAAATGCAACTTCTGTGTCATAAAAGCAACATACGTTCTACCTGGTCCCTTTTGGGCTAAATAAGCTGTTTGATCAGCTTCTCTTGGTCTCTGTGGATGTCCTTATATGAGTCTAATTGAAGGACTCCTGTTCGCTTTTTATTTTTACTCTATGAAAAATGTATCTGAGATGTCTTATAATGAACTTTGATATGGTGAAATGATAATAATGTCCTAATTATATATAAAAATGTAATTACACTTGCTTCTATTATAGAAAAACTCCCTTCATAATGAAGTGTTATGTTGGAAAAGATTTTCATTATAGGCGGACTCCTTTTACTTGTTAATTTGAGCTCTGATTCATTATGTTAATATTAAAAAAGTTCTTTGTAAGTTACTTTTGATGTATCTCATTTATGGTTCATTTCATTTCATGGGCACCACAAAGAGCCCAGATCCAAACCTCTCTGAAAGTCACTTAAAAATACATCTTTGGAAAGACATTCTTCTTTCCATGTGGTAAGACAGCAATAGTCAACATATATATATATATATATATATATATATATATTCATATATATATATATATATATATGAAATTTCTCATATACATGGACTTTGAAAACTTGTTTTGAAGTTTGAAAACAAAGATATATATGTGGTTTCTCAGATACTTAAATATCTGTCAGTGCATAAATAAGGCGGTACTTTATGGACTATTTAAAATGGGTTTTAGCTAATAAGTGATTATATAAGTGACTTCATGGCATTCAAACAATATGGCTTTTTTCCTAGTACTTTTGGGATTTCTCAGATCATCATCTCACCAAATTGAGTGCAAAACTGGGAAGTGCAACAAATCCATCTTCTTTGCTTTTTGTAACAAGTCTAGTCAACGTCTTGGCAGGAAAAATAATTAGATGGTGAGAATCAGTTTTGAGGTATTCAGTTACTCAGATGAATCTGCTCACCCCCATCACACGGGATGAAAAGATGAAGCTCTAAGCTGTCAGAATCAACAAAACATTTCTTAACTGAAAGAAAGAAAACACTTAAAAATGTAAGAAAAATCCAATAATTCATCTGCAGCTACCACAGAGCACACTATACTGTATTTATTTTACGGCATCTGTGTGCAGATTTTAAGTCAGGTAGTAAGGATTTATCTGGGGGGAGGCGGGTCCTCAGAAGTGAGACTATGATTTAAATAGGTCTGACTTTGATACCATCAGAATCACTACCTACCTGTATTTATTATTCTATAATTTGTAAGTAGAATAGGAAGCTTGAGAATCCTAGAGAATTCCAACTTCTTTTATAACCTCTTTCTAAGCTTGGTGACTCTTGGGACTCTATTGTTACTTTAGTTAGAGGACTTACAGAGAGTCATGCTGGATCCCGCCCCTTCCACTGCCCCAGCTCAACTACCACTCTTTAAATGAAGCCTTTTTGTTCTACTTTCTGAATATGTCCCAGATCCACTGCTCCCACCCCTACATCTCACTCAGATTCCTGCAATGGCCCCCTAAATCTCCAATCTATTCCTCCTAACTCAGTTAATGATCTTGTAAATGGTAAACCAACCCATGCCTCTTCCCTGCATAAATCTTCCTTGGGTCGTCCTGTGCAATCAGAATAAAATCCAACTTTGTTTCACCGCACAAAAGGCTGGAAATGATCTGGGTCCTACACATGCCTCCAGCCACTCCTCCTCCGCAGCCTCAGCCCTGCTCAGACAAACGTTCACACCCTAAACACGCCATGTTCCGCTCCCTCTTCTGAAACACTCTTTCCCAAAAGATCCATGGCTGGATCCCTGCCTGTCTCAGCTGCGGGGTTCCATGGGATGCCAGGCAGCCTGCAGGAGCAGGGCCCTGAGTGAGCTATTCTCCCTCACAGCACCTCATTTCCCCTTTCAGTCTACACTCCTTAAACATCACCCACTTTTTTGTTTGCTTGTTTCATTGCTACATCCTTCATCAGGTGTGGCTTTGAAGCACAAAACAGATGCTGAGGCCCACACAACACCTGCTCCCTCACCTCCTGCCGCTGGGAATTGAACCTTCCTTGCTTCTCCCTTACGTTAGGAGGCATTTTGCCCCATCAGACTTCTGCTCATGCTCACCACTCTACCTGAAATGACTTCCTCACAATCTGCAGGCTTTTGAAAGCTTTCTTGTTTTTTCAGACCCTGCTCAAATGCCACTGCATCTCTCAGAAGTCTTCTTTGATCTCCATATTTAGATTTCACTTATCCTCAAGTTCCTGTTTACTCATTCACTCTATTTATAGCATTAATCCCGTCCTGGTTGGCACCACTTTAGTTGTACACAGGTCCACTGCCTTCATAACCATACTTCTGACTGTTTGGGGTATCCTTCTTAGCATGGGCTTCCTTCTACAGTATTTTTAACCAACATTTAATGTAATGCCTTCCCTTTTCCTCCTTTTAGCAAATAGTATAACTTAATAGACAAAGTATATTTCCACTTATTATACAGAATGGGTAAATATGTCAATGGTTTTCTATATCAGAATTTTCATAAAATTCAGATATAGAAAATTCAGAATTTTCTAAAATTGTTGCCATTTATTAGGCTTTAACAATAAGCACATTTTAAAAACATATTTGAAAGTTACTAAAAGAATAAATGTTAAGTTTTTATTACAAATAATATAATTGTAAGTACATAAGGTCATGGGTATTAACTAGACTTACTGTGGTGATCATTTCATAATACATAAATATTGGAACATGTTATATACCTAAAATTTAACATAATGTTACAGGTCAATTATACCTCAATTAAAAAAAAAAACTATAAGTGATTTCATTGTAAAATAACTCAGATGTCTACTTGTAAAACAATGGCAGCTTAAGGAAAATAATTATATTTTCTCCTTCATACTTTTCCTTTTATCCAAACAAAAATGCAGAATCAACATTTAGCAACAACCACTGCTAATTAATGCAAATGATGCAGGAACCTAAACATGATGGTATCTCAGGTTCGACAACATGCATTCAGGGGTCCTACCAGGGAGCACTGTGCTTAATAGTAACAGAAGAAAAATGTAGCTGGAAAAACCCACTGATTTTCCCAAAAAAGTTTTATGCAGCTTATTTCATAATTATCTCAGTAAAAGAAAAATACGATTAGATGACCTACTTTAATTTCTGCTCAAAGGGATAGGTGTATCAAGTAATGATACAAAAAAATTCAAAAGACAGGGAATTTAGAATTTAAAAAGTCCCTCTTGGCTTTCTGGACATTTTGAGGTTTTCATGCCTCTACTTGTAAGATCTTTTGAGTTGTCTCATTTTAAATGTTAAAAAGCATGAAAGGATGTATACGTGAATCCTCTCTAAAATCATTTTTCAAAGGACATTTTCAGGAATGGAAAATGTCTCCTCAGAAAAAAAGCTCTATTTTTTAAATCTTAGCAATGTCTCCTTTCCTAGTAAACTATATCATATTTATTCTCTTTCCCTTACTAATATTGGAATCAAATATTGAATCTGTTTACACAACGACAGGTGTGTTGTTTCTGAAAGAATTATGTTCAGCTAAATATTAGATAAAACCCAAACTGAACTGTCTGGAATAAGATAGAAGTTTATTTTCCTCCCATATGTAAAAAGTTGGGGGCGAGGCACTCATAGGCTAATATGGAGCCACCTAACAGGGCTCTACTTCTTCTAGCTTGGGCACTAAAGGTTGACAACTGGCTCAATGTGACTACTAGTGCTCTGGTCTCACAACTTTCCTCCAGGCAACAAAGAGAAGGAAAGCAAGAAAGGCAAAAGCTCACATCTCCTAGCTGAGTCAATTTCCTTAGAGATTTTCCAGAAACCCCATCAAGGGTCTTACTGTCCTCTACTTCTATCTCATTAACCACCCTAACCTATAAAAGAAGCCAGGAAATAGTCTTTTACCAAGGCAGTTTACTGTGTGGAATAAAACCTGACTTTGTTCGTAAGGAATAAGGGAGGAATGGATATTGGGCAAGCCACATGCTGGAATGCTGAAATGACTTCTGTCTCTGAAGATGAACGTGTCCCACCTTCCAACGCATCCTGTCCTGCTCACTCTCTGCGCTCTGATCTGATGTATCCGACTTCTCCCATGGTTGGCTCCTCCTAACTTCTTAGGTCTCAGCTAAGATTCTGCCTCCTCAGCAAGACTATCCTCACAACTCAAGTCTGTCAGAGCCTCCTTCTAACCCCGCCCGCCATTCTCTCCAGGAAACCCTATTGTATATGTCCTCTAAAGCACTCAACACAGTCTGCAGTTGATGCCTTGATTTGCATGTTTACTAGTGTATCGTTGGCATATCCCTGAAAGGAGTGCGGGTCCCCTGGGCACAAAGATCAGCCTTGATCGCAGCTGTGTTCCCCAGAATCCAGGCTCATGCCGACACCTTGTGGAGTTCAGTTCGATAAATCCTAGTTAAACAAATAGGGGAAACCAGCAAGAAAATTGTTATTCAACAACTACTGTATAAAAGCATCACTTTGCCAACATTTTCATTTCATGTGCCCCATTAAGCTTCAAACCCCCTCAGGACAACCTAAGGGTGGCCCGGTTGGCTAGAACTATTCTATTGAACCTAAGTTGTTCTCCTGCATAACACGGTGGGAGAGTTGAGCTCGTCTGCAGGTGTGGCTGCAGGCATGGCTGCAGACATCTCCAAGGGAAAAACCCCACTGAGCACACGGTCTCCTTCAAATGTTCCTTGTGGGACCCAAATCAGATCACACATGTATCTTGATTCGTTCTTTTAATGTATCAGAACTTCACGGAGAAAGGTGAATGTAAAGGTTTTTTCTAACTTTGTATACGACCTGTCATTCTTATGCTGTAACCAGAAGGGTGGAGGAAACGGGAACAATGGAAGAGGGAAAAAAAGAGGTAGCAAAGGGGAGGGAGGGAAGAGTAAAGAGTGTGGAAGAGCGTTGAAACCAGAAACGGACCCTCTAGTTGCAGAGAAGTGCTCTTTGCTGTGGCAGCTTGAGCCCTAGACTTTGGAGAATTGCTGGAAGACACGTGAGCATCTAATTCTTCAAGTAGCTCATTAGGGTAAAGAAAAGGCTGTGATGAAGGGCAGGGCCATGTATGAAGAGCCAGGGGTTCACTGTTGTCCTGAATTATTAAGGAGTCCATAGTCCGTGGGCCCCTGCCTGCCCGTCTGTCTTCAGCAGGTGGTGCCCCTCTGCCTTCCTCTGCGAGCAGCTGCTTCCTCCCAGCCTCCCCAGGGCCCACAACAGCCATTTGTTTCGATTTAAGACACACACTGTCATTATTCTGTGCAGAGCTTCACAGAAGTATTTCCTACTAAATGCTGGAACCATCTGAGTAGCACCAGGCAGGCTGCTGGCTTCATTAATAATGCATCCACACTTACCAATCAGTTTAGACGACTGGTATTTAGAAGCTTCTGCAGAAGGAGTGGGGTGGGCCGATTTTTCACACCAGTTGGCTTTTCCCTGTCACTTCCTTGATGTTGACATTGCCTCCAACTGGGTCCTGAAAGCCAGAGGTGCTAAAACTGTCTGGGCTGTTCTCTCTCACTTTGGAGGGCTTCCTGTGGAAGCTCAGTCATGGTCCTTGGCCCACCATCCTCTCGGCATTTCCTGTCATGTGTACTCTAAGGAAACAAATATTTCCAATCACTTCACTTAAAACCTTTTTCACAGGGGGTCTCACATTCAATTTGGGCTGGTTCTTCCTGGCACCCTGCCCTACGGTCATTTGTTTCAGTAGATCACAAGAGCACTGAACTCCAGGACATGCACCCTATACAAGGAAAGTCGCATAACTATTTTTAGATCACTTACAATCACAAAGGAAGCAATATACCTTCCATATCTTTGATTTGAATAAATATCCATTAGAAGGGCTACTGCAAAGCTCAGTCTTCGCAATCTGTTTGTACCTTGCCAAAAAGTAATGCCAGAAGTAATGAGGGCACTCTGAAATCCTGTAGGGCACTCATGACAGAAAGAAAAACCACAGAAGTACAACAAAAACATTATTTTTTTAAAGGCTGAAGTGCAGAATATATCGATGTATCTTTGATATCTTTCTCAAGATTTTCTCACTAAGGCTCCTGCATCATTGCTGTTTATTGAAATACATAGCTTCCCAAGTGAAACTATCAGAGCTGGTCTCACAGCCCCCTGTTCAGTGGGAAAATTATACAGAAGGAAGTGTAAGGATTTTTTCTAGAGCCATACATACAGGAGTACAATATATACATCTCTGCACCTAGGTAATGTGAACACAGAATTCAGATTGTATATATCAATTGATTAAAAATTCCTGTTTTATTTTCCCTTATAAGAAATGAAGCATGTAGAAGGCAGAATAACATTCACCACAGATGTTCATGTGCTATTCTCAGAACCTATGAGCAAATTATATTACCTAGAAAGCAGAAATTAGGTGGCAGATAGAACTGAGGTCATTTCCCAGCTGATGCTGAAAGGGAGAGGTCATTCTGAGTTATCCAGGTGGGCCAGTGTAATCACAAGGGTCTGTAAATGAGGCAACAGGAGGCAGAAGCATCAGAGTCAGAGAAAGACTTGACCAGCAACTGCTGGCCTAAAAGATGCAAGGGACTACTCACCAAGGAAGCAGGCACCCTCTGGGAGCTGGAAAAGGACCACAAGTGATTCTCCTTTAGAACCTTTGCTGAGAACTTGGTTCTTGCGCAGTGAAACCCATTTCAGATTTCTGGCCTCAGGAACTATAAGACAATAAATTTGGGTGTGTATTTTCTTAAGTCACTAAAGTTGTGGTAATTTCTTATAGCAGCAACAGAATACTAATATAAATCAGTTTCTAGAAAAGGCATGAAAATTATCTACTGAAATAAAGAAGTTCAAGGTAAATATTAACAATCAAAATAACCATGTAAGAAATGGCCATTCTCCTACACCACAGTTTCTTGAAAGCAATTTAGCACTATTTATCATGTTCCCTAATGTGAAGAAATTGTGCTTCTTGGAATTTTCTTTTTTATTATAATTTTACATGCACACACAAGCACATGCGTATTTGAAGCATGATTTAAAATACTAAATAATTAGAAGCAACCAAAATATGCAACTGTACGGGATTTATTAAAATAAATTATATTTGTGCATATTATGCAGCCAATGAAAATAATACTCTAGGAGAATATGTAATGACATAGAAAGATCTCAAGATTTATAATATTACATGAAGAAAGGTTTACAAAACACTATGATTCCATTTACACAGAATACACACATTGATACACAGGTAAATGTATTTGCAAGACTAGAATAAAATACTCAAAAATGTTAACCATGATTACTTCTGGATATGATGATTACTGTTTCATTTTACATAATTTACCAAAATGAAAATGTTCTATTTTTATATTCAGAAAATGCCTACAACAAACTGTTTTAAAATTACCTTGGAGAAATGCCTTTTCCTAGTTCAAGATAGGGGAGACTGGAGCTATTTCCCTTCCGAGTTGCTCCTGTCCTCTGCTCGAAAATAAGCAACTACTAAATTATGGAAAGTGGTGAAAATTCTGAGCTGCGTGTGTATGTGCAGAGAAGTGAACCGAGATGGGCCACACACCATCAATGACTGACAGG
The DNA here is from genome assembly GCA_004026585.1 of Noctilio leporinus. Taxonomy (NCBI): domain Eukaryota; kingdom Metazoa; phylum Chordata; class Mammalia; order Chiroptera; family Noctilionidae; genus Noctilio; species Noctilio leporinus. Next base: position 223,394 of record PVIW01000173.1, on the reverse strand, counting down.
CTGAATTTAACCCCTAATAGGAAAGATGCCTGCGGGTTGTTTGTTCATGAGGCAAAGCAAGGTATTTGGAAGCCACTGAGTAGGTGGGAGAAGCGTTGCTCTTTTGACACTGGCTGACTGCCTCTCTAGGGTCCGTGGGGTATCAATGGGAACCAGCCACACTAGGCTAGTCAGGCAGAGCAAAGACTTTCCTGGCTGAGTTGAATGCTTTCCCTTGCTTTAGAAGCTTCTGACTGATGCTTATGTTACTTAAATTGTGATTTCAAAGCAGTGGATAGATCTGTGTGTGGCTCACAGGTGGGCGAGGAAATAAAAATTTGTTTATTTTAACCACCCAATATATTGAAATACTGTATTTTGTAAAGATTGTGTATTACTTCTGAATATGTATTACTCTTTCTATGTCCTAACATATGCATATATAGTACATATCTTCATATATACGCATATGTATAAACCCTAAATATATATGTATATTTTTTTCCCAAAAGCTTTGGTTGATTTCTAGAAAAATAGTTGGAATTTAAACTTCCAAAGGCATTGAATTCATGTATTATTGAGCACAACTCTTTAAAAAGGGGCATTCCAATGTTGCCATGGTGGAACTAACTAATAAATTAGGTATGCTTTTTACAGTTTCAGGTAAGTTTAAATTGTTTTAAACAATATATTATTTCTTTCTTCAATGGGAAACTAAACTTAAGAATTTAACACAATTTAAAATCTGGAATTTTAATTCTGTCTATATAGTTTTTCATAAGCTGGCATCAATTTATTCTGCCAATTTTACTTCCTTTTTCCTGATAAGAATATGAGTCCTCTCCTCACAGAGGAATCTTCCTAAAAACATACTCTTCTTTACAGTATGTGTAGCAGAATGAATATATATTATCAGATTAACACAGGAGTTTGCCTTTCGTTTAGGAAAATCACATGATGGATGATAGCTTTCGGTGAGGAAGTGTGGTCCTAACTTAATCCCGGAGGATGGTCTGCCAGAGTAGGAAATCAGTGAATGACTGCATTGTTCCACTGACAAAATTAAAGCTGATGAAGATGAAGAAGAACAAAATCCAAAAAGCAGCCTGTTGGAAAGACTGAGCTGACAGAAGGATGACTGGAGAGACACTGACAGCAGTTGAATGATCAAAAAGACTGTTAGGAGCAGGACTTCCTGATAACCACTTGAAAGGAATTGGCCTAACTTAATATACGAGGTCTGTCCCAAAAGTATCAGCTGAGCAAACTGTTTTAATTACATCAACTTTGGCTCAATACTTTCAAGACAGACTTCGTCTGCCCTATCTGTGACTCTAACTCATTGGTAAAATCTATTATGTACCAAGGCGGCTGGTATTGGTATTTTGCTCAGCAAAAGAGTCAGGGTGCTGCTCACCATAGGACAAAAGGGTACAACAGGGATAATTAGCTGTTGACCCAGAGGAGACCAGCAGAATCCTCACCTTCCTCATCCACCCCAAACCCATCCCCTGAAGACACTCAGAAGTTCTCAGAGATGCCAAGTTTTTCACTGCTGGTGAAATGGACGTTGGAGCCCATTTTTCTTGAATCACAAAAGTCTGGATTGACCTACGCTAATGTGGCTTGTGTGTAGTATTACAGGGCCATGGAGTTCCCTGATAATCTTTGCAAATCTTATGTAGGTACGGGGATTTCTGTTAGGTGCCTATTGTGTGCCCAAAATATCAGTCATTTACTCATTGAGAAATTGCAATCTCACAGGAGGTGATATGCCACCAATAGTGAAATTATAAGCAAACCACAACTCATTATGTACGTGTAACTATATACATCAGAAATTTTAAACTAATATATGGAAGTCAAAAATTGTGCCATGTAATTAAAATGGGTGAGTAAAGATGTCGACAGTAGAAAGTAACTCTGTTCGCATTGTCACTGCTCATTATCTCTCATTAGACTGAGGTAAAAGCCTCTTGGCTCCCTGTCGTCGATGCTCTCATCACTGAAAGTTATTCTTTACTTTGCTACTAAATTAATCATAATGAGGTAGAGTCCTGTCTGGCACAATGCCTGGCACAGGATAGAGTCTCAAGAAACACTTGTTAAATGAACAAATCAATCAGTGATTCTTTTCCATCCTACACAAAAAAACTCAGTGGCTCATTATTTCCTATTTATCTTCCTAACACCATATCTTATTATATCTCATTATTGTTCATCATGCTTCTCTGTTCCAGCACTGCTCCCGTTCCTATCTTTTCCTCTTCTTCCTGAACTCGGTGCATCCTTTTCCCATTTCAGAAGTTTGCTTTGTCCACCTTTCAAAGCCTTTCCCAAGTATCAACAGCTCTTTCTGAACATCCAAGCAAGAAAGAATAACTCTTCTCCCATCTTTCATACAAGTTTATCTTCACCATCTAGAGCAATGATTATTATTTACTTGATATGAAAGTAAGTTGTACTCCTGATATCTGCCAGCTGTGTAGCATGAAGGTCAGGATACTCTGACACAGGCAACACAATCCACTCCAATTAGGCAGAATGGGATTTATGACAGGTTATTAACATAGTTTACAGAAATACTGGGAGGACGTTTCACATCCAGAAACAATGCAGCGGAGGGAACTGCATGCAACAAACAATACACCTAGGATATTGTTTGCATAGAAATTCCATTTCTATTGCCTCCTCTCAGTTCATGGTACCTACAACACCAGGGACAAAATATTGAATGTGAAACTTCAGATGCTTTGGGGGTACCAAATGCTTCCACCAAAACATTCAAGTCTCCACACATGACCCTAAGCTCATGTTGCGCACTCCCATTTTTCAAAGGTTTAGGTAGGAGCATTTGTTAGGGGAAACCAAGTGCCTGTGTGGAATTCTAGCTACAAGGCAATGTGAGAGATGTTATTTCTAGGTTTCCACCCTATACAGTACAGGGAGGCATGATAAAAGTGGGTTAGAGAGGATTGATCCAATCTGCAATAGTCACCACCATATTTAACAGGCGTACAAATAGCATAACTCATGTCTATTCATCCTTGAATTTCCCATTGCTCAAAGACCATGGTTAAGTGAATGAATGAATGAGTGGAGGAATGAATGAATGAGTAGATGCATATTACATATACAGTAAGCAAAATAAGGGCAGCAAAGAATTAAGAAAGAACTGTTGTCAGTGAAAATCTTGATTTTTCAAAAAGAATTCTTTTAAATCACTAACTACCAACCTTTGAAATAAGTTACTTATTTTACCAAAAACTGAAGAAAAGCAAGTGGCAGGGTAAAGAGTCCTCACCACAAACTGCCTTCTCTTTCTTTTACCAATGATAAAAAAAGTTACACTGCAAGGAAAATAGCAATGTGTTTATATTGCCTCCAAAAATGATAGTTGTTTTTTCAGAAACTTTATAAACCAAAAATTAAACCTTGGTATATATATCTCCTAAGTTCATAAATTATTGAAATAACTTTTCTTATTTCTTCTATTCTAAGTTTACCCAAGATTAACTTATCAAGGATCAATTTAACTTCATTCACAGGCTAGGAACCCAGATTTTGATAACATTCTTAAAAGGTTACCCTCTAAGAAAAAATCTAAGAAAGTAAAATAAAGGCTGCTTTGTATTAAAGATCACTTAGACATAAAATATTGATAATTAAAAAGCAAATTAAAAATCAACAATGTTAAATATTTACTAACTCATTGCACTGATGAAACCATGAAGGCCATCACTGACCAGGGCAAAGTGTTTCATGTGTTTATAATATTGGCTATTGAACATTGCCTTCCCAGCTCCATGGCTAGCAACCAGCTTCCCTAATGAGTTAGTAACAGACCATCACTCAAGATTATTAAGGGATTTAAAAGCAGCTTCTGGAGTCACATCTAATGGAAATAATGATAGATAAAGAAGTTCCCAATTTAATGAACACGAATATTTCAAAAAGCCATAAAAATATATGTTTGCTCAGTGAAACATTTCTTTGTTAGAGGAGAAAGAGAAAGGATAGCTATTTTTCCAAGCTCTGTGGTAATTCACTGCACTATATGAGGTTCTGGAAGAAAGGAAGGTAGCTTCACATCTGCTCATACAATCACACCATTGCCCAAACAAACCACTTAAAACTCTATAATATAGCATCTTCATAACTTTTTATTTTCCCATAACTCTGATTGAACAGACTCTCAACAGAAACCAAGGCAAGCCATGAGATGCAACTATGATTCTGAAAATGGAGCAGTAATATAACATTATATAGCCACTGCATCTCAGGATCCCTATGTTATTTCAAATGAAGAACCCACCCATTATAAAGCACCAACTTTCTCCTTGTGTGCCACAGGTTTGTGTGTGATCTGTTTTAGTCATTGTTTTGGTTTTGTGGAAAAGCTGGTGTGTGGGGATACTATGCACAGGCACCACATGCACTGTGAACATTTAAGCTTATTTTAAAATATCTATTTGGAGTTACGGTATTGGACCATTATTGACTTCTGCTGACTGGCCCAAGGTCAGAGTCAGAAGGGCAAGCTGCTCCAATTTCCTGGTGTGTATAGAAGAGCCAATGGGGGCTGCCTTGTGGAAGAAGGGACTCAAGGCAGAGATGGAGAGTTATTCTGGAGTGGGCCAAAGTGGGAAGTAATAAAATGCAGGAGCTCAAAGCTAATCTGCCTCCTTTGTGCCCAGTCAGGGAAAGATCTCTCAGCTTCTCAATTAAGCGCCTATATTCCTGCAGTGCAGAAAGTAATTCTCCACTAAATGTAACGCTCAGCGACTTCACACTTCCCTTCTGTGCATCATTTCCAGGGGTGGTGTGTACAGTTAAGAAAAAGAATCCAATAACACAAAACTATTTTAATAATTTTAAAGGAAGTTTAAATGATACACACTCGATCAGGGTCGAAGAAAATAGCACCGATGTCGAAGGGCAACAGGTTGCTAATAAATACAATAGTTTAGGAAAGTGCTGTTTCTGTCATGGAAAAAACTATATTCTGGGAAAAATAATACTACTGTAATTCATTTCTGAAAGCTATTGAGACTTCTTGGATGAAGAATGTAGTTATTAAAGGCAAAAGTACACAATATGTTGTAATGAAATGTTTGTGCTTCACACTTCATTAAATGCTTTGTGGGCCTCTGGGGAAATTCTATCTCTCACATACAGAAATAATGTTTATACATGGTGGTGTCACTAGAGGGAGTGCATAGAACAATGTTCAAAGGAAGAACTTGCTATAACTTCAGGATGTTCCGTTTAGAACACCAAAAAGGGGCACATGAAAAAGTAATATTGATATGGGCCCTTCCACAATTCTCTTGAAATACACATAAACATCATCTCTGGGGATATTCAGAATAAAACACAAATGACAGAGAAACATCTAAGTAAAACTTCAGACATTTATAAAAGAGTTAAGAAAATAAGAGTTCAAACAGAGTCTATTGTCTTGGCTGCGATTTATATTTCAATTCTTTAGGTAATTCAATAATTTAATGTTTATTTCAAAGACATATAAGGTCAAATTTCAGATTACCTAAATTACCCAAATAAAAAGCAAAACTTAGGAGGATTCTTTTAAAAAAATGATCCTTACCATAAGAAGTTTTTGTAACTATGGAGGATAGATGGTTACTAAACTTATTGTGATAACTATTTCATATATATATATATATATATATATATATATGTCTCAGATCATTATATTGTGCACCTAAAACTAGTGCAATGTTATATGTCAATTATATCCCATTAAAACTGGAAAAAGTAATAATTCTATTATAAACATGTTCCTCGGTTTGTGAGCTGTTCAAGCAGTGGCGGCCCTCTTTAGGACATTGTTTTCTTATCTTTTGCCTTTCAAACAAATTCTCTTACTTCACTTGTATATTAAGCCTAGAGAGGCCTTGATGTTATGTTGGATTTTTTGATGCATTGCATCAATTAGGGACTAGCCGGAAGGCAGAAATCGCTCTAGGTATTTCCAGTGGAGAATTTAATTCAAGATATTGGTTAGAGGTGATGGAAAGAGGCCAAACAGGGCTAGTGAAGTGACTCAGAGATTAGCAACAGCAGCAAACTGTTATCACTCTTGGGGATTAAGGGACAAAGGGAGAACACAGAGCTGCAGGAACCCAGAAGGAACAGAAGGAGAACAGGTGAGGCAGCCCACCAGGAGCTGGGTTAATAATGGAGGAAGGGGCTGTCAGCTGCAGCCCTGGGGGAGATGGAGGAGCTGTGCCTGTTAAGAGAGAAGAAACAGGCCCTGGCTGGTGGCTCAGTGGATTGGCACTGGCCTGAGAACCCAAAGGTCGCTGGTTCGATTCCCTAGCCAGGGCACATAACCGGGTTGCAAGCCAGGTCTCCAGCCAGGTCCATAGCTGGAGGCAGGTGAAAGGCAACCACGCATGGATGCTTTCTCCCTTTCTTCCTTCCTCCCTGCCCTTCTCTTTGAAAATAATGAATAAAATCTTTAGAAAGAGAGAAGGAGAAAAGAAGTACCTTAAAAGCTCCCCCTTTCCCAAGTATTGTCTCTCACTGTCCATGGCAACCTGGGGCCAGAAGGCAGGCGGGCAGTCTGAGAAATGTAATTCTTGCACACAGGAGCGGAGAATGAGGATGGGCAGCAGGGAATCCATCTGAGCACGCAGAAGGCAAGACTGTTTCCAACCAAGGGACTAACCTGCCTACAGCCAGCACCCTGTTGCCTTCCTCGCTTCCTACCTGCTTCTCTTAGAAATCCTATCACATTCTCCTTGTCCTTAGTTTTGCTTCCTCTTAATTCCTTTGGCCAGAAGTTCTTTTCATAATTTTATTTTTCTGCATTTATTTTGTGTTTTTAGTGCACTCTCTGGCTCTATTTTCTTCATGGTCATCTAAACTTTTGGGTGACATGCTTAGCCCTAATTACTTCATCATCTCCAATATGTACATTTATAGCTAATAATGCTGAACTGCCGGCAGTTTCCGGAGCCTTCCATACTCTCTTGTGCCTCCCATACGTATCTCCTGGGGAACCACCGTGCACCCTAGGTGAGGTAGTCATTGTTAAGTATGGAGTCTGCAGCCAGACGGCCTTGAACCCAGGCACCACACTCAGAAGCTACACACTGGGTTTACACTGCCCACTCTCAGGTGAAGAGCACCCATATATGTGGTAGAATGTTGTGCCTCTGACTGCCTACAAAAATCTATTCCCCCTCAGATGTCTGCACCCAGATTGAATCTCCTCTTCTGCCAGTAATTCAAACTTTGTTAGTATTCCTAGGTTTCCTCTGTGTCTGCTTTTAGGCTTGCGTATGTCCTGGTGAAGCCTTCACCCCTTTTCAGCTATTTCCTTTTAAAGCTGTTTTAAGGTTCATTGCTTTTTGACCTGCTCGGCTTGCCGCGTCTGTAACCCTAATTCCCCAGTTGGGCCTTCAAGACTTATTACTGCTGTGCTGTCAACAACTATTTTTTTCTTTCACCAACTTTTTTGCCGCTCCCTCATCATATTCAGGGTGCAAAAACACCAGGAGTGAACAATCATCCAATCCGCACATGACAAAACCTATTTGGAATCTTTTTCCATGATGGGCCAGCTAATGTGGCTAAACTTGGTAGCATCCATTCCCATTCTGGAAAAAACCCAAAGAGCAGTGCAGGAAGAGGGTCAAGGATTAATTGATGCTAATAGAAATGTTCACGGCGAAGGTCCGGACAGAACAGTGCATCCTAGCTGATGAAGGTCTGCGTATCATGACCGCACTATGGGAAGATATGTTTCCCTAAGAAGGAAAACCCCCTTTCATTTGTAATGAAGCTGAATGGTTCCCATCTTGTCTGCTGGCTATATTGACCGTGGTGAGAACTCCATACCACAAGAAGAGTTTACGATGGCAGTTTGAACCACAAAGATGACTTTAGTCCTATGTCTAAGCCAATCAGCTCAATGCAGTTTTTCACGGCCCTTCACCTTCTTCCATGTTATATTAGGCTGATGGTTGCCGCAGGAGTTCTAATGCGTTGTAAACCTATTTGGGGCAAGCTTTAAAAGCATCCGATGAAAGAAATGTGGAGGGCGCATCATCAATGAGCAAGGTTTGCCTTAATGATTCCCTTAACCTGTTTATTATTATCTCTGGCTTCCTAGAGGGGATGGTGGTTTAGCAGGTCTACAAATCAGCTGGAAAAAACTGGAGACTTTTTGGAGCCAAAGGTCCTTCATCCCCGCAGGCTAATGCAGCCTGCTCACCTTCCATAATGGGCAGGGTGTGGCTTACTCTGTTTCCTCCATGAGACTTCTGGGAGGAATTTTATGGCCATACCCTTTGTGTAAGCAGTAAGCAATCTGTGGCATGTGTGGGACCTGAAAACACTTATCCCCAAGGCCAGGAGTTCAATTTTCCTTCCAGCTGCCCAGAATTTGGCAGTCTCCGTTAGACACAACGCCTCCTTGGAGAAAGCATTTTTAGCAGTTATTTCTAGAACCACACTCATTCACGGAACAGGCAACTCAAGCACTCTTGAGGGAAAGCCTGAACTTTGCTGTTCACGCCAGTGCTCGGGCAGAGAGAGCTAACCTGCATGGCAGGGTCTGGAGAAGAACTTCCCGCTCCCTGACTGGTGGCTGACCTTCCCTTGGGCTCTGTGGGGAGCTCATGCTGATCACATCCTCCTTCTCACTAGGCCCCATCTTCTCCTTTGTAAACCCACAGTTTTATGGACAGAGACACTGTATGGACTTCTACCGAAAAGACCTACAAGCCAAGGTGAAGCAGAACTATGTGAAGCAAATGAAAACAGAGCCCACGGGCAAAGCTGCCACTTTACAGAAGTAAATATGACAAACTTAGACCCACAGGAAACCATTCCACAGCAAAGATTTTGTCCTTTCAAAGGAAAGACCTGGCATTTTATTTTTCAAAATGAGATCTTAGATTAGCGAAACTATTGCCAGTTGCCTGGTGGAAATGACCTTTTCTACAGGGACTTCATGGTACTCTCTCATGGAAAGAAAAATTAACCTCCAATCAATAAAAAATCTTTAAATTCTAGGTTGGTAAAATTATTCTTACATTGTAGTTCTCATCAAGGACTAATATATATATAACACTTGAAGTTTTTCCATTAAACTGTTTTTGAGTTATGGGTGACAAATAAAATAAGTTTGAACAAATTGAAGAAAAAAAATGAGAAGACAGAGCTTTCATGTCCCTTAGCTAGAAAGTCTGTTACTTATGTCTCTGCCAGATCTCTCCACCTGCCCCCCACCCTCCATGTAGCCGTGGGCAATGCCATTGCTTACAAGTTTTAGGTAGAAAACCCTTTGACTTTGGCATTTTCTTTAATTCAACAAACAGATGCACCTGCTAAGGGTAAAATGGTGTCCTAAGTGCTCAAAACATGCGATGGTGATACAGCACTGGGATATTGCTTTTAAAAGACCAAGCTTTCTGCAATGAAGAATAACAACCTTTTGAATTCTAGAAATGCCAAGTCTGAAATGTCTGCAAGACAAATGAGGGGGGAGCATAATAGGCAGCTGGAAATTTGGTCACAGACAGGTGAAACTGACTATAGTAAAGCAGTGGTCTTTTGTGTCATATGATGCCATACAAAATAGGTTTCCAATGAAAATTAATTTAAATGACATCTAAGAAGCTATTCTTTTCATCTTATTTAAAATCTCTTCTTAAGTGGTAAATACACTTTTTCTTGAAGCATTTCACAATGAATATGATCAGTTCTCCCCACTGCCAGCCATTAAGGGATGGGATCGGTAAACACTGACTCCCTGAGGCCATCCAAGACCCTGAGGGGTGACACAGGGACAGGGATGCAGAGCCAAGAACCAAGCAGACCCTGGGAAAGACAACAGGGGAGGGTGGGCATCTGAGCTACAGAACTGGTGAGAAAGAATTTTCTGAAGAGTTGATAGTATCCAAGATTTTTCATATAAAGAGAAATAAGTGTTTGGAGGGGAAAGGGCAACAAAGTGGGAATTGGTTGTTAACCCATTTAAACTTACCGTATTTTTTATTTTTTTACTTTTAAAAATACTTTCCCCCTGAAATTGTCATAAGTCTTTCCTTAAAGTTGGGAATTGTGCCATGGACCAAATAACTTAAATAGAACTTTGCAATGTTCACCATAAACCTATATCAATTTTGGTGTCTCAATCATTCATTTACCTACTTATTATTCATTTAGGTATTATTTTCATGCACAATTACTGATACCACTTTTTCTAAGTGGCCCTGTATGAAATACCCATTGAGCTATTAAACATTTTTCTTAAGAGCAAAGACAGAAGCAAAATCAAACAAACTCCTTTAGTGACTTTTAAATGAAATGAATCTGGTTCTGGCAGGTGAAATGTTTGTATTTGCTTCAGATAATTTGATAGGCAGTACGTTGCTAAGATGGGGGTTACTGATGATCTTAGATAACATTGGACATCAAGTTATCCACAAATTATCTCATGTGAAGCCAGACCTTAGAAGAGACAAGATAGGGGGATGTTGTTCCAATAAGGAATAATCAATCATAGTGCATCCAGTAAAATTAACTTAATAACAAGAGGTTAGTCTGTATCAAGCCAAATATCAAGGTGACTGATTAAAGCATTTTTCACTTTTTATAACTTTGATATCCTAATATCTGATTTCCATATAGTACTGCATTAAGATCATGAATTACAGAGTCAAACCAAACTGGGACTGAGTACCACTATTAACAGCTACATAACTTTGGGAGGCAGCAGACAAAGCTTTGACCAGAGTCCAAAGAAAAACAAATGTGTGTTTCATGCACTCTTGAATCAACTCTGGCTGCTGGCAACTCTATGAATGGGTGATGGCCACATTGTCCTGTCCTCAGCAGCCCTGCTCAGTTCCTGGTGACTCAGACTCATGGCTTCTTGTATGGAGTCAACCCTTCCTGTATCTAGTCTTCCTCTTTTCTTGTTGCCTTCTATGTTTTTTCCCAGAATCATTGTCTTTTCCAACAAGTCTTGCCTTCTTATGATGTGCTCAAAGTAGGACATCTTTGGTTTTGGCATTTTTGCCCCCAGCGATGTTTCAGGCTTAATTTGCTGTAAGGCCCTTTTGTTTATCTTTCTGGTGGTTAAGGGTATCATCCATAGAGCAATCCTCCAACACCATATTTCAATGCATTAACTGTTTTTCTATCAGCCTTCTTCACCATCCAACTTGTGCATCTGTACATAGGGATTGGGAATCTGAGAGTGTAAATGATCTTAGCCTAAATGCCATACCTTTATTCTTGATAATCTTTCCTACTTCTTCCACTGCTGCCCTACTGAGCCTCAGCTTTCTCTTGATTTCTTGGCTTCAGTATCCATTAACTTGATGACTCAACCAAGGTAAGAAAAATCTTTAACAACTTTGATAAATTCATTTGTCTATAATAAAGTTGTATATTTCTTCTGTGATCATGAGTTTTGTCTTCTGGATGTTCAAATACTGTTCTACTTGGACACCTTCTTTTTTCAACCCACAATATACAGACAGTCCCAGATATTCTCTATATGTTTATACTCTGAGTAATCTGATTCTGATGTACAGATTTCATACAAGTTGAAAAAAATTAACAACAACAATAATTATGATAATTAGGATTATATTCTCCCTGAGTGTCTTGGAGGAAGATAGCCCTCTCTTTTCCTCCTCACCTCCTTTATAGGAACAGGTTCTATCATTCTCCGCCTTTTATATTATGTCAAAGACTAACCTGCTGAGGGTCCTTTGTCCCTCCTCAGAGTATCTACCAAGCCAGATCCTCAACAGTCTTTGGACACTTCCAGGAGCCATCCAGCCAAGTGAGGCAGCTTAGACTAGACAGTTGCTATGTTTGTTATGATATTTTGTGGCATCATACCCAGGCACCCCTTTTTTGATTATATGGTGGTGATGGGCTGACACAAGGGAGTTCCATTTAAAAAAGCAAGAAAACCTGGAGTGACAATGGGTTTAGTCTTGAATTCTTGGGATGAATATGGTTTTGCAAGGTGCCTCCCACAGAAGGCAAATAGCTCTACTGGATATCAATCTGGATAGCAATGAGCATGGTCAACAGGGTCTGCTAAGATTCCAGTTTACTGAGGAGCAATGTAAAATTCTTTCCTGGAACTTACTTTGAAATATACATTTGGTTTCTGTTGGTATCTATTATAGATAAAGACTGAAGTTCACATAAGTAAAGAAAAGGCAGGTAGTTTAGAGTGAATCTGTTTGTGGACTCTTAAATTTTTAAAGTACCATTTGTTAAGTTATAGGATTTTCAGAAACAGAAATAACATTTGAAGGTACAAAGATTGAACCTGAACTATTTTGAAATAACAAGCTAGCAGGCATATATACTAACACTCATTCATTTTTTAGCAAGGAAATGATTATTGTCTCATGAATTTTGCTTTCTTATCTGGCCCTAAATAATGCAGCCTCAGTGAGCAACCTGGGGTCTGAGACATAGCATAAACAGTAACAATATGGCAGATATACTACTCTAATCCTTACTGGGACTTTTCATTATAAATGTGGATATTAAAAGGTTCATCATTTGTATGTGCACAAGCTCTAATCAAGTTCTTGACAGAATGTAGAAATCAACTCATACATGCGGATGAAGATATTTTCTTTTCTTTCCTTTTATTTTTTTTTCTAAAGACAAAAAAAGAGCACATTTGTGAAAACCTCTTTCTTGAGAACCAAGAACCTTTCAGAATATTCCCTGATCTGTCAGGGGAAAGATTGAGGCCGGAGTCAAATCCCACCACTGTACAGAATCTGTGCCTAGTTTTAATTCCACATGTACTATGTAAATACACATTGTACATAAGTCAAACAATACAGCTTAATTGCTAGCAGACCTTCCTTTTCATTGGATCCAACCAAAAAAGGCAAAATCTGATTTCTTATTTAAGGAAAAATTCCTGGTTGCAGATCATCCTACATGCGTTTAAAGAGCAGTTTGGATAATTAATTGCTCTGCACAGACTTCAGTAAGCAACCTGTTTTCTGGCCCAAGTCACTTTCTTGACCTTGTTATGCCTGATGATTGAAAGCCCTGAGCCCATCTGAGATTATCTAGAGTGGTGGCTCTCTAACGTGGTCCCAACCTGCAACATTAGCATCACCTGAGAACTTAGCAGGAATGCAAATTCTCAGGCTCTACCCAAGACTGAATCAGACACTGCAAGGGTGGGATCCAGCAACGCGAGTTTCAGCAAGCATGTTTGCATTTGGCAACCACAATTTGAGTTTGGTGCAAATTGACTCCCTTGGAGGACAGAGCTCTCTGTGCTCTAGGCTCTGTCTTTTTCTGTGCTGCTACGTCATCTACCCTTAGTCTTTCAAATCTGTGTTCAAATCTGTGTTCCCCTAATGACGTCATTCATATTCTCTTTACTTGTGTGTTCTTCTAGCCCTTTTATTTCTTTTCTATAATTTTATTGGGGCATCAGGGAGGGGAAAATTGACAGACATATATTATTAGGCCACTATTACTAGTCATAAGTCTCATATATGTATTTGTATAGACATTTCTAATGACATATATATATATACACACATATACATACATACATACATATATATATGTATATATATATGTATATATATATATATATATATATATATATATAAAATTTTATACTTGGCAACTATTTTTCTTTCCTGAAATTGAAATCATTAAAGGTTAGTCCTAGGGTGTATGTGTAGGAGAGAGTGCTAAGTGAAATAAGTCAGACAGAAAAAGATAAATACTGTATGATCTCATTCACATGTAGTATCTAAAATAACATACAAAGAAAACCCAAGCTCATAGACACAAAGGACAGATTGGTTTTTGCCAAAGGCAGGAGGTAGGATGTTGGTAAAATGAGTCAAAAAGGTCAAAAGTTACAAACTTCTGGTTAAATAAATAAGTCAAGGCATATAATATACAAAATGGTGTTACAGTTGATAATACTATTGTATATTTGAAAATTGCTAAGAAAGCAGATCATAAAAGTTCCCATCACAACAAAAATAATTTTTGTAACTACTATGGTGACAGATGTTAACTAGACTTACTGTGGTGATCATTTCACAATACATACAAATATTAAATTATTATTTGTACACCTGAAAGTAAAGTGGGAGGGGAAAAGTAGTGGGCTTTTGGAGATTTTTTTGAAAATTTTTGGGGCCTGGTATTTGTTCAACTTTCATGATTCTTTTCTGTGCATATAAAAATATTATGTATTATACTTGGGAGTACAAAAGTTTTCATGTATCTATTGGGAAACTTAAATCATTGTGTTAGTCAAATACAATAGTAGCTTTAACATTTTAGGTCTATTTGATCTGTTAAATTCTGCGAGAGTTATATTAGTCTTCTATTATATTTATGGATTTGTTATATTTCCATAATTGCTTTCTATATTGTAAATATATTGTAAATAATGTGGTTAAAAATAAGTCTGATGGGTGGGTGGGGAGGAGGACAGAGGGGAGCAAAAAGGGGATGGATGTAATACAACAACAATAAAATTAAAAAAATAATAAGTCTGTAATTGCCTTTCTCTCTTAGAGGGTTGTACATACTTTTATTATGAACTTATTATTGTTTATCATTTATCTTCATGCTTTTTTATTATCTTGAATTCCCCTTGCTTGATATCAACTATACTATATTTAATCCCATTTTATTACTATTTGCCTGGTATAACTTTCTAATTCTTTTATTCCCCATCTCTGGTCATGTCTCACAGAGATAGCATATAGCTGGACATTTTTTTCACAAGATTTTTAAAAAGTTTTTTTATTTACTTTTAAAGAGAAGGGAGGGAAAAAGAGAGGTATTGAAACATGTTGGAGCTACATCAATCAGTTGTCTCTCATACTCCCCCAACTCGGGACCTGGACCACAAACCATGCATGTGCCCTGATTGTGAACCTTTTGGTTCACAGGCTGGAGCTCAATCCACTGAGCTAAACCAGTCAGAGCTGGACATTTTTTAAAAGTACAATCTGAGAAACTAGGCTTTTTATGCAATCGGAGTGTGTATTAAATTACTAATATCTTTCGATTTCTTCCTGTTTCTCATTTTATGTTTTCTAATTACTATCATTCATTTTTCCTTTTTTTCACTTCTTGTATTTGATAACTGATAAGGAATTTTAAATTATTTTTTCTTCTCTTGGTTTGAAAGTTATATGTTTAATTTAAAATGTTTTAAAATTATCTACTTGTTAGTTTGAAGTTTTTACACAGATTTAAAATGTTTTTCTATGAGTAACTTGACAAAATTAGTTTTTTTCTGCCCAACCCAGCCTACCCACAACAATATGCATACTGAGATTTTTCATTCCCTATTATTTTTACCACTAAATCTTAGACAACTGTACATTTTGTTTATTTCTTTGCCTATCACTGTTTATTGTAACATATATAACCATTCTTTTTGATTTGTGCTGTTGAAATGCAGCTTTCTCTTCAAAGGAACCCTTGCATATCTGCTAATGATAATTTGGTCATGTTTAGAATTTGGAAATCAAAGTAATTTGCTTTCTGAGCTTGGATGTGCCTAGGTTGAAGGGTTTCTTTGCCAGCAATTTATGTATTTATTAATGACTTAGTTTTTCTAATTTAGATCATGTTTTTAAAATTCATTTTGCTTGAATCTAAGTGGGCTGTCAATATAAATATTTATACTTAAAGATTTATTAATGTTCAGATTTATATTTTTATTTTCTATATTACTAATTACTTAACAGAATTTTTATTTTGTAAAGGCCTTAATGATACTATTTCCTTGTTCTACTAAGGATATTACTAATCTTACAGAGTATACATTATACATAGTTCTGTTTGTCCTATTAATTTGATTTTCTCACCTGTTAAATGCTTTTGTTTGCTTGTTGAAACTGGCAGCTTTTTAATGAAGGCTCCTTGTTGGCCTATCTATGAGTGTTATTTCAGTTAGAGCAACCAACTCCATCTTGTTTTGAATGGGAGGGAGGAAAGAAGGAGGTATTGCATTAAGACAGTGAATTTTCTGGGGGTGAGTTCCTATTCCATTCCTCTTGGATGCTGGGACACACCTGGGACACCACCTGTCTCCCAAGTTCACATGCCCACACTCACTCCTGCCCGGAGTCAGGTGACCCCTCTCCATGCTGGTTACCCTCTTGACCTCACTCTCACTCTGAGACAGCCAAGGCCCCTGTTCTCTAAAAATGCGGACAACTGGAGCACCATGGGGTAAAACAATTTGATCAGTGATGGTGCCCATACTCCTGGGTCCACAGCTCTGCTCCGGATCATGCCAGGCAGATTTCTTACCTTGGTTTGATTTGATTAAATGCCATGAAACTACTGACCATTTGGGGAAAAGGGGTTTTAAAAAAGTAAAAGCGTATCATTGGTAGGGGGAGAAATATACTATCCTTCCAGGTGTTTTTTTCTCTAAGAATTTAACATCAAAGGTTAATATAGGGAAACTAAAATATATATTTTTCTCCCATTAAGTGAGATTGGAGCCAAGAGATTCCCAGTAGAAGGCAACATATTTCAAGGACCATCAAGGTTAGCCAAGGCTGTCTTCTATTCTCGGCTCCAGCCAGGGCAGCAGCAGCCTCCAACTCTGCTTCCTCTGGCTGGGTCCCTGACCTGACCAAGGCCATGGCTAAGCTGTGAAAATTCGATTCAGTCCTCATGAAGCCGAAGCCTTGGTGTGGAAAGGCACCCAACACACACAATTGCCCCATAATGCTCTGGTGTCTTAAAGGGAAATTCTGCATACCTGCACATACACACTAGAAAAAGAAAGGCATTTGATCAGAAACTAAAAATAGCATACCCAAATGGAATTTCAGGTCAAGGGTAAGAAATAAACTAATTCTAAAATGCTGAGCTGTTTCAGGGTGATGGGACCCTGGAATGATTTTATTTTCAAGGTCCTTTATGATTTTTAAACATCATACGATGTTGTATCAGATAGCTTTTGGTGCCCAACAAGCTCTCCTGAGACTTACTGGTGCCGACAAAAATAAACTGGTTCATTCACAGTTCTGCCGTGGCAGTTTGGGCCACTTTGATCAGTTTGACCTGGGCTCCCTCTTGTGTCTGCAGTCAGAGGCCAGATCAGTAGCAGCAGGCTGACCTTGAAAAGACCTCTGGACTGTTGGTTCAAGAGTCTTGCACTGCTCCTTCCTCCTTGTACTTTTTCTCTGGAGTTAACATGGGAAAAAGGGAGGGAGGAGAGCCATATCCTGAGTTGCCCAATCATGGCAAATAGTCCTCTTCTTTGTTGTCCCAGCTACTTCTCCTTCATATGAGCAGTCACACTCCAGTAGTGCAAAGATTGCTGTTGTTTTTCTGTGGTCAGTTCCACTATCAAGCTGTAATCTATGAAGGAAAAGTGAGTAGTAAGGGGTCCCAAGACCCTGCTGGCATTGAACTCAACTCCGAGGTATTTCTTTTAGTAATCTGAATGCACCTTCTCAAGCTGAGCTTCAATCAACCACCACGTCACATTCCAGCCTGTAGTGGTCCCCAACAAGCTGATCACCATCCCTCCCTTTGTCATTTATTTTCTGCATCCTCTCCCAGCCCATTCTCAGGAGCCATGAACCTCTCCAGAGAGCTGATTCATGCTGCCTCCATCTGGCTTTGTCATCCTTCCATCCTTCCTCAGGGCTCCTGTCCCTGGACCACCAGGGTGAGTATGCAAGCCCTATGACCTGGTCAGAAACCAGTAGGCGTGGAAGAGTATCCATTTCCTGCTGGCACCCACAAACTTTATGAGGAGGTTCTTTTTCTCCCACTTCCTTTGGCTTTGGAGAAGAAACCACAAAGTGCCTGCGAGGAGGTCAGGACCATTTGGTTAGAGCCTCTAAAAGTTCCTGCCCCCTTTCAGTCTTCCTGACACAAGGAGTAAATGAGTGGACCGTGAGGCAGGAAGGTAGAGAAAGGTATTTGTCTCTTATTTTGCCCAAATGGCAACTTTCAGCAATCCTTTGGATAAGGTTACTGGCACCCCAGCCTGAAGTTCTCTCTGAATTTAAAATGCAGAAACTATAGTGGCTTATGTTCTCAGCTGTGAGTTTTAGGAGCCACTACCAGAAAGTTAGAAAGGGATTGCACAAGGACTTTTATACTCTCATGATACACAGATAAGCCTGTCATATAGGTATTTAAAAAGAGTCCCAGTTGTAACTTCACCATCACTATGAGTAGAAACCTTTTACTTCAACTTATGTGGCCTATTTTCCTTTATCCTTCTTGTAGATCACTTCTCCTCCTCTTCCTCCTCCTCCTCCTCCTTGTTTGCAAATCAAAACAATTTATTGTAAGAGTTTAAGAGCATATTTATAGGCATCGATTAGTTTAAATATGACAGTTCATTCTCTTTCCTTCAGCACCAGGAAAATTGATGTGATGGCCTGTCTTATGCCGGTTTCCTCTATTGGTCTTTTATCTGACAAGACACCTTTGGCAAAGTAATGACAAAGGCTCCTCAATATGCTACTTTTTATCTACTTGACACGGAAATCAATGGACTATAGAAGAAGGCCTTCTATCAGCTTTGTCAGAAACGATCACTATGCTGGACAGGGCATGCTACCTGGTTTCTCCGGGCACTCACTCATTCCTGAAAGCTTTTTCTTGGCTGTTACAACAGTGACCCTGCCTAGAGGTCAGAGATAAAGATGCTGTACAATCAAAGGGTGCTCAGTAAGTCTGGACAGGGGAGACTCTCTCAGAGTGTGGGATGATATAATGGTCTGCATATCCGGCCCTTGGGAGAAATCACATGCACCATCTCTGAGACATGTGACCTCCAGGATCTGCATTTGTGTTCCTGGAAGTCCTAATTTGTCACAAGTGATAGCTGGAATTAAAGGGTTATGCTCAGCACCAAGGAGAAAAAACTTACCAAGCAAAGGTGGCTGGATTGGCATAATCTGTCTCATAATGTTTTATTAATCAAATGTAATATCTTCATCAAAAAATTTTTAAATCATAAAATGTAGGCATTTATAAATATTTGATATGGTTAACCACTACTTATTATTATTCAGTAGA
Organism: Noctilio leporinus; assembly: GCA_004026585.1. Taxonomy (NCBI): domain Eukaryota; kingdom Metazoa; phylum Chordata; class Mammalia; order Chiroptera; family Noctilionidae; genus Noctilio; species Noctilio leporinus. The sequence continues at coordinate 204,329 of PVIW01000173.1, read as the reverse complement.
AGAAAATAACTTGCCAAAACCTTCTAATATTGTATATTTAGACAGTCTCCATTCATCAGTGCTAACAGGATCAAGCACATAGGACACTGAATTCCACTGGCAAATACAAGCCTCATGGAATTAGGTTTTTCTGACTTAGCAGCTGCTGAGCTTATGCTTACCGTGCAAGAAAAACATCCTGGGAACCTACAGCCTCCACCTGTAACCCTAACCCAAGGCAGAAGACAAAGTGAAGATGTTGATTCCAGGGAATGGCATCCAATTATTCTGGCTGGTGAATATCTAAATTATCAGGACCATTCATTGTTCTCCGCTTGAACATACAAAGGCAACATGCTCTAAAAGGCAAAAGATCCTTCCACCAAATTACCACATTTTGCCTCCTTAAAGTGTACTTTCTTGTTTTCCTCATATTGCTCTGTAGTTATGTATTCTTTCCCCTGAAATACAACTGCTCATTCTAACAGCAATATTAACTCTTGAGATTTTGTTCCCCTCCTCTCTTTGGCCTCATCAATGGTGACATCCTACAAGCAGTGACAACATAGTTAAAATTCTGGGAAGCTGTAGAGGTACCTTGGCAAGTAACATGTTCAGTGACAACTGTCAAGAATTCTTCTTAGCAGATAGGTAGTGTGTATTTCAATGGCCCCTTACTAATGGGGTGACCGAGAGCACCAAACCGAAACTGACTGGGAAAGTGGTGTGCTCGTGTTCTAAGGCGACCCGGCAGGAACAAGGATCAGAATGTCAGGGGCCAGGGTGAGCCCTCAGAGGGGAGTTCCCAGTCAAATCACAACAAATCCCAGAGGAGGAGGGCAAGAGAAAGTGCGGCTGTATCAGGTCTAAAGAGTGAAGCAAGATCTGAGTGTTAGGGAGTTAAGGAGATCAGGATTAAGCCAGGAAATGGAGTAGAAGATGACTTCACTATTGATGAGATTATAAATGCCAGCTTTGCCTCAATAGAACTGGGAAAAGAGAAAAGAAATGATAAGGAATTACTTCCTATTAGTCAAATAGGCCTTAATGATTCCTGCTAGCTAGTGGGACATTAACCAAGAGCTCAATGATCTGAAACCCCTGATATGGCCTCCAAGATTATATAAATTACTCCCCAAAAATAATTTATAGGAGACAAACACTTTTGTGGTCACCCAAAGCTACTTTTGTGCTCACAGGTAGGGGTGGCTCACTGGCAGCCACACAGGGACTCATTCCCAGAAGGACCTGTCCTGGCTCCATGCTCTGGGGTTTTCATCTTGAAATTCTTCATAACCTTCAATTAAAGGGCCCCAGGCTTTTATTCCACACTGATGTCAGCAGACCTCCAAACTTATCATTCCTCCTCAAGGGGCTGGGTCCCCCTGGAGGGCCCATGCCCCTCTTCAGCCCAGAGCCCAAGTTTAACCCTCTGAGCCACTCACCTGACTCTCACCCACATGCCGGGAAATTCATTTAAATCTGTGTCGAAGGTGTCGTGAAAACAAGTGGGAACCAAGAAGAAGTAAGTGGAGAAGTTTCTGGAAAACCTTTCCTCACATTTAGAAAGGAACTTTCCTTTCGTTCCTTGAGTGGTCACATTCCTTTCAGTGTCCCGAACACAACCACTCCCTCCCTGCTCTTCTGCAACCCCGTCGACTCACACCTGGCTCCTTCTGTCACCAGGCAGCACACTCCAGCTGCCGCTCTCCCAAAGTCGCTTCTCTATAAAAGAGGAAGAATACATCTTTGACAAACATAAATCATGTCACCTACCAGCTGCATACTCTCTCAAAATCCCCACCTTCTGTACAATTCAAGATTCTAATCAGGACCTAGAAGACCCCTAGGATCTACCATTTGCCTGCCTCCATGACCTCATTTCCTGCAAGCTGGAACCTTTCTCACTCCTTCCCAGTCACGCTGGCCTCAGTTCTCAAGCACATTGACCATGCCCTGCCTCTCAGCTGGGCTCAGAGCTTCCCTGTAAGCCATTCCCCTGAGGGTCCCATGGAACACTCCGTTCTTCACTTGAGCTTTTCTGGGAGCCAGAGAGGAATCTCAGGCCACAAGGTACAAGGTAGCAGCCCCTTCACCATTACCACCAAGCCTGGCTTTATTGTTCTTCACTTCATCAGCTCTTTGAAATATGGTATATTTATCCCCCCTCCTACCCCAAACTTCTTTTCGGCCTCTGTTCCCATTAGAATGTAAACTTCATAAAGACAAAAAATTTGTCTCCTCTAATAATATAGCAAGAGATCCATTTGCAAGCCACTGGCCAACTTATTCCACTGAGTTCATACAGCCCCATTATATCACCAGTAAGAAGAGCCTCATAAAACTCATGAGCAAGTAATTGTTGAGTAAATGAATAAACAGGATGCTCTGAGTTGCTGAAGCCATCCTGTGACCCTAAAGGAATTTCCAGACATGATGGAAGGCAGAGCAGAAAGAACCCGGATCACTGAGAAGTCCCGAGCTGTGGAATTTATCAATCAGACACAGCCCTACCGCCTACTTGTCACATGATTAATATGGATTTGCTGTTTACTCACAGCTACAAGTATTCTAGCTGATGAATAATCCTAATCTTCTAGAAAATGTTGACATAATTTTGGAATATATCATCCAAGAACACTTGTTCCTTCCTCATTTCTCATACATTTGGGGCCAGTGAATTTTTTGTTATGGATCATTGTCCTACCTATTGTAGGATGCTCACTAGCACCCCTGGTCTCTGCCTACTATATTACAATGGCATCTCTTCAAATTGTGACAACCAAAAGCATCTTCAGACTTCGTTAAAGGTCCCTGGGAAGACAGAGTGAGCCCCAGGTATTGTATAAACCTCTTCAGGGTCCTACCTTGACTTTTCCACCTTACCAAATGCAGATACTAGCAGACTATCGGGCCTGCGTTCAACGAACTGATCCGAACCATGAAACATATGACACTGCTCCGGTAAAATGCCACAGGCAACCCAAGGGGTGTCACCAGTATCCTTCCAGTTATTTCCAAATAATGATATTTTTCAGTTACATATTAGGTTTCACTACGAAGAAGGACAAATGAATTTGGGGTTTTCTTTCTAAAAGCAAAGAGAGTATTTGGAAATGTTTTCTGAGTGCCGTGGCCCAAGCTGGTTTTGGACTGTGGTAGTGCTTGCAGTCCTGTGGGTTCCCTCTCTGCCACCGCTCCCTGCCCTGGCGGAGCCCTTCCTGCCTGCCCCCACCCCCCAGCCGTTCAGTTGCAGCCCTCTCCCGCACCCAGCACCAGGGCAGGGCCCCTCCATCGGGCTGTGCGGCTGCTGGGAACCAAGCCCTGAGCAAAGGCGAGTGACTCTGCAGCCAGCTGCCGTTATCTGCCCACTCCTTGCACAGGAACACTTGGCTCACATTTGCCATGCTTTTATCTGCGCTAATCTTTCCACCCAAGTCAATTCCAATTGTCTTTACCTTTTACTACTGAGGTGGCCTAAACCCCCTTTCTATCTTAATATGGCTTCCTAGTACAGCCCATTTTCTTCCTTCAGAGAAGGTTATAAATATTGTGCGATGGGAAATGGATTGCTTCTAGGAAAGCCAAGTGAGCCAGGCCTGCCACTTGTGGGAAGGGTTCCACCTTCCCAGCACCACAGGGTAGGACTCAAAGAAGATATTTCATATTTAAAAAGGTATTTTATGACTTGTCTTGCACCTGCCAAATGGCAGGCTTTACATTCTTCTGTTTGTGTAGTAAATTACGGAAAAGCAGACACTGAGTTTACAGCTCAGCGTGGTAGAACCAAATGGAGCTCCGCATCCCCTAAAAACAACTGGACAAATCAGAAGAGAAGATAAACTGACGGACCACTGTGGCAGAGCCGTGCTGTTTTCACCCAACAGCGTTGGCCTTTCGCTTTCTCTGCCTTGGGCTCTGTGAAAATACAAAGTTAATTTGGGGCTCTTCTGTTTAAAACTCGTAGGGCAGACACTGTAGGCTGCGTATCCCAATTTTGGTTCCCAGCTCCCTTCTCCTTTGTCCTGCCTCTGAAACATGTACTTTCCCAGCCTCCCTTGAAGCTTGCTTGCATGGACACATCACCTGTTCTTGCTCAGAAGGAAATCTGCAGAATTTTGGTGGGGGATTCTGGGAAAGCAGTTGCTTTCCTGACACAAAAGGTGGCTATTTCTTGTGCTGCTCCTTCCATCTCCTTCCTGTTTTGAACGTGACATGTCCCTGGAGCTGCAGTCTCCATCCTGAGACGGTGAAGCATCTCTTCTACCGGTGAGCAGCTCTCCCACTCTAGTATGTGGGAAAAATTAATCTGTTTCTCTTAATCTAGTAGACAACTGTTTTGTTGCTTGCTGCCTAAAGTATTTGTAATGAAAATAGCTGTGCTGATGCTCTTGTCAAGTCACTATGAAAATAAATGTGTCTGTTATAACCATTCCCTCTTCCCTGTGTACTCTCATGAGAAATCCTTAAGAATACAGTGTGCTGACTCCAAAACCTATCTGCCCTTAAACGTTAATTTAAGCAAACAACGATGCTATATAGTTCCAGTTGGTTCTAGAAGATAGATTGCAAATCTGGATCATAGTCCTTGGATACTTGACTTTCTTATAGCTAACAACCATTGACCAACTACTGTATGCATAGCACTTGTTAAGTGCTGCTTTAAATGAAGGAACTCACTTAATGTTCATAAGAACCCTATGAGGCAGGATCAAGATCATACTCATTTAAAAATGAGGCAATGAAGATAGAGAATATCTACCTTGCCCAAGGTTACTTGCCTAGTAAGTAGCAGATGGCTGTTATCTTTTTGGCTCAGATTTTCTGTATGTATAGATCAGGTACCCTGACAAATATGTGACTTGAAGGAAAAAAAGCATTGCCATTCTAGACATGTCTCCAGGTAAAGGAGGCAGAGACCTGGTCACAAATGGATGTATGATGAGTGGTCAGTCATTTGCTGAGCAGAGCGATGCTGTAGTCACGGGACTGAGAGCTTGACAGCCCTGCATCTACTCTCTGAAAAAGGACACGGAATGAAATTCTTACCATATGTGTATTCCTTAGGGCAAAATCAGTAAGTAGCCAATGCTAAAGAAAATTTGAACTCAAGTCAACAAACAAATGTGGTTGGGACAGACACCACTGGCCTTAGGGTTTTTAGGCAAACTCAAAGATGCAAATGGAGAGCCCTTGAGCAATCCTTCCTATTGTCAATAATGACACTCAGAATATAATACTGATGAATTACAGGAGTGACCACCTAAGACAGGAAGGATTCAAATGAGGCTTTCAAGATCTTCCTCCAAACTGGACAAGCTTGGGGAGTCTAAAATAAAATCCATCACTTAAGAAAAACCTAAGGGAAAGGTCATTACTTTGGTAAGGAATTAGGGAGGGGAAATTATAATTTTTTCACTTACTAAAGATCTTTGACGTGGGAAATGGGAAACGTGGATAAAAGTAAACAGTGTAGGGTATCTAAAACCCTTCAACAATTTTGGGCAAATGACTCATGATAGATTTGGGGGAGGGTTGTTATGGCCTAGAGCAGGTAAAATTGGTTGTGTTTAGTAAAATTCCCAAATCATTGGACAAGGAAACCAAGGACTCAGAATTTTAAAGTATGAAGAGATTTTGAAAATTACCTAAGTCAACCCCTAATTTTATAAACTTAAAAACTATAGTCCAGAGATGGCCTTAGAACACCAGATTCTTACACTCAAGCCAGTGTTCTTCAATCTCTTTATGATGTTTTATAACATATTAGTTATAATAAGATATATACATATATATATCAGAATATACCGTATGCTCACTCTCCAAAGGTGGTTTCAGATTAGAACAAGCTACTTCAAGCTTCCTCAGGGCCAGATCAGAGATGCCTTCAACATGCAAACGTGTATTACAAATACCAAAACAACATTATTTGTTATTCTTAGTCAACTCTAGAACAAGGTTTAGCATCATCAAGTGTACAGAAAACAGAACCCTAAGGTTCAAATAAAATAGTGGCCCCTCTGCAATGGAAATATAACATGCAATTTTATTTACTCTTGCTTAAGAAAAAATAAAATAAACCCCCAAAATTTTGTAGATCGTGTGTAAATGCAATCACAGTTACCTCTCAATCCCTCTTTAGAAAAGGGGGCTCCTTCAAACACAGCGAAGTGAGATAAAGACAAATACAAGGGAGCATAGCTCTACTTGGGAAATAACAAACTTATGGAGCTCATTACCACAAAAGAGGCATAGGCAGGGAATATGACAAATGGATTCATAAAGGTTTCGACCAAGTTTATGAATGTCAGAGCCACAAATGGCCACTGCAAGTACACCTCACTTCTAAGGCTATTTATTGTCAGGGAGGAAAACATTGTCTTCTCCTGGCAAATCCCTGGGGGCCTCTGTTGTCAACACCATATTGGGTTGGATGAAGCACGTGTTTGTGGGGCAATGCAGTTTCTAAACTCCTTTTAGCTAATGGGTGTCTGGGCATGATGACCATGCATCCCTTCAATAGAAGCACAGATGGAAAATGTTTCATTTAAAACAGGGAGCTTAATGAAAGGCTGCCCTTGGACTTAATTATTTATTTAATCTGAGTTAAACAAGAGGGAAGGTTTCAGGTTGGGGCATCAGAAGAAAGCCCAGGTTCAAATCCAGACTGAATTGCTAAACAGATTAAGGGGCATGTTACCTGCTTTTCTGTGCTCAGTTTTCTCTTGTGTAGAATGGGGAGAATTGTTTTTGTTCCGCAGCCATTTTCCTGAGACTTCCATAAGAAAACACGTTATACTGAAAAACAAAAAAATATATATTATTACTGGAGTGATTGCCAGTTATAAGCCAATCTCAGTCATTTTAGGAGCAGATTTGGGAGATAGAGGAAGACAGAGTAATCCTTGCTTTATTTGCTGGAGAAAACTATTAAGAATATTTTAAAAAGTACTCAAGACCCAAGTCAAATACCTACTCCCCAAGGCAAAGTTTTTTTCCTAAGTTTCCAGAAAAGTCTAGCCATGTCTCAGAGAATTGATATTATTATTTATCTACATACTCCTGTCTCCACTTAAATCTGAGTGCTTCTAAGACAGTGGCCTGATCTTACTTATCTTCCCATATTTGTCACAGATATATAACAATTCCTGGTATATAGCTGGTAACTGATAGATGTTGAATAAATTAATGTGTGACTGATCTTAGACCTTCATTATATAACAGTGGCAAAAAGAAATGACCCAGCTATAAAATGCAATAAACTGATAGTGGTAAGGTATAAAATGAAGACCAATCCTTAGCTCTCCTAATTACTGCACTCTAGCTTCTAGCTCCTTTAATTTGGAAATAATAGCATATTGGTTCTATTTGTATGAGGAATGAAAAGACATGATGTATAGGGTACTCAAATATTTACTAACTGCTTATGTTTGAAATCCTAAAATCATACTCCTAAAAATACAGTTTGTGCTCCTTACAGTACGATGAATATAATATAATTTTTGGTTACAACATCCAATTGGAGGTCAGAGCAAGATCGCAGAGACTCGGACTGCCACCAGCGTTCTCTTCAAAGGGAAGTCCTCCAGCTTTGTGATCTGCAGGATTCCATAAAGTGACCAAAAATGACTGTGGAATGTGTACCTTATATCCAGTCCATGACAGTTGTAGCTATTTAGGTCTTTTAAATGTCTAGAAAATGTCTCCTCTAATTCACAGAAGGGTAAATAGTAAATAAGTACACATGCCAACAATATATAAAAAGGATTATGTACTAAAACCAAGTGGGATTTATCTCAGGTATGCAAGGCTGGCCCAGCATTCAAAATTCAATCAATGCAATCTATCATATGAGCAGACTAAAGAAAAATCAAATGCATTCACATCAATAAATGCAGAAAAGCATTTGGAAAACTCCAATATCCATTCATGATAAAAACTTGCACTAAACTGGGGATAGAGGGAACTTCCTCAACTTGATAAAGAGTATCTACAAAATGCCTACAGCTAACATTATACTTAATACTGAGAAATTAGTAACTTTCTTACTAAGATCAGCAACAGGACAAGGATATCCCTTTTTATCATTCCTTTTCAACATTATACTGGAAGACATAACTAAGAATGTAGAACAAGAAAAAAGAAAGAAGGAAAATTTATGTAGATTGGTAAGGAATAAATAAAACTATTTTTATTCACAGGGATAATAGAAAATCTGAAAGAATTGATGACAACAACAGCAATAAAAGTCTGGAACTAATAATGATTACAGCAAGGTTATAGGATTCTAGGTCGATACACAAAAATCAATCACTTTCCTATATACCAGCAATGAATAAGTGGAATTTGAAATTAAAAACAAAATACCATTTACAAGAGAACCCTAAAAGATGAGGTATGAAGGTATAATGCTAACAAAATTTGAATAAGATCTCTATGAGGAAAATACAAAACTCTCATGGGTGAAATCAAAGAACTATACAAAGAGATATTCTGGGTTCATTGATAGGAAGACTTAACATTGTCAAGATGTCAGTTCCTCCCAATTTGGTCTATAGATTCAGTGCAATCACAAGCAAAATCCCAGCAAGTTATCATACGATATCAACAAACTGATTCTGAATTTTTTATGTAGAGGTAAAGGATGCGGAATAGACAACATAGTATTGAAAAAGATGGAGGAATGACACTACGCAACTTCAGGACTCACTATAAAGCTGTTGTGATCAAGACAGTATGGTATTGGTAAAATAGACAGGTTAATGGGACAGAATAGAGAGCCTAGAAATACAGCCCCATAAACAAAGTAAGCTGATCTCTGACAAAGAAGCAAAGGTAAAACAATGGGGACAAAGGTCGTCTTTTTAACCAATTGTGCTGCAACAACTGAATGTCCACATGCAAAAAAGCACACACCTTACAACCCTTCATAAAAATTAACTCAAAATGGGTCAAGTACCACAACGTAAAATGCACAACTGTACAAATCCTAAAAGATGCCACAGGAGAAAACCTAGATGACCTTGGATATGGCGTTTACTTTTTAGATACAACACCAGAGGTACAATCCCTGGAAAATAATCAATAAGCTAGACTTTATTAAAATTAAAAACTTCTTTGTGAAAGCAAATGTCAAGGTAATGAGAAGACAAACCGCAGACTGGAAGAAAATATTTGCAAAAGGTGCATCTGATAAAGGACTGTTATTCAAAATGTACCCAAAGAACTCTTAAAGCAATAAGAAAACAAACAACTTGATTTTTAAAATGGGCCAAAAATCTTAACGGACACCAAAGACGTCATGTAAAATCTTGGTGAAGGTAAGCACATAAAAAGATGCTCCGCATCATCCGGCATGGCGGAAATGCAAATGAAAACAGCAAGGTACCACCGCACACCCCACAGAACCCTGGCGGCACCAGATGCTGGTGAGGATGTGAAAGGACAGGATGCTCATTGAGTGAGGGTACAAACACACTTGAAGAGAGTTCGGCTGTTCCTTACGAAACTAAGCTTACTCTTACTATACCATCCAGCAATTGCATTCCATGCTATTTACCCAAAGGAGTTGAAAACTTAGACCCACCCAGAAATCTGTACTCAGATATGTATAGCAGGGTTTTTTTTTATAATTGCCCAAACTTGAAAGCAGCTAAGATGCCCTTCAGTAGTGAATAAAGAAATAAGCTGCGATGCATCGGGACGATGGGCTGTTATGGAATATTATTCAGTACTAAAAACAAATTAACTATCCACTTTGGGCTATCTAGGCCATTAAAACCAGAATGTTTGTGTTTAAAAAAAAAAACAAAACAGAAATTAATTATGAAGCTGTGGAAATACATGGAAGAGCCTTAAATGAATATTTCTAAATGAAAGAAGCCCATCTAAAAAGGCTGCTGTGTATGCTAGGATTCCAACATTCTGGAGCAGGCAAAACTATTAGAGAAAGTGAAAGGATCAAGGGGTGAGGTGGGGAGTGGGGAGAGACGAACAGGCAGAGCACAGAGGATTTTCAGGGCAGGAAAATACTCTGTATGGATACTATCAGCGCAAATACTCTGCATGACACAACACTGATGCATACATGCCATTATATATTTGTCCAAACCTATAGTATGTACACCACCAATATAATATAAATTCTGGACTTTAAGTGATTATGACATTGAATGAATGAATGCATGACTGATCCTGGACCTTCATTTTACAACAGCAGGAAAAAGAAATGATCCCTCTATAAAATGCAATAAACTGTTGGTGGTGAAGTACAAAATCAAGACCAATCCTGAGCTTTCCTAATTTCTGCACTCCAGTTCCTCACCCCTTTAATTTGGAAATAATAGCACATTGGTTCTACTTGTATGAAAAATGAAAAGACATGATGTATAGGGTGGTCAAATCTTTACTAAGTGCATATATTCGAAATCCTAAAATCACATCCCTAAAAATGCCACCCATGCTCTTTAAAGTTGGTGCTGTATAATTGACGTAGGTTAATCAATTATAACAAATGTAACACTCTGGTGGGAGAAACGACGCATAAATAGGGGCAGGGGGTAAAAGGGAAAACTGCACTTTTCAATTTTGCTGTGAATTTAAAAGTGCTCTGAAAAAGCCAAGTCACACACAAACATGTTTATAGATGCATGCAGTACGAAAGTGTTTGTGGTGTGTGTATATTGCCCTTTTCTCACCAAGAGCAGTTGAAAGAAGGAAAGTGAAAGGGGTCCATAGGCCACTGGACACCGGCGTTTTCTTCGGCATCAGCAGGACAGCCCGGCTCCCTTACCCCACCCCCCACCCCCACCCCCGTCTGAGTGAGGGACCCCAGGCCAGTGGAACTCAGCACATCCCATTCTCTGTTGCAGCTTTTGTTGCAAAGCTGACACTCTGCTTCTCTGAATCATAAAATACGAGCCACTAATGTAATGATCTTTCTAGTCCAAGGACCTGTAATAAACATTTATTTCATGTTTACCCTTCCTTAGCTACTAGGGAGCCAGACCAACCTTGCCACACACTCGGATTTCAACAGTTTTGTTTCCCCAGCCCCGATTTACGTTGGTGGTTAATCCCACTCGTGACTTATTCTGACCAAGTACGCACACCTATTTCTTTCACATCTCTGCCTCATAAATGCATCCTACGCTAACCTTATTATCATCATTTCCTGCTGTCAATCTCCTGTTGGAATAGGTGACATTGCTCTACTTTGTCACGGTGAAAAGTTTATCCTGCACATTTTCAGTTTCTTAGGTCTTCCGCTTATCTCGTGTGCGCTTCTGGGCATCTCCAGGGCTCTGCATTTAACTCCGTACTTCTAAAAGCATCTGTACAGAGATAATATTAATGTTATTGCAACAGACAGGCAGAGCCTCATTTCTTTCTGCTTTGACGGAAAGTGCCTGTTCGTAGTGAAAATGTGCAGACATTGGCATTTTTGCGTGAGGTCTGAGTGTGTGTGGGTCCAACCATTGGCAGCAGGAAGAAATAAGACGCAACTACCAAGTGGTCTGGTTTAAACAAGTACCGGTCAAAACTGACTCGTGACCCACACCCTTTAAAATTATTTTCCTAAAGGATCCTCTCTTCTGCATCTGAGAAAAATTCCTGAATTCATTCTCAGTTCTGAGACAGGGTTGCTTGGAAGAGTGGGTAGTTTAAAGATCATTGATCTCCCAGAATAGCTACTTACCCAGGTATGTTGGGTGTTTTAAATTCTGACTACAACTGCTGATCATATTCAAAATTTTGAAGACTTAAATCAAAATTCATAGTATGAGGGTAGAAAGTAGTAGAAATTATGGGATTTAGAGTTATGGTCCAGTCTTCACTATAAAGTGTTTATTTTTAAATCATCCCTAAGCCTCAGTTTACTCTTCTGTATAATAGGGATAATAACATCTGCTAAGACTAGGTTGTACACATAGGGTTGTTTAATGATTTAGAGATAAAAATTTCATGGGAATGAACTGCATAACCCATCCAGTGTTTTGGGATTTAAGTTATTGTTATAATACAAGAAGAGAAATTCCTGAAAAAAATAACGATTTAAAAGGAACCTGTCAATGGCCCTGGTGAAATTTGCAGCCTGGGTTTTCTTAGATCATCCAAGTTGAAAGGTTTATTGTGCTGCAGTTTTTTTTTTTGTTGTTGTTGGCTTAATTCTCCTTATAGTTTCCCATTTTAACCCCTGAACAACTCAAACCTAAGCAGAGTTATCTTACAATAACAAACAATAATGATTCGGAAAACATGCAGTGTAAAACATGCAGTGATAGTAAAACAACCATCAGTATTATACCTTTTCATCACACACACTGGCAACAAGAATTTCAGTAGAAAATAATGGGCCATCGCCATCACACTAGCGTGAGCAGCAGCAACAACTATGCTGAGACAATGCTAACGTTTCCCTTGACATTTCCACTCAGTGTTTCCAAGAGGCTCAATGTGATCCTGGGCCTGCCTAATACCAATGCCACCTTCCTGCAGCCTCCTGCTTACTTCTGGAGCTGCGGACTCTAAGCTCTTTGGGTCAGTGGCATCTTCCTCTCAGGTGGCTCTGCATGCTGGTAACCAAGCAGGGAGCTTGCCATAGGAGAGAGGCTGGCCTGCCTCTCCTCCTGAAAGGCCCTGTATTATGCCACTGCTGGTGGAGACACAAAGGGAGTCCTAATCCCACATCTAATCATGACTGGCCTCAATCTGCCCAAATTCCAGTGTATAACTCTTTCCCAAGACGCAATCTAAACGCAAATGGAATGTCACCTGCCCTGAATAACCTGGTCTCAAGGTGAGATATCAAGGACTAGGAAACAGCCTTGCTCAGGGACATTGTAAAAGCAGAGAGGGAGCGATGCCTTGCCTGGGTCTGAGGATCAATACACAGAGTATTAAAACATTTCAAATCTTTATTTCTAGGCTATGATTCCATCTCAAACAGAAGAAGTTCATGTTTTTAACTGAAGATTGTTTATAACCACTAAGTGAAACTACAAATCTATGATCTTTAACTATGTTCACTATTAGATAATAATGGCTATGGACACATAAATATTGATTACACCATGATATTGAGTAGCCATCAACATGAAACAATGACGTTATAATAGAAAGGAAATAAGATGCTGAGCACATACAAATTTCAGTGAAAACATGTAGTAAGAAATATTGTTTCAGAACAATTTCTTCCATTGTTCTTTCACCATTCATACCATGCAGCCTACTTATGTGTAACAACACCTAGAAATAATTTAGGAAAAATGCCTAGCTCTGAAATCCTAAGAATCAAAGTCACAATATATAGGTTCCATTCCAACTTTCACAGCTTGCTTGCCACATGTGACATGGGACAAGTGACATTGCTCTCTTAGATTCAGCCTCTTGGTCTACACATTAAACCTTCTGAATTGTTGTGGAAATGAATTAAATCAGGAAGTTGGTTTGTTATTGTGGTTATGTTATTCTTTTTGAAGGCCAAACTCATCATCAGTACTTCTATTTTGAGGATTATTATTATTGAAACAGGCATTCATGACCCCAGACCATGAGATCGTCGAGATAAAATTCCTCACCACACAACAATGAAAGTTGTTGTGTGTGTTATTTTCTTACCAAAACTCTCTTAGGCACTTTACACAAGGAACTTCAAGTGCGCTTTCATTTGGATGACTGGCTGGGGCACTAGCAAATAAAGAAGCAAAATTCTGAAATTTGCCGTGGAGGGAGGGGCTGCCTCCCTGCTTCCGCAGTCAGGTGCCTGGGGCCCAGGGAATTTGGGCCACGGTGAGCAGCGGTCCCCCCGACAGCTTGGCCCCGCGTGGCGTCAGGGGTAACTGGCAATCTCATGTGAAATTCTTTTCATCTTCCTTCCCTCCACACTCCCGCAAAAACCAGGAGCATTTCTGAGAGGCACAGAGATTCTCATTTGTGGCCACAAGGCAGCTTTCTTGTATTTGAGCTCATGAGGAGAAGGCCATTTTCATGTTAAGCATACACGCAAGAGGGTAGGGAAGGAGGCGAGCTGGTGGCCCGAAATACATATGCACCCTCTCCCTTGGAAGTTGGCTCCCCACAGTCTTGTACATAGGTAACGGCAACCAAGGAAGTACCATTCCAGAATTGTCACCCCCTTTAATCCTTAATAACCCAATAAAAATGGGCAGCCTATATTCAGTGCAGTTCTAGCCAGCAGAGCTCCGGGAAACAAGGCTCCCTGCAGACTGTCCCTTGATCTTAAAGCTGAACTTGAAACATTTATATGCACAGAGCACCTGGCCAGGAGATGTGAGGAGGCCTTTTTTCACCTTGGCTCTCTAGTTCTTTCTTTAATAATAAATTCTCAGTTTTCTTTTTTCCCTTCCTGGAAACTGATTCCAGTCTAAGTAATGTTTTTGTTCTTTCTTAATGGTTTAAGAAAAGCAAGGCAAACTTGAAATCCCCCCATTAACACCCATCAGGGTTCCCCACCTGCAGATCGAATCATCTTCCCCTTAAGGAAAGATGAAGCAGGAGTTGGGCAGGTTAATTCCAATCAGGCTGAGGACTTCTTTTGTTTGAATTCAAAGGGCTTTGGGCTGACCTGTTATGTAATTTAGTGGCTATGCTAGTCTTCCTCTCTCGCACACCTTGCTAAGCGAAGAAATGATTAGCTGGATGAGCTGTCCTGGCTGCTTGCTGCAGTTTAAGTGTGTAGTTGAATTTCAGTCAGATGTTTAAAAACAAAACGAAAGCTTCAGGTTGGCCTGAAATGGAGAGGCCATCTGCTTCCCACCCTCACAAGGTGAAAACATGCCCAGAACCTGCTCCGTGGCCTTTCTCCTAAACTAGATCAAAGCCAGGCACAAACGTTACAGCCACATATTTCAAAACAAGTGTATTTAAAGAAAGAAATACCAGTTTGTTAAGAACCCTCTCCCCAGACTTTCATTCCTTTCTTCCTTTCCTACTTCATTCTACCAAATAGATTTGGGGAGATGCACTGAAAGGCACACAACACAAAAGGATACAATAAGTAGTTGAAATTGGAGAAGGGGGAAAAGAGGTGAAATAACAAATGCCAAAGAAAATATCCCCAAAGGTATAAACAGCAACCATTCATCCAGTGGGGCTGCTGGAAGGTGAAAATTTGGCCCTTTGGTTGCTGCGACCCTGACAGGTGCCCATCACCGCTCACCTGTTCGGCCCAGTCCCTGGCCTCGTCCTGCTCCGGGCGCACCTCCAAGCCTGAGTGGCTCCTCTGAAGAGCAAGCCAGAGCAGGCCTCTGTCCTGCATGCACACAACACCACCATGGCTACCTGCCATATCTGGACCAAAGTTGGAATTCTTCCTGGTAGCCTGAGGGCCTTCCTGACCTGGCCTCTCACTGCTCTCTGGCCACCCCCAGCACTTGGCCCCCACCCTCCAGCCACACCAAGCCTCAGTCCACAATTTGGATAGGCCCCCTCTCTGCACATCCTCGCCGGAGAAGCTTCTCCACCAATGAACGTCAACTTCCCCTAGTCCAGGTTCAGCTGTAGTTCAGTTGCTCCCAAAACGCACTCACCCACCTGTCCTCCCTCCTCGTGGTATCTGTCACACCTTCTGTCTACCGAACAGCCTGCTTGCGCTGCCTCATAACACTCTCTGAGAAAAGCAACTGGGTCTAGCTTGGGCTCTGTTTTATCCCCAACATCCAGCGGAGCACCTGATATGGTAACACTTAACCCTATGTTATTGTTTGTTGCGTGAATAAACAATAACAGCTGACATCTATTAAGCATTTCCTATGGGCCACAAAAGATGGCCAGTATTTTACCTTCACTATCTTCGTGGAAAACAAACTGTTTTTCACAGTAAAGCCACGAGGTAAGTTACTATCATCTTCATTTTACAGACGAGGAAACAGAGGCTTCCAGCCATGAAGAGTGAGTGCTAACCTACCAACCTGGGCCTTGTGAGCCTCAGCTTTGAGCTCTAACCACCACCCTACACTGCCTTCTAAGAACAAATAATGTGTCCTAGCAGTCTGAGCAAAGAAAGGAACTATGTTGAGTTACCAGATCCATAGCATCTGGGGAAAAAAAAAAAAACCAACAAAAAAACAACAACCCACAACCAGGCATTAACAGCTGGGGAGAAACATGGATTTTCCCGGATTCTGAAGCTTCCAGATGATGTCAACACATCCCCCAGGGCCCTTTGTCGGGGCAGCAGCTTGGGAACCAGTCCCCACAGTGACTAACACAGCAGGAGTTTGTTCTTCCGAGAATGTTCCTCATACAAGCCGGTGGTACCCCCTGGACACATAATTCCCCACAGACCATTCTCCACCAGGGAAAACACAATTCTTGAACCAGCCTAGGTTCATGTTGTCATTCAAGGTCACCTTCCTTGAGAAAAGCAAGGAAGAGGGAAGGTGGTGGAAAGAAAAGCAAGGACCTAAAAAGGCAAGGACAGTTGTGCAGGGACCTCTTTTGCCCGCATGGTCTGGCTGAGGGGCCTTTCAAAGGCCACTGCGAGCTGGGACCAATTCCTCCTCCGTAACCTGGAGATCCCTTGTCCCCAGGTCCTACCTGCTCTGCGTTCCCTAGGCTACTAATCAGTGCTTTTCTTCTCCAGGGGGTGCCGTGGTTTTGTTTAGACCTTAAACCCCGCTAATCCATCCTTACTGTCTTCTGCCACAGAGGTGAGAAGCCATTGGCCACATGAAATCTCACACACAACACACACCTTTGTGTTGGGTGCAGCGTTTAGTTCAGGACCCAGTGTTGCATGCACGTTTGCCTTCTGAGTCGGCTTGAAGAGTTTTCTCTGAAACAGCTGCACCTGTACCCAGCTGCTGGTACCAGCCCGGGCTTCCCTGTCTTGGAAACGTTTCCCCGTAGAACCCAACTGTGGTTCATTTTCTCTACCTCATTCACAGCTGTGACTGGGAATCTTCGCCCTGTGAACACAGAACTGTGTCTAAAGGAGAGCAAATTTCTCTTTAATCACAGCATCGTAGCATCTCAACAAAATCAGTTATGTGTGTTAGTCTTTTTGTTTAAAGCCATGCGCCTAGGCATCTGTGTTGGAAAATACCTTTGCCTTGCATACATTTGCAATTCTCTCACCGCCTACCACTGACCTCCACAAAATGATGTCAAGGGGGGTAAAACATGCAAAGGCTTTGAACAAAATAGATTTTCTTTTCCCCTCAAAGACACAAAGAAAAAAATTTTACATGCAAAAACACGTGAAAATTCTAGGATAAAAGACAAGGGGTAGGGAGACCATTCACAACCTGCTTGTGTGCTTTAAAGGGATTTTGTAAGTAAATGAGCCTGACTCTATCAACAGGGAGAGAATAAAGCTGTCTACTTCTAGGACATACCATTGTATTCTTTCTACTAGTAAGGTACAAAATTTAGAATTTGACGGTTGTTGGCTTGTACGTTTCTGCGTGTGGTTTTCAGTGTCTCACCCCGAGTGTCTTTTAATTCAACATTTACTAGTTATTTAATACCATCTTATTTCCACTTAATTACTCCATGAGGGAAATGGGGAAAAGCTCAAAATGATTCAGAAGAGAAAACTGAGTTGGTTGATAAATAAGTCCAAAGCTCAGAAGCAAGATGACACACATAAAACAAAAGGAATTTGGTACATTGGTCTTGTCAAAGAAAAGGGACGTTCTGTACTTTTCTATTAAGAGGGAAAAAAAAAAAAAAAAAAAGTAATCACCTTAAACCTGCAAAGGGAAATTTAGGCTGGACTTCTGAAGGAAATGACTGGACATTTTATGAGAGGCAGAATGCTCTGGTCTGTGGAGGAATCAGACTAGCACAGATACTCGCCGGAAAGGTGGAAGGAAACGGGCACGGGAAATGAAGGTGCCCCTCAGGGAAGTATGGAATGCAGTTGCTGATTTCTAGAGACCAGTTCTTTCCAGTCCTGAGGATGGGCAACTTGCTACCATTTACTAAATAGCCCTTACTTAGTGGGGGGCGGCCTAGCACTCAAAAAGAATAATTAAGCACCTCTCTTGTGATTCATAGAGACCTGGAGGAATCTCTGGGGCAGTACCAATGCCAATTGGCACCGTAAGGAAAAGAGTCGTTTGTTTTGCAGCAACCAGGTTTTTAAAAATTGCCCAGGCTCATCCCCAACTTTTCGATAGCTTGTCAGAGTACGGTGGGAGCACACAACCTAGCAAAAGGTACGCAGCAAACACAGTCCTTTTGAGAAAACTCCTCAGCATCCTCTGCGTGGCTCAATCACGCTGCTCATTAAACAAGCCATTTTAACACGTGCTGTCAGCCCAGCCTTCTAGGTGCCAGGATTTCCGTTTGAAGGCTGAAGGTAGTCCATGTCCAACTCTGCAGAAAGGCAAACATTTGGGGACCAGGACAGGCTTTTTAAAGATCTGACATCATCTAAATTGAGAGCCTCTCTCTCTCACTCTCTCTCTCTCTCTCTCTCTCTCTCCCTCTCCCTCTCCCTCTCCCTCTCTTTCTCTTTTGCTTTAAAATATTTCAAAATTTTTATTTTAATGTTTTAGTTTGCACGGGCACACGGTGCTGCAAAACGCAGCTCCGGTGTCTTTTAAAAATTAAAACAGGGTTGATTTGTAGTGTCAGTGATTCCTGCTAATCAAAACCACTGACAATTTTTCAGGAGGGAAGAAGTACAGTTTGGCTCCCTCACTAGAGAGCACTGCTTCCTTTTTCTGTTTTGATCTAAATCTGAATGTTTTCTCGCAGATAATTCCTGTGCATTTTTAAAGGGGAGGAACAGGGACTAAAATCCTTGGGAAGTAAATGTTTGTTCGGACACACAGATCGCTGTGCCAGGGGCCTAGACGGATGAGTGGTACTCCAGGTCCCTCTGCTGGCCCAGCTCCGTGGCAGCTTCTCCTCAAAATGAAAACTTCCAAACTAGAATATTCTGTTGGCTCCATGCCTGCCCCAGGGCTCATCACTGGAACGCAGGCGGTGGTATGTACAAACACCAATTATGGCAAGAAAAACAAGCAGCCACTTCAGACAAGGATGCCTCAAAGTTGTGTCTCTGACTCTGAAGCAACTGTGTATTTCAATTCATGTCCCATTTCTTGGTAATTGTCTTAAAAAAACTGGAAGTGGCTTCTACAAATTAGAAAATATCTAGGAGTCTTCCTGTCTTGAAAGGCAAGCATTTGTGAAAGAACCATAGAAACAGATGAAGGCAGGAATTTAACAAAGCAATAAGTTTCCCAGAATCTTGCCTTCTAGGCATAAAAAGTTATATCAGTATAACTTTATGAGCAGCTGATTTCAGCCTTTTAAACTGGAGAATTGTGTTATTCTGGTGTTTTGTTTCTATGAAAACCAAATTGTTCTGTAACATTTAAAAAGGAGCTGTAAGCCCTAGCTGGTGGCACAGTGGATAAGGCGCTGGCCTACGAACCCAAAGGTCGCTGGTTTGATTCCCCAGCCAGGGCACATAACCATGTTGCAAGCCAGGTCTCCAGCCAGGTCCGTAGCTGGAGGCAGGTGAAAGGCAGCCATATATTGATGTCTCTCTCCTTCTCTGCCTCTCTCCCTATCCCCCTCTCTAAAAATAATAAAATCTTTTTAAAATATTAAAAATAAAGGAGATGTAGCTTCATTTTAAACACATTCCAGAAAGCACCATTCTCTTTACGTTGTCATTATGCATGCCTTTATATAAGCCCATGAACTAGCACCAGAAAAGAATGGCTCTATTTTCTAATGCTAATGGTCATATTTTTAACTACAAAAAAAAGAAAAGATAGTATTAGATCAAGAAAAACCTCTTAAGGTTAGTTGATTCACAAACATCGAGACAAATTATATTTGAACAGTGATTAGCTGGTCTAAAGCTACCACATTAAACCAAAAAGTAAATGAGGATGTAGAGCAAATAATGATAGAAATAGACACAGAGACACACAGAGAAAGAGAGACTGAGGAGAGGAGAGGAGAAATGATGTTGAAAAATAGTATTTCATACAATGAATAACCCTTCAGTGGTCAGGGGGAAAGGGGTTGAGGGGAGGGGGAGGGGAGAGGCAGAGGCAAGAAAGGGGAGCAGCTTAGACAAGAACCTAGTATAAAGGAACCATGGACATGGACAACAGGTGGGATTGACTTTGGGGGGAAAGGGTGGGTGGGGAGGGGGACAGAGGGGAGAAAAAAAGGGATGGATGTAATACAACAACAATAAAATTAAAAGAAAGAAAAAAAAAAGGGGATGGATGTAATACAACAACAATAAAATTAAAAAAGAAAAGAAAAATAGTATTTCATATAGCAGATGGGACCCTCCAATTTTTTCAAAAATGATAATTCATTATAATTATTAAGTGATAATTTTAAAGGTATACATCCTAATAATTAACAGAATAAAAGAGGAACATCCTTCTGGAATATTTGAAATCATTACTGTAGAAATGCCCCACTCCCCAGTTTGAGAACTTTCCATTATGAGAAACATACAGGAACAGGGACAATATTAGCTTTCTAATCATGTCAATTTCACCCCAGCTTCAGCTCTGATAACCTTTGTTCTGGACACACAGGGTGAATAAATATTTCAATTATTAAAACTCTCTTATTTTTACAGTGACTTCAACTTCATTGTCACTGAGATGCCTAAGTATTTTTAGTTAAGATGCTTGGTCTGAAAAAAAAAAAATGTATGTGACCATTTTATATTAAATTGAGCTAAAATCCCTTTTGCTTCCAGGATTCTGTTGCTGGAGAAGCTAAGTCCATTAGATCTGCTTCCAAACTTATTGATCGCCAGAAGAATGTGGAGCTGATTTTAAAAATCCAGGCAACCCACACTGCACTTCAGATCTACTGAATCTGAACTCCTAAGGAAGGGTCCCTGGAATCTTTATTTGTTTGTTGTTATGCTGCCATGTTTGAAACCGCTAGTCCAGAATGTGGCAAAATCAAGAGAGATGTCAAGTGATTTGAATAAAATATTATCCAACATCTAGGCAGTTTCCTGCAGCTACAAAGACCAGAAGAAGCCAGGCCACACCATGGTCTATAGGCATCTACACAAATGCCTGGTCTCGAAGGGTGCCTAGAAACAGCGTTGTTTAGTATGCACTCTACCTAAGCAAATTGCAAACTCATAATTTAATATGCTTCTACCTTATTCCTGTTATGCAGAATGATGCATTTACATTCCTAGTTTTTGCTTTTTGATTTGGTTGTTGTAAAAATAAACCCATCCTGTTTATTGTCGTCAAAGCAGTAACATAAAAGAACAATGTTGCCATCTAGTGGTCAATGGGAGACATTCCAGAATCAGACAAATGACAAATTAAAGGACATGAACTCTAAAGAAGGAAGCTAAACTAATTTCAATAAAGAAGACTAATTCTTGAAAGAACTTCTCTCAACTAGGGATTACTGCCACCAGGCCCTCTGAAACCAGCCAGTGCCAGTTTCTAGTCCTAAAATCACAAGTAGGGATCTGCTCACAGCAGAGATGTGTTCCCCTGGGCTTTTTAGAAATAGCATTGTAAATTCCCTTATGGTTTGCATTCGTGTCAGCTCAAAGGTCAATTTCACTACCAGAGCCTCTTCAATCATCGATGACACCTTCTTTCACAGCTGGAGTGGGTCCCCTGGTTTCCTCCTAGTCATTGCTTGGGCTGCCTGAACACCAAAGCCCTGCAAGAAGAAGGCTGTCCGGTGTTTTCACACTTCTGACATCTTGGAGAAGGGATGTCTCATGGCTTCTAAAGGTATTTCCTCTAGAACCATCTCAGACGGAGCCCTCCCAGCTCAAAGCTGTCAGTCATGGGAAAGGGCTGGTCTACCAAGCCATTGCTTAATGGAGACTTCCATGTCTGAACATGTGTGTACACTTGTCCAGGGAAGTGAGCTCGCATGGAATCAGAGGGAAGGAAAAGGCATCAAGCAAAGAAAAGGCATGTTAATAGGCCATTTTAGTTGTTTTAATGTTAAACACTTGGTTTGGTCTAAGGAATCTCAGGTCATGGCATTTCTTATGTTTAATGTTACTGTAACCTAATTTTAATTCCGAGGGTTGGGGGCAGCCAAATATACAAGTATGTGCTAAAAGGCGAAGGTTGTAACACTGTCCTTCAAAGAGCTGTGAGGCCCCTCATCTTGTTTTCATTCCCCCGGGAAGGGGGGGGTGAGGCCAACGGAGCAGAGCTTCCTAAGGAGCTTCTTAGAGCGAGATGTGGGCCACACTGAGGGTCACCTGCCCTTTTCATCTAATGGGGGTACACTCTTACCCAATTTTCTTCTTTTTGACTGGTGTAGATATCTATATTTGTTTCCTAGCCCCTTGAACATGACAAGGTGCTTGACCAGTCCGTCAGATTAATGCACATGCACAGACCTGCCCCAGGAGAACAGAGATGGAAAGCCCAGGGAAAGTGGTTGAGAACACCAGGTTCATAGCTGCCTCCTGGACTGCACTGCAAACTCTTGGTGGTGAGGCCTTACCTATCGAGTTTATTAATTAGGTGGAAAAAAAAAAATAGAGACTTACCATCTGTCAGACAGTAGTCTTTGCTTTTTAGGTAAACTAACTCATTTAAATCTCAAAACAACCTAAGAGGTAGGTTCTCTTATTATCCCCATTTTACAGATGAGGAAAGTAAGGCACAGCAGGGTTCAGTGACTTGCCCAAGGACTAATGGTCCTAGGAAAGTAACTTGGTTCCAGGCAGTGTCTGCTGGACACTTCTGTTGTTGTTCAAAACTGCCTTATTCTGGGACTTCAGCCCCATCCACAGAATTAGAATTCAATAAAACGCAAGTAAAATTCTGTAGAACACGGCAACTTTCCCTGCATTAATCTAAAGGTTTTGAGGGATCTGGGGTCCCTCAGAACACTAGTCTTTGCCACACAATACCACAGGGATAGATCAGACAAGACATTAGACTCTCTCTATACCAGGACTCATAGCCAGAAAATGATGTGGATGATCAAAAGCCATTCAGTTCCAACTATTAGAAGCTACATTTTAAAATGCCTTTCTTGGATCTATTTATTGTACTTCTTTTTTGTCACTCTTGAAATTATGATATTGAAGCAGAAAGAAAAACAGGCTTCTTTGAGCTTTTGGTAGTTTAGCCATCAAATATATAGGCACATACCCATGTATGTTTATTCAAGAAATGCTCATTGAGCATCGCCTGTGCGCAAGGCATTTCCTTGTTGCTGCTGTGGATGGAAAAAGAAATGACAAGTCACTGCAATCAAAATGCTCACAGCCAGTAAGGGAGATTTTCTAAAAGATGGGAAATAGCTGTGGTCATTCAGTGACGCGATTCTTTCTCAATGAGAGGCATGGAGCCATGAGGCTTGCAAAACCTGTAATTCTCCGTGGACCAGAATGAGTCTACAGCTTGACCACCATGACTGAACAGCACTATTGGAACACATCATTCAGACTCTGAGATCACATCATCTCAGCACACGGGATCTGAGTTCAAAATCCACCATGCCACCAGAGAATGGCAGAGAGAGAGAAAGGATGCAGGGGGTGGAATTGTGCAGAGAAGGTAAGACCAAGGTAAAGTGCTGAAGAAGAGCCACTAAAATATGCTTGTTAGCAATTCCTTGAAGCTACGGCTCTGACAGCTTCCCAGTAACAGTGGGGCTTCCTAGCATATCTGGGCAATTGCTGACATTTCTCCCAACCTCCTTCTCTTCTACAGTATCTTATAAAATTGTCGAGGGTGTCCCTTCATTCTTCACCCACTTATTAAGACACAACTGCGCGTACCTCCTCTCTGGAGCTGTTAGGAATGACCATTAGTCCCTGTCTCCATCTTAGGTGTACTTCCATCTGGTCCCTGTCCCAGGCCCTGTCCACCACTGAGGGTCTTCTGCCACTCTGTCACTGCTCTTTGCTTCTATGCCACTAAGAGTCCCATACAGATTATTCAGTTTGGGTTAGGTTAAAGGACTCACAAGACTTCACAGAGAACATTCTCCTAAGGCTAAAATTTGAGACAAAAGCTATGGTGTCCTGCAGAAAACAGTGCCCACAATCAGGAGCATCAGAGAGACTGCCAGCAAAAGGCTGCAGGTCCTGATTTGCAAAAGGACTTGCTTGGTCTCCAGATTAAACCAAGGTTTGATTTCCCTTTAAGCAGGAATTCCCAGTAGCGTCTTCGATGTCCCCATCATGTTCACCAAGCCAGGCTAACTGGCTGCATCTGGTAAAAGCTGTCAACAAACAATCAGGCCCTGAGTTTCTGCAGGGGAGTTTCAGACTGTAAATGTGCAGCATAAATCATCAGTTTGTTGGTTAGTTAGCCTGGCGACCTTAACTGGCCAAGCCTCAAAGCCTGACATGCAGTTCCTGTGGGCATAAGCAGAGAGCTGCTCAGTCCAGCTGTAAAATAACTACAACACAGGTGATCCGGCTGCTAACCAAAGAAATGGATACTGGTTGACTCCGGCGAAGGGGAGCTCAAAGACAGGGAGAGGACTGTTCTCGAGAACAGTTACGGAAGAGGAAGCAGGCAGCTGATGGAGTTCCAACCAAGTTTCCAGTCCCTTCGTTCCTCTATTTAAAATTCAGGTGAATGGGGAAGGCGTTAAACTTGAGCCATGTGCTGGCTCCTAGTCTAGGGAAGTGTGAGACTGCCAACAGCTGCCCTAGGCTGAATACGAGGTAATTTCTGGAAAGAAAATCGACTTATCAGATCAGGAAAATGAATGCATCCTTCTGTTCATCATAGCTTATAACCCCTCTTTGTAAATGAGAGGTTGGAGAGGTTGGAGGCAATTCAAGAAAAAGACGACTTTGCATCTGAGACAATAGCATAAACTCATTCCTTATGAAGTTATGTCCTTTTCAACCTATTTCACACCCTCCGCCAGCCAGCAACAACACATAGCTATTGCCCTTTAAAAAAATTATTTTTATACATTAGCTGATGCAAAAAAAAAAAAAAAAAGGAAACAAAAATAGACGGTGGTTTTTAAAATAGTCTTTCTTATTATAAAACTTGCATGCGTGACCATGATAGAAAAAAAATTTTTATTTTTATTTTTTAAAGATTTTATTTATTTTAGAGAGAGGGGAAGGGAGAGAGGCAGAGAGGGAGAGAGACATCCATGTATGGTTGCCTTTCACATTATAGCAAATTTTGAAAGTGAAGAAAATTCTAATGAAAACAATTCAAATCACTTGTAGTCTCACCATAATCAACATGCCTATCAACATTTTATTATATTTACTTCCAGATTTTAAGTTATTATGATATTTTTGTCTATGCATTTTTTTATAGTAAAAGAAACATTAATCTATACCTATATGATTAGATAATTTGAACCATGTAGTCTAGTCAGTGTTTGGGGGTACTTTGGCCTTGTTAAAAAAAAAACAACAACAACAACTTTGTTTTATCTAGTCATTACACTGTATTCAAATTTAGTTTTTTTCATATATATATATATATACATTTTTTAAAGAAAACTGTATTTTAATGGTTTTTAAACACCATGTAGAGTAACTGTTCCATAGCTAAAAAACTAGGAAGAGGGACGTAAACCCCATGAGCTCACGCAGTCCTGGAAGAGGGTGCCCGGGAGGGAAGTGACCGGAAATCAGCCCTGGGCCCCGCCGCCTAGGCAGAGGCAAAGATGGCATGAGCCGGCAGCAATCCAGTGATTTGGCAAAAAGTGGAAACAATCCCCTAGAGTCCGAGAACTGCCCAGCCAGTCCCTTCTGAGAAAGAAAACACTATTAATAACAGAACTGAGGTTCTGGTATCTTAGTCCTGTCCCACCTCTGGCCTCTGTCTTCCTCCCCCCCTACCAGGAACTGCGATATTTTCTGGTTTCTCATACCCTTCCCAGACCCATTAAGAACTTATTTATAGCTCAGCCAGGGCCATGGCGACGTGCAGCCTCTCGAGGTATCTCCTGGGTGAGGAGCTGATGAGAGAGCTTCGAGCTGTGACCATGTGAGGAGCAGTGACTCACGCAGAAATGGAGAACAGTGTGAAAACTACAGAACGCAGAGAGGCACTAAATCTGGGAGAGGTGGGAGGGTTTTGGTGAAATAATAATGAAAATGTTCTTAACTTTCTGTAATTTTCTACCCCCTAAATTTTCACTGCAGCCTGACCCCTGACCCATTGAGATGGGTAAGTCACAGAATGTTGTCTTAAAAAGATGAATGAGATAAAATGATGAAATTGGCTTGGGAGTGACTTCTAAAAAATTATCCCTTATAAATACTATTCAATAAGCAGATATTATTTAATCACGTGAAAACAGGGGGAAAGATTTTCACAGTATTCAAACTCAACTTGCCTTAAAGTTATATTTAAAAATTGATGTAATGTTTCCCTACAGAAATTTCATGGTCTCTTAATTTTCTGAAGGAAATTACTGAGCTATTTTTGTTTGTTAACAAGGTGAATTCTGAGCCTAAAAATCAATGAGACTGGATATGGTAAATGCAGCCACTATAATAGGAGTCAAATGTATCTTCTGCCAAAGCAGCACTATAAATGTATAATGTGTGGATCCTGGGGGTAAAGTCCTGGTTAATAACAGCATAGAAGGATCACCAATTTATTCACACTGTAATAATATTCATATGTGAAGAAAATATAATTTCCTCTTCCCCAATAATTGAGTCTCTCTTTCTCATACACGTCCACCTGCTGGATAATGAAAGAAAAATAACCTGAAGCAACTCATTCTACCACAACATTCTAAAAGACTCCTTATGTAAGTACTCCACCTCTTTAGGTCAAGTTCAGTCTCTCATATGTCACCCTAGATCACCTCTGGTTTCATTAGCAGGGAGTGTGGTTCCCATGATCCTCATGTGGTAGAGGGTGGTGGTCCACACTCCAGCTGGCATCTTCTGGACCATCATGGGCCCCTTTGACACAGTGACTTGTTCTGTGTGGCTTTAAAACCCTGGGCTGGCATCAGTGCATCTCTGGGCTTCCCATGGCATCTGCTGCTGGAAGGCTGCAGTTTTTTCAGGCTTCACGTTTGGATTCCGTGGTGCTCCCTCGTTCCTGCCCCAGGCTTCAGCTTGCCTTGCCTAAGTGCTGTGGGCCAAGGGAGTCTCTGCCCAGGGCCTGGGTGTTCACTTTTCTGTGGGTCATTTGTGCCCCCATTCTCACAGCCCCACCCTGGTCCATTCACTGGTTCCCCTTGGAGGCCGGTGGGGATTTCTGAATTCCATTCACAACAAAGAAGAGCTAAGGGGACTGCTAGACTGCACCTATGCCTCAACCTCCATTTGCTGAAATCCTAACTCCCAAGATGATGGTATTAGGAGGTGGGTCCTTCAGGAGGTGACTAGGTCACGAGGGTGAAGCCCTGGTGAGTGGGTTAGTGCCCTTGTGCATTAAAGGCCCCATCCTGACCGTTAGTGGGAAAGTGAGTTCACACCAAACACAGAATTTGCCAGGGCCAGGATCCTTGACTTCCCAGCCTCCAGAACTGGGAGAAACAAATACTTGTTTGCAAGCCACCCAGTTCCCAGTATTACAGCAGCCTGGACAGACCAAGTCAGAGGCCTGGCAAAGAAGAGCTGAGCTCTCCTGCTCACTGCTGTCCATTCGGATGCTCGCTGTGGAGTTCCAGGGTGGGTAAAGGATCCCTGACCTTGAACCAGAACCTCTCCCCTCAGCACCTATTCTCTAAGAGGAAAGAGAGAACTGCCTCCCCAACTTCCCTTCCTTCTTGCAAGCTTCTGATGGTGAAGGGCTGGCCCAGGATTCTCTTCTGAAAACTGCACAAACTGGCCCCGCCCCTTGACATTTTAAAGAAGCTTTGTTATTGGGAATTTCTTGATCTTGCTCCCTATAGCCTGGCTTTCAAAAACCTTAGGCTTGCCCACAAAGTTAAGAAAACCAGCTTTAGGATTCAAGCTTCTCTAGGAAAACGGTTCTTAATGAAGGCAGCGCGCCCCCTTAGGAGGCATTTTGGAAAGTTGTGGGGTTCTTTTTGGTTGTCACAGAAACCAGGGATCTGGAGGCTATTGGCAC
Source organism: Noctilio leporinus (assembly GCA_004026585.1). NCBI lineage: Eukaryota > Metazoa > Chordata > Mammalia > Chiroptera > Noctilionidae > Noctilio > Noctilio leporinus. Next base: position 176,349 of record PVIW01000173.1, on the reverse strand, counting down.
TTTAGTAGACGGGGCCAAGGATGGTCAACATCCTGCAACAAAGGAGGCAGTCCCAAATGAGACATCATTCTATCCGAAGTGTGCGACCGTGAGAAAGGTGTTGAGAATTTTCTGGGCTCAGAAACCTAACTCTATCTAACAAAGTGTTTCTGTGAGGTTTAATTATAGACCATGCATTTAGTTGATTTAAACCCATATAAATCTTTCAGTAATGCACCTAGTACATAAGTGAGGGGATATCACTCTTTACCATGTTTTGAAATGCTTAGAGTTTTCCTCATTTCAAAAAATCGCCAAGAGCAGGGCAACTTTTTGCAAGAGTCACACTACCAAGTCTGTCGCTCAGGGCGGGGATGAGGACCAGTCTCCTGGGTTAGGGGCACCCTAGCTTTATGCTGAAATGCAGAGCATTTCACCCTAAGTCAGCTTCCTCTATTTCCCCTTTCTATGTCAAGGGCAGCACTACTGTGCGTTGCTATTTCAAGGATGTAGTAAGCGGCTTATATTAGCTCTACAAATTCATTTTAAGATAGTGAAGTGGGAATAAACATAAAGAAGGTTGGAATCAGGTAAGTTTAAAGAGTCACTGCTCGGGGCGGTTTCCATTTCTTTCCTTTCCATCTTGAACTCAGGGTGTGCTGGCAGCTCAATGTGTCCCAGCCTTGCTTGCCTTTCTTCTCCATCATCCTGAGAGGGGGGCCTAGCATCTCTGTTCTACAGATGATGGATCTGGAGCTTAGAGATCTAAGCAAACCAGTGAGAGGAAAAGCCCATATTCAAAGTCAATCCCACCTGGCTGCAAGGCCTGGCATCTTAATCATTCTGCATATTTAACTGATACAAAAATATAATGAAAAAGGCCTTCTGTAAATTTTACTTACTCCCATACTTCTATTGACATATAGAAGCCAGTTGTTGAAAATATTTACTAGGCAATTGAAAGGGGCTGCAACCAAGAGCTAGAGTCTTCTGCTCTAATGAACCGCTGTGGGCCCCTTTAGGAACTGTGTTCCTTAATTAAGTGCCTTACTTATCACACCTCTCCGCTGTTATAACTTCCACAATACTTTATGTGGGAAAAGCACTAATTCTTACCATGAAAGTTAGTAGCTAACAATTTTATAATGTAATATTTCTCTAGAATCTTTCATCCCAGAAACACAAAATGTTTTCGCAACAACAGTCCTATGTGAAAAGTCCTATCCCCTAATTATTAAACATACAATGAGTAGGTACATCTCCACCCTCACTGTCCCCTGAGAGAGGAGGACATCACAGAACATCCAAAAGGCACACATGCAGCTTCAGGGAAGGGTTTTCTCAGGAGCTGCCTTGCACCTAGCTTACCGGAGAACCTCAGTGGATACAAAAGAGGACAAGGGTGACCGCCAGGTACAGAGCACCTGGGACAGGCATACGCCCACCACTGCAGCTACATTATTTCATTAAAGCCTTATGCCAGCCTTGAGTTAGGCATTACCACCCTCACTGCGCAGAGGAAACGGTAAGTGCTCCAAAGAAGCTGAAGGGGCCAGGGCATCCGGCAACAGGGTGTACAAACCGGACTGTGAACTTGAGCTTTGAACGCAGCCACACCCTATCTCACAGGCTTCTATGCACCTTCACATGTGTGTGGATCGGGCACCCTTGCCGGAGCTCACAGATCTTTAACCCCACTGTTATTATTATTCTGTCGTAAAGGATGGGGGGTGGCTGTGGATGAAACCCCTAGTTATGTTGGGCTTCATCTAGGGAGCTTCGTCTCCAGGGAATGTTCCTGGCTGTCTCCAACCAATGAGGATGGAGTGGAAATTCCAGCAGTTGACGAGCCCCAGTGGGAACAGGGACGTTTCTCAGGGAATCGGATTGCAACGGGAAAGCTTGTGTACACTCTACAAAAAGGCAACCTGACGAGGCAGGAAACCCCCAGTGTTGTTTTCCCCGAGTCCCAGAACCCTCTTGCTGTTTGGCGCTGCTGGTAGGTTGGTCCCTTGTCCTAGACAAGCCCTATCACTGCGGGGAAACGCCTTCAAAAGCATCCATGACTCCCTTCTCATTGCCTTCCTAACCTAATGTAGGGTAGAAACTTAGAAAATTCCACTGAAGATTAAAAAAGGTAAATGTAAAAGCAGCAGCCACTGGGTGTCACTGATTTACCACTGGAATATACCTCTTCCCACACTTCCACAGCAGGAGAAAACCTGGCTTTTCAGTGGAATCTTTTGAAACCCCTCATGTTGTCAAGTCCTAGAGATACACACAGGGGAATTTGAAATGCGACTCTTGCGGCCTGGAGAAGTGCAGTAAACCCTTCCTCTTCTGCTCTCTGCTATCAATTACTCGTCACTCGAATATTCCCATTTCACAGATGGACATGCTGACGTAGAGCAAGCTGGCACCAAGCATGGCAGAGAACTATTGCTGAGCTTTATTTTTTAAATCAGGATTTTTGAGGTTTAGTTATATATATATATATATATATTAATTCTCTAAAGCCAGGGATGCAGTCCCCATTACCTTTTCCTTGTCCCCATTCCCTACCTAATTCAATATCGAAGCAGGGAAAGTCAGTTCAGAACATTTGGGAATTTCAGCATTCAATTTATGTCCCAGACCCCTCAAACATGATGTTAGGGGCTATCGTTGATCATACGTGTATTATGGGCCCAGGACATTCGTGGCAGCATCTTAATTCTCACCACACAATAGTACGTAGGTTATCATTCTCTCCAGAGGAAGCATCAGAGAGGGTAAGTAGCTTGCAAAGGATCCCAAAGGAAAGGAGATGAAGATGAAAAACTGAAACCGACATTTTCGGCCCCCAAAGGTATGTCATTCTGTTATGCCAGGCCGAATCTCTAAAAAAAATGCCATCTTTAATTTGGATACATCCCCCTCTACACAATTTAACGTTGGGTGAAACGTTCCGTTAACTAAGTAGTAAGCAGCACAAATATTAAATCCAAGACAATTGTGTCTTTTGTGTTTTAGAATCATTTCCTGAGTGATTCCATTTGTTGAAGGAATTAATTCCAGTCTCTCACTCCGCAAAGACTAGGAAATGCGCCCCCCACCCCCAAGTCCTTAAGATGGTGTTCCAGCCTGGGGATTAGTTTCTCCAGACCTTCTGCTGTCTAAGCAGACCCACTGTAATCTCTTTCCATCGCGGATGTGTTCCTGCTCTCATTTTTGGCTTAAAAATACCCACCCATCTGGAGAAATGCAGTCCTTATTTAGGCTGAAAAGTGGTGGAGAGCTTTGGGGTTATTTATTTATCTTCAAATAGGTGCAGCAACCACCCAGCCAAGCTATAAACTGTAAATCTCCTGATTCTTTCTTGCCAGCACGATTAAGCTCAGAGCCGAAGACTTTCTCCAGGGAGATAAGATAGTGTGTCTACATTAGCTCCTGCCAAGTTCCCGCTCTATAAAGAAGGCAGCTTTCTAGCTGGTGCCTTCTGACACCCTGCCTCCCTGAATCACTTCTTGGTTGTGGATTTTTCCCAAGTTTGGCCCAAAGTCAAAACTCTATGACTTCTTTGCTTTCTACGTTCTCACTCTAGATCCTTCGGTGTCCTTTCACATCTGGTTATGGTGGTAATTTTTCTACTGACCCCCATAGTTTGGCAAATAATGTCATTATTTTATATTAAAAAAAATTAGGTTCTAAAGTAAAACTCTTGTTTCCCTTTCATTTTTTTAAAGACAAAGTAAGATTTTTCTTGTCATGCTCAGCAATTTTATGATAGCTGGAAGAAGGAAGGGATTTTCTCTTCTTCTTTTCTCCCTCTATTTATTGCTTCTTCCCTGCTCCTTTTAACATAATTTTCTGGCTAATAACATCAAAATACACTTGGAAAACTACAAGAGAACTCAGGCTTCTCTCTTGATGACCATTTCCCAAACAGAGGTGAAATAAACATAAAATAGATGCAAATAGTAAAAATTGGATCCTCTGTTCTTTAGTGAAAATGACATGCCAAAAGTTTGCCTTAAAAACTAGATTATTTATAATGAAAATTCTACAAATAAGATGTATTTTTTAAATGTGGTCTTCTCTGTCGCCCATGTAAGACCTGTTGCTGGTTGTCACGCAGGAGGTGTGGGAAGGGGGTTTTACATATTTGTGACATCATGCACAACCTCACCTGTGTAAATGCAGAGAACCATTCAGCCTCTGTATGCCCAACATTTTAAATAAGTGCCTCTGTCATCTCATTCTGCTTTCAAGTCAGCTGGCCTTGTTTAAGCTCCTGCCACCTCTCCATCAACATCACTGTCCTGACTCAGTCTTAGAAGCTCTGTACCATTTGTCACTCCATTCTCCCAGCACACATGTGCTAACAGGCCACTCAGTCACAAGCACGGATTTCACCTTTTTCCTTCTGTGCAACGCCTTGGTCACTGGTTCTAATAACACAGCCAATTAAGGAACTGGTCCAGAGTCACCATAACCAAGAACAGGTAGAGAAAGGATTCAAAGCAAAACTGAACCTTTGCACCACCCATGACACCAGCTCTGGGGGTTATTGCATTTATGATAGTAAGGTCCTCCTCTCCTATTTTATTCTTTCATATCTGCACCTAATAAGTTTCCAGAAAGATAAGCCAAGAAAATAAAATAGAATAAAGTGTCTTAAGCTGGTGGATATTCTAAAAGAGAAGCCATTAATGCAGAGGAAATGCTTATAAAATCTGACCTGTCGTTATCTTTGTATTTACACCTACATGATTTTTTCTTCCTTTGCCAATGTATTTCAGCCATGGGTCATTACATAGATCAGAGCAAGTATCTTATCCAGGAAAATCCACTTCAGAAAAACGTATTCATTTGGAGAATACACCTCCTGAAAGCAAGCAACAGGCCTCTTCACGTCCGCACCCCATTTCTACCCTCCCTGACCCCCCATCCCAGACCCAGGTCAGGTCAGGATTAGGGCAGGAGGGGGAAACACTGAATACTGCTTTCGGAGGGGCTGCCATCAAAATCCTCCCACCTTCACAATCCATGTGAACAGTTGAAAAGGTGAAAGTTTTCCAAAGCGGCAGACGTAATAAGGCATTATCAGCAGGGAAAGAATTCCAAACTCTTCCTACGAAAAGGGAGTTAATGAAACTCAGAATATATACTTGAAAGAACACATTAGAAAAACTTGGCAGAGGTTGAGAGGTATTTTCTGTCCCTCATTAAATGTTATTGCTGTCACCTTGCTTTCTGATCATTCCTAGGGAAACATTTCCCGCTAACTAGCGCACTCTGCTCTCAGAGAGGGACCTGTGTCCCTTGTGCTGCTGTAAACGTGACAACAAAATCAAGACATGTAGTCCATGGGAGGTTCGTATCAGAACACAGCCCTGCTCGGCTTCACCAACACAGATGCCGCACTATCTCATGCAGGTGTCAGGCATGAGGCCAGAGCCAGAGGGGTGGAGACTGCCCCACGGAGGTCCCCCCTCCCCGGGTCCCCTCTCCTGGCATCCTCACCACTGTTCAAGAGTCCAATCAGCTCAGCTCATCCATGCCCCTCCCACCACACCTCCCCTCCCCGCATCCCTTCTGCTTGGAGAGCAGAGAAGCGGCAGAGGGTGTTGACCTTTGCTGGGGGCTGTAGACCCTTAAAATAGCCTAGCCAAGTAAGGCCAAAACCGTGTCTGGTGTCTCTAGCTGGCTTGCTTCCATTTATCCTGGCTCACACTTGCCCAGCTGGCCAGAAGGGCCTCCACCCCTGCTCGGAGAACAGAGTCATTTCCTCTCCTTTAAGCATGCAGCTAAACGAAATTGCTTCTAGCTTCACTAATGAGGAGAATAGTATAGGGACAGTGTCAGCTAGTAACTTAAATCACTTCCGTAAGCTATAACATAATAAATAGTAAGATGCACTTACACCACCAGTTCAATTTGGCTGCTAAAATACAGTGGATAGCTAGGCCCAGAACACCAAAGAAATGTATAAAATAAGTGATTTTATTTGAACTGTCCTCGAACAAATAAGTAAAACCTCTTTGCTTCATGTTTTCAAACATTTGATTGTCTGTTTAAGCACAGGAGAGAAACAGAGAGCAGGAGGTGGGGTCAGACCTTGGAGAAACTGACTTCAAGAAGTGGGAGCTTGCAGGTAGCAAGTTGTTTAAGGAACCGAAAGTGTCTCCAGATTTTGCTTTCGGCTTTTGTTCTCCTCTAGTGTAGTACCCCTAGCGTAGGCATCTTTTGTTCCTGATCTGAATGAGAACCACACACACACACACACACACACACACACACACACATATACACGTGTGTGTGTGTAGAGGGGGAGAGGTACACCTTCCTTGCGGCAGTTCATCTTTATTCTAGTTGAGATGAGAACTATCTGGAAAGATGCGTATGGTAGAGAACTTGCTAACTGAGCAGTGTGCGTCATCAGAGAACTCTCAACTGTGGCTGTGACCTCACAGCTAGAAGAGCCTGCAAGGGTGCTTGATGGGAAGTGGAGGACAGGCCTGAAGGTGTCTGGCCACCCCCCAAAATTCAGGTACCCTCTTGCCCAGTTATAGGAATGAAGCCAAGCTTAATTAAGCTTAATTCATGGTGAGAAATCATTCTCCAGACCTGGTTTCTTTTCTTTTTCTTTTTTTAAGAACATTTTCTTTAAAAATTCTCTTAAATATGATACCTACAGTGTTACGGTTTTGTGTATTTCCCTCACAAAAATAATAATGAGGTTCTGATGCAAAATAATAAAGTATTTTGTGTACACATAACATTGTGTTTCTTTTAGAAAAAGGTACACTTTCTTTTTTCTCTTAAATATTTTTTATTTTGAAGTTATGTGTAGATTCCCAGGAAATTGCAAAGACAGGGCAACACCTAAATGTTAACTATAGTACAATATCAAGAGCAGGGAGTTGACAAGGATACAATGAGTGTGGGTCATTTTGTGCCTTATCACATGTGCAGGTTTGCATAAACACTACTGCAAGTGAGATATAGAACTACCCCACTACCACAGAGATCTTCCTGGTTTCATACTTTGTCTCCTCCCTTCACCACCCCTAACCCCTGGCGGTCACTAATCTGTTCCCCATCTCTATAATTTTGTCATTTCTACAATGTTATATAAATGGAATCATGTACCAAGCGACCTTTTGAGACTGGTTTTCTCTCTTAAAAAATGCTTCACAGAGGTACAGTCACTCCCAGATGTATGTAATAGGACTCATTATTTGACTGTGTTTTAGAAATTATGAACTCATAAAGAGGGTGACTTTGCCACAAATGAAACTAACTTCTTAAAACAGCTATCCAAACTCCTGTTATCCAGATGTATTTTCATATTCCTCAATCTCTATTGTGAATTATTTGAAACAGCATACCCCAATTTGAATATGGCCCATATTTTAAATTATGTTTACCAAAATAGCATGCTCAATACATTAATTTCTTTTTAACAGAAATATTTCCATAAATTTATAATATCATGGAAGTATGAAGCTAATCACAGGAATACTCCTTAAAACTTATTTTATCCCAGGAGAAATTAATCTTTGCACAAGGATATCATGCAAATATTTATTTGCAAAAAATTTTAAACATGTCTCTAGAAAACCACATTTATAAACAAACTGGTTCGGCTGTTTAAAAAGACCCTCCACTAAATTGGTGGTTCTTGCATGATGTTTTCATTACTTTGGCAGAAATATATTGCATATGAAAGACCTACATGATTTTTGACTGGATTGGGAAAGTTCATTTTTAAAAAGTGAAGATGTGCACTGTGTTACTACAACTTATTGAGACCAATTCTTCTCAGAGCTAAGCTACCTCCTACAGGGACAGATTTTCCAGAAAAATAAATGGACAAATAGGGAAGAAGGAAGTTCAGATCACAAGATCTGAAGTCAACAGCTTCACCTCTGCCCTCTCTGAATTACTGGGGACACTTTCAGGTCTTTGATTTCAGAATACTGGCTTCTAAGTCTTCCACTCTCCTCCCAGGCAAGTCCAAGCAAAATTCAAAAGTATGTCCTATGTGTTTGAGACTACCCATATCACTTTGTTTGGTTCCGCTCTAATCTCCACCTGTTCAATTATCTTGTAGAAAATTATAATAGCTACCCTTCCAACCAACACATCCACCCATACCTAACCAATTTATATACAGATGGGCTAAAAAGTTCATTTGTTTCAGACGGGCTAAAAAGTTCATTTGTTTCTTTTTTCCATAAGATGGCACTCATAGTATTCAGTTGTCTTTAACTTCATTTGAAGCAATTGTGTTAGATTGCATTGTGACAGTTGTCATGTCAGTGTGCATCAAAAAAAAAAAAAAAAAAACATCAAAATTAGAGAATTTTTGTGTAGCCATGTTAGTATTGAACATGAAAGAAAATATGCAACATTTGCAGCATATCATGCTTTATTATTTCAAGAAAGGTAAAAATGCAACAGAAATGGAAAAAAGAAAAGATTTGTGCAGTGTATGGAGAAGGTACTATGACTGATCCATTGAGTCAAAAGTGGTTTGTGAACTTCCGAGCTGGAGATTTCTAACTAGAAGATGCTCTATGGTCTGGTAGACCAGTTGAAATTGATAACAATAAAATTGAGACATTAATTGGGAACTATTGACATTATATCACACAGGAGGTAGCTAGCTTACTCAAAATACCCAGCTCAATAAAGTTATTGGTGCAAATAAAACTATGTCTTTTATTTTATGTAAAAAACATACAGCCTCTTTGGCTAACCCAACACAAATACAAATTTGTACTTTTGTACATGTTAGGCTGCTGTGTATTTTCACAGTGTTGCCTTGTGATGCCATGCAGATTGATGTCTCCAATAAACAGTAAATATTTCTGTGATAATTATCTGGGGAAGAGGAAAGTTTTTAGATAGAAAACTGGACCTTGGGAAACAAACCTCGAGTTAATTCATTCTTTTATTCGATGACTATATATCGAGTGCGTACCACACACCTGGACCATTTCCCAAATGAGATACTTTAGGGGAGGTGAACCTCTACCTTTACCTTGTAGGACTCTTTTGGCTGGCCAGGAGAAGTAAATTAACTTAAGACAGAGAAACAGGAGAAGAGCATACAATATTAATGAACACAACTTTTATGTGAGAAGCCATGGCTGATAGCACAGTGGGTAAGGGGCCAGCCTGCAAGCCCAAAGGTCGCTGGTTCGATTCCCAGTCAGGGCACATAACCAGGTTGCAAGCCAGGGTCTCCAGCCAGGTCTGTAGCTGGAGGCAGGTGAAAGGCAACTGTACATTGAGTCTCTCTCCCTCTCTGCCTCTCTCCCTTCTCCTATTTCTAAAAATAATAAATAAAATCTTTTTTTTTTTTAATCTGAGAAGCAGAATATTCCCAAGTGAATGCATACCTTCCAAGGCCATTTCTCAGTATCCTTGAGTGCAAAGATAAAGCTAAACAACCCCTTCCTGACCCAAAATGTGCATTTACAAGGGGGACCTTTGCAGAATAAAGATGAGTCATTTGTAATTAAACCAAAGCCTGATTCTCAGTTTCTGGAAAGAGAACTGAACCAAATAGCGTTTTGTGAGTTGGAATTACTTTAAATTATTTTAGAAAATGTCAAAAAATAAATAAATACATTTCCCTTCTTGCATGTATTTTTCCAGTTCCCTTCAAAAACAAAATGTTCATTTGAGGCTATGACAGCCAAAATAGAAATGTTTCTGGCATAAACTCAGCTTTGTAGCCTGCAGGCAAAATATAAAATTGTTAAATTGGAGTGGACCAGAAAATGGATGATAAAACTTGTCCATGAAACTTCTACTAATAATAAACATTTGTCCTGTAACACATACTGTAAGTAATAACACATGACAAGACAGACGTGTCACTGTCCTGAACAGCAAGTTTTGGTGCCTCCTAAGCTATAAGCCAAGTTCACCTAGTCCTTCAGTCATGACCCCCAATGACACTGATAAGGTTGAAAAAGCCCTTCATAAATTCAGAAATACTTGGGAAGACAGCTCTCTGGTGTTTTGGTCTCAGTCAGCCTTCCTTTAAATTTTAAGTTGCCGTGTTATTTAATATGACCAAACATACATTTCAGCTATTTTCTGCTTTGGCAGCATGGACTTTTTTCTTAAAAGTTACACCATTTGTGTATTTTGCCTCTGTTTCTCTTTCACTGAATAGTCAGAAAGGGAGAAAAGCAATTTTGAAAGAGGCAAGACAGCTGGTAGCTGATGGGAACTTGTCTGTGGCTAGCACAGGCATTATAAGTCCTTCCTTTATTCTCGCTTTGTTTCACCTTATTCTATTGAATCCAATAGAATTGATTGTGAGAGTCTCCATTTTATGCACCAATAGGAAAAGGAATACTCGTTTCCAATCAATCTGTGATCCAACACCTTAGGGATAGTCCTGCTAGGAGCCTGGGTGGGCCACGCAGCCTTCATTGCCTGAAAATTTCTTTTTATCTAGTCCAAATTATTTGGCATTTTTCTCTTGTCTTCTGTTGCACTGCTTGGCCTGTACTAAGAATTCTTTCACATTTATCTCACTAACAAAGCCTCACAGGCCTGTAGAATTTTCACTTCTTAGGCAGAACATTCTCCCTTGAAGGAGGAACATTTGCTTCTCTGGTTATCACATTCATGACCAGCTGCTGCCTCTCTGCAAACGCAGTCACTTCTCATGTCAAGGCTGCTAATAGGCTTCTTGTCAACAACTTCTGAAACAGGGATGGCACTCAACATTCACCTTTCCAACATGGCCCATAAACTCACTCAGCATAACCACAACATGGAAGCAGCGCCACATCACCACTGCGCCTGCCTGGGTGACAGTACATCTATGGTGCCTTTCAGTCTCAGGCAGGCTAAGCTATGACGGGGAAAGTGCATCTTAGTATTAGCAGAATGCACTGCTATCTGGTCACAAACTGTTCGGGGGTGGCAAACTCAATGCCCACACTACCAATTAAACCATGTCCATGAAGTCAGCTCTACCCATGTAAGAAATACGCACCCTCTGTGTCAAATATTTCCTCTCACTTTGAATAGAGAAGTGGTACAAAGAAATAAGGATGCTGAAAGGAAATCACCAGGTCACATCATCTGGAATGACAGCAAACTGAAGAGCATGTGTCCTGTCTAAAGAGGGCAGATGATACACAGCTCTCGTCAGACACGACCATGTCAGAAAGCCTTAAGTTTTTGGACATAGCAGTATTGCTCCATCTTCTGACTTTTTAAAGGAAAGCTGGGCCCTGGCTGGTAGCACAGTGGATAAGGCGAACCCAAAGGTCGCATGTTCGATTCCCCAGCCAGGGCACATAATGAGGTTGCAAAACAGGTCTCCAGTCAGGTCTGTGGCTAGAGGTGAAAAGCAACCATACATTGATGTCTCTTTTTCTGCCTCTCTCTTCCCCTCTTTCTAAAAATAATTAAATAAAATTTAAAAAAAAGAAAAGCTGGGAACCTGGATTTCTATGTGAAATCTCTTCATTTTTAAGTTTTGGCAACTCAAAAATTTCAAAACACAATGCATGCAAATCTGTGTGCCACATTTGGTTCATAGCTCACCAATTCATGGTCTATGCCAGACATACCTAACCTAGGTCAGCCATGTTATAAACATGGCCATTTGTTTGTGAGTGGGTTTCAGAAAAAAGCAAAAATAAGACCAAAAATGATCACAACGAGTGGAAAGGTAACCTTATCATGGTAATATTTTTGCCCATAAAGCATCAGGACACATTAGAATCCTGCAGAAAAGTGAATCCGAAAGTCTTTTCAGTCAGTTCATTTTAATTATTTTCTAATAATTACTGTGTGTAATTATAAGAAAGACTTCAAGGAAATCTTGGAAGCTGGGAGCAAGCAGTTTTTCACAAATAAAAGTGATTGGAATTTTGACCCCAAGCATTCCTTTAAAAATAAGAACTACTGAGCTGGGGCCTGGTCCTGCTCGGTGCTCCTGCTCCTGGAACCACAGAGCCGCCTTGCTGAACCAAAAGTGCTGGTCCAAGTTTCTCAGCTCTATTGTATAATTATTATTATTATTATTTTGTCTCAGAGGAAGGAGATGGGAGAATAAAGAGTGGAGACTCATATCGTAGTTCAGCACAATACTTTCATTTCTGGTTTAAAGGCTTGAAGTCAGCCAAGGTGTTGAATCCTAAATGTACCTGCTCTCACACTAGAAAAAAAGGAGAACTTGCATCCTATTCACAGTCAAATATGTACTCCCTGCTCAGGTCTGTCCGCACAGGGGCCCCCTTCTGCCTGAGGGGTACGTTCCGAGACCCCCAGCCTGATGTCTGAAAACCCAGAGAATACCGAACCCTATAGATAAGAAGATTTTCCCTGTACCTACATACCAACAATAAAGTCTAATTTATATATTTAACACAAAAAGAGATAAATAAGATAACTAATAATAAAACAATTTTTACAATATCCTATAATAAAAGCGAAGTTAATGTCTGTCTTAAAATATCTTCTTGGACTGTACTTACCTTTTCACTTCAAGGAAGCACTTCATAGCCTCTCTGCGGCATACCCGGGTTGTCAGCATCACTGCTCTCACACTTTGGGGCCATTAGTAATTAAAACAAGGGTGACAGTCCACCTGATAACCAAGAAGGCTACTAAGTGACTGACAGTGGCGAGCCTGCACAGCGGGGAGATGCTGGACAGAGGGGCGAGTTGCCTCTGCAGTGTGATGGAGTAGATGTCGTGAGAGTTTATCACATGGCTGAGAACTGTATACAATTTAAAATGTGTGAATTGTTTCTTTCTAGAAGTTTCCCTTTAATATTTTCAAACCATGGCTGACTGCAGTAACTGAAACCCGGATAAGGGGGGATTACTGTCCAAGTGAAGACGGGTCTGAGGACACTTTCAACAGATAAAGGCTCCAGGCCATTTTAGTATTACATACATTAACTTAATAACTTGTGTACCTGTGGGCAAGAACACTACTACGACATGAGGAATGTAATATGAGTTCAAAAGCACTTTGAGAAAAAAATGAAAACAGTCCCATTGATCATATAGTATGAGTCTAGATTGTATTGTGAGGACAATGTTTAAATTACAGCAGAGTGAAGAAAGGATATGTTGCATAATGCTACAAGTTCAATATATATTTAAAGAAGAATATTAAAAGAGAAGAAAAGATTTCATAATAACATTTAGCATTATTGAATTCAGAATAGTATTATTCTCTTCTTTCCAAAATGTTGAGAATGAGGATTGTATTACTTTTATAATGAAAAAAAAAAAAAGAGAAACATGCTTTGAGTTTCTCTACTCAAAGGAATGAGGAATACCAGTTGGATTTTGTTATAAAATGAATTTGAGGTTCACATGATTGCTATTTTTTTTTTTTCCCAGAAGAATCCACTTTCTATGAAATGTTCTGTTTTGGACTAAAAACTGCTAGCCTTTTCTGTAGGTTTTATCACGGGCCTTCCTTTTAAAAATTCCATTCTAGGGAGAACAGTGTTGTAGCAACATGCCTATGTGACTACCAAAGACAATTTTGTAAGCAAACTGAACCAATTTGTTTCCTAGTATATATTTATCTCAATTAAGAGCTCAGAATGTGAAAAAACAGCATGGTAATTATCTTAGGAATCTCTAAATATGTCCATGTTTTCAGCCATGGGACAATTTAGGTGCTGAAAAATCCAATCTAGTCAAAGCAACAAGTCTACTAACAACCTGAGGAAAACCCCAAAACAGTTTGTTCTCTGGCAAGTGACGGACCTAGGTTTGGATTCCAAGGCTAGAGAGTATTTCTATGGATGGAGGGGAATATCCACTCCCAAACCAACTCTAAAGCTGTGTGTGTTCTAAGAGAGTACACTATTCCTAAGACAGCAAAGGAAGGTGGGATATTTTAACCTTCGTTGTTTTTTTTTTCCTAGAAGGATCTGGATACTTCAAAAGGCTTGCCTAAAGGAATGTATTCAAAGTAACACATTCCACCTCCATCCTCCATACACCTACAGTTTGAAATACTCACAAATCATTCCAAACTCCTTTTCTTCCCTCAATTCTTTTACCACCTAAGTCCCCAAAACCACAACAAAACAAAAACAAAAAACACAATTGGTCACTATAAAATTACAACTGTCTTCCACAGTTCTTTGCTCCATGACCTAGTCCCACATAATTGTGCTGTGGTTCCTACAAACAATTTTATTTTCCTGATGAAAATAATAGCCTTTTCCAATCCTCCCCTTTCTCCTACATTTTCCTGCCTAAGATGCAGATGTGAGCATTGGGGTCACAGCAGTCATATTGCCAAGTATGAGTGAAGAGCCAAGAGAAAAGGCAGAAATTTGGGGACTAACATTGTCCAAGGTACTAAAATAAAGCCAAAAACTACCTACTTTGGATTGACTTTAAATTATTGTGGTTGGATTTTTCTGAAGGTACAATAATGGTATTTGTATCTAGTATAGCCTGTTTATAGCCAACTTTAACATGGTTTATTCCTTCTTCATTTTTCTTTGTTCTACTCCCTCTCCATTATTCTTAGATGCATTTATGAAAATATGTTTGCTTTTCAGACATATCTACAGTATATATTCTATTAAACTTGGGTTTCCTAATGTACATGCCTCGGGATACACATTTGATGATACACTCCACAAAAAAAAGAAAGAAAGAAAGAAAGAAAGAAAGAAAGAAAGAAAGAAAAAGAAGAAGAAGATGAGGGCAAAGAATAGGGAGATTTTGTGAACAAATATATTTGGGAAACGTTGAATATTCTGTTTCCCCTTCTGGAGTATCACAATACACATAAAACTATGGCAGACTTTGAAAAGAAGAACAAATATAATAGAAAAATTGAAAAAACAGTCAGATGCTTCCCAATCTTACCAACCACTGAATTGATTTTTCAAGCAATCCCTTCATTTACTGCACTCCTCTCAGAGTTAAGGTTCTGAGGGCCATGAGTGAAAATAATACACTATATTTATCCATAATGATTTTCATAATTATTGATTTATACTTTCTTATTTGCAAATAACCCGTTTGTTCTGAAAATTTTTACAGAAACTCCAGGGAAATCAGATCAACAGACATTTTGACAGATACCAAACACAGGGGGACAGTAAGGAAGTCCACAATGACCCTGGCTGGTTAGGAACTCCCCTTTCCCTTTCGCTGGAAGATGCAGCTGATCCTGGCAGCACCAGGAACCCACACACGCCTTTCTGGATGGAGACTTCACCTTCCAGGCTAAATGCTTGAGACATGACACCTTGATTTATTTGCCCTTGCTGCTGCTGTCTGTAGGGACAATGGCTGTGCGTCCACAAAGCAAACAATTCTTGCTGCTCTGTGATATGTGGATTGTCACATGTTCTTAAGATCCTTTTTTTACCTTTAATGCCAAACTTGCTTTTCCTTTCGGGCTAGCCTGTCCTCTCAGCACAGGCATGTGATGCCCCACCAGGGAACCACAGGCTGCGATGAGCGTCCTTTTCCCAATTACGTACGCTGGGCCGTGAACCAGCTGTAGCTATCAGGGCCTATGGACTTTCCCCTCTTCTCTCTTCACATCGCCTCAACTTTTGAGCCAGAATAACTCAAGCACGAGGATCCTGTCAGGATTTGCAACCATGAGTGGCCTTAGAGAGTCTAGGCGTTTTGCCAGAAATCTAAACTCTGTTGAACTATGTTAAAAGGTTACGAATTTCACAGAGCTTGGGTCCCTTGCCCCAATGCACTCCCAGATCCTGCCTGGTTCTTCAATGTCAGTTTTATCAAGAAATGGAATAACTAATAATGTGCTAGATAGAACATATTCGGCCATCACCCTTTCACCCCAGGAGAGCCACAAAACCCCAAACAAATGTTAATCACACGTCTCTCCTTCACCGAAAGAGATGAGGCCAGAGAGTCAATTCAGACTGTTTTAAGATAAAATGCTAAACACTTTCCATAATAGAACACATTTAAAATAAAGCTCTTACTTACTCCTTGCCTGTAATAATTGCTATTTTAACAGAAACACTGTCCTCAAATGAACATCAGTGAATAAAATGCAAATGTCCTGTCAGGAGGTTAACACAGAGACGGGCACCTAGGCCCTTCATGGTGAAAGCCTCCTCATGCTTCTTTCCAGAAACACAGGGCACCCATTTCCTCATGGCCACCATGCTTCTGAGGTTCTCAAGCCCACAATCAACCAGGATGTCAAAGGGAAAGGAAACAAAAAATCTAGAAATCATCCTTAATTGATCCAGTTCCCCATCTGAGGGTAAGTGCTGTTGGCACATCTGCAAAAATGTTTCCCAAGTTTGCTACTCTCTCTCAGCTCCACCCCAGTCCCTGTGACCAGTCCCCCACCTGGACCCCCACAGTGGCCTCTTAATTGTCCTCCTGTCTTCCTCTCCACCTTTGCTCTCCCCAGGGCAGCCAGGTCACTGTGCCTGCAGAGCCTTAGAATAAAAATACAAACCTGCTTAAACCTCTCCTCACCTTAAACCACCTCATCCTTTACCACCATATTCCCGCTGCTTGGGACCTTATCCTTTTTCTTCAAACACACCCGGTTTATAAACTGGGCCCAGGGGAACACATCCCCTTCCCCCACCTCGTTCTTTGTATGGCTGGCTCCTCCCTGCCATCAGTTTTCAGCTTAAGTGTTACCCACCTTGGACAGCCTTCTGCAGCCACACACCCTAAAAGCCCTGCTCCCCAAGCCCTCAGTTACTGCCTCTCTGAATAACTGCACCACATGGCACTTTTCCTCTCCGATATTTTCTCTGTTAATTGCCCGCCTTCTGATTTCCTCTCCTGGCCACGAGCAGGAACAGACTACTCCGCTGCTCTGTCTCCAGCACCTGAATCAGTGCTCGGAGTACAGGAAGATCAAACTCAGTGTGCCCTGAATAAATACATGAGCAGGACAAGAACTGAAAACTGCTTCCTTTAGCTCCTATGGCCCAGCCATGGGGAGATGTAACAAGACCAGTCAGCTGGTACTTCTGGGCATCAGGGGCTGGACATCTTGGTCCTAGTAGATGTCTTGGGGTGTGCCATGAGCCTTTGAGAACTAAACCTCAGAAAATGCAGATGCTGACACACACACACACACACACACACACACAGAGAGAGAGAGAGAGAGAGAGAGAGAGAGAGAGAGAGAGAACGCTGTCTGTCTTCACTGGTGGAGACATGAACTTCTCCAGGTGGCTGTTTGTATCTTTGACATGTTCAATACAGTTTAAGCTACTACTTGTCAAGGAAATCTGATACGAAATTTCGCTAAGTAGAGAATACATATTTTTTTACTTGCTTATTAAGGTAAGTTACTGAAGGTTTTCCAATAGTCACAACTTGACAAGAAGTTTGCAAATACGGTGACGTAACAGTGTCCGCACCACTCAGCAGATGGCCACCTTAGACAACTCGCATCCAATGTGTTGAAAGTTGTGTCTGTGATCAAAGATCAGAGCCAAAAACAGTCACTGGAAAAGCACTTAACAAATCTTTGGCTTCTGAGCTGGGTTTCATGTGGAGCCAGAATTAACGAGGGGAAGCATGACCAGAATAGAATGTGAGGGCTGAGCACTCAGAGAAGTCCCTGGGGCTATGACATACTCTGGGTCAGCAGCCCTGGGAGCTGGGCTTGTTTCAGGGAAGGCAGTTTCGCTCTCATGACCAGTCAATGGGAAGGAAATGGGAGAGGAGCCTGGGTGAAACAGCACACCAACGTTTATTGTGAAGCTAAAAAAGGTAAGGATCATGGTAAGGTCACTTCTGGGAGAATGCAGATAATGACAAACTTATTGATAAGGACAAAAGCAAGGAAGTCAACTGGCCCCAACTTCATAAATTCCAATTCTGAGTATATATCCAAAGGGAATGGAAACAGGGTATTAAAAGCTATCTGCACACCCATGTTCTCTGCAGCATCGTTCACAAGAGCTAAGATATAGAAATAACCTAAGTGCCCATCAAGGGATGAATGGACAAAGAAAATACGGTAGCTATAGTGTACATATCCAATGGAATATTATTCAGCCAGGAGAAAGGAGAAAATCCTGTCATTTGTGACAACATGGATGGACTTTGAAGGTATTATGCTAAATGAGATAAGACAGGCAGAGGAGACAAATGCTACATAACGTCATTGATGTGTGGAACACAGAAAAGCTGAACTCATAAAAAGGAGCAGTAAAACAGTGGTTACTAGGAGCTGGGAATTGGGAAAATCAGAAAGATGCTGCTTAAGGACACAAGCTAGTGAATATAGTCAATAATATTGTATTATAGTTATCAAAGTTGCTAAAAGACTGGATCTTAATAATTTCTGCCACCAGAAAATTAGGTGATGCAATAGAGGTTCTATCACCACAACAGCAACCCTATTACAATACATGAATGCATCAAACCAACATGGTGTATACCTTAAACTTGTACAATGTTACATGTCAAACATATTTCAATAAAAAATAGAGTTCACAGAAGGTACATAGGCAAAATGGGTCCTGAATATGATGAGTATCTAGTAGAAAGCTTCTCATAAAAATGTTGAATTATAGTTGACCATACAATAGAAAAGGTGATAATAATAATAATAATAATAGTAGTAGTAGTAGGAATAATAAAGAAGAAGAAGAAGAAGAAGAAGAAGAAGAAGAAGAAGAAGAAACTAATAGGTATTCCCAAAATCTCACAAGAAAAAGTGTGTGGTAAGGAAAAGAATTTCAATTTCTTTTGAAGAACAACGTAAAAGGAAGCATTACAGACCAGCATCAAAGAGCCAATATTTTCTTTGGTTTGTTTATTTTCAAGCATGTGTTAGGCTATCATTTGAGCCAGGCACCTGCATCAATCAGGCACTGAGGACAGAAAGATAAGTTACATGTCTAGAAACTCGATTTCAGGAAAATATGGGTTGTCATGACCCACATACAAGCAGACAGTGACTGGAGTGAATAGTAATATTAGGTCAAGGCCAGGACTGTTGGGTGAGACAGGAGAAATATGAGCATGTTAAGGTTGCTAGCCCTTTCTGAACAGATTGATTAAATCTTTTCCTTCCCAGTTATCATTCCATCACAGTTCAGTGAATGCTGGTAAAGTAAAACTTAATGTTATTCCTTTTTTAAATAGGTGTTTTAATCCCTAACAACAAGGAAAGAAACTTCTAGCTTGGCCTTTAAAATGGTATATAAGCAATGTCTTCTCCCAATTTCCCATCTTCATTGTCTCTACAACAACCCCCTCAACATGAGATGTTTACCTTTAATTAAATTTCTACTGTGTTAAACAGGAAGCTCCTGCCCACCAACTTTGATGCATTTTAGCTGCTTTTCAATCATTCAGTTTTCTGAACATGTGCTAAAATTTTTAATTTCAAAATTTATGTGTCAGCACTATAGTCTTTTTTTTTTTCACAAGGACCTGCTTATTCATTCATTCAAAAAAGTGCATCCAGTTTGTGTGAGCTACTGAACTAGACACTAGGAAGAGGTAGACAAGCTCATCACAAGTGACCATGCCCTGGGAGCTCCTATCCTGGTGAGCACAAGTAAACAAAGAATCCCAAGGGTGTGCTGAGACTATGACAGAGGACACGTACTAGGAACTGGGAGGGCACATTCCTGGACAAAGTCTTAGAGAGTCAGGGAAATTTTTAAGGAAAACACCATCAAAACTGAAACAATAATGGATGATAAGAATTTCTCCAAGTAAAGAATGGAGGGAAGAATGTTGTCATCAGAACTAGGCATGTTTTCAAAATCCCCAAGACGGGAAACACAATCCAGAAAATGCAAGTCTGAAAAAAAAAGAAAAGAAAAGAAAAGAAAAGAAAATGCAAGTCTGAGGCTATGTGCCCTGGGGTGGGGGTGGGGGTGGAGGAGAGTGGGAATGGCAATGTGAGGTGGGGTTAGAAGAAATCCATGGTGCCCAGGTTTCCAAGGAGGGAGGCTGGAGAGAAGTTGTAAAGGATCTCATAAGACATATTAAATGTTTTTCATTTTATCCCGAGGGTCATGGGAGCCTTTAGAAGGTTTTAAACAGGGGAGCTGTAAAAAAAATAGATCTATGTTTTTGAACACTAACACTGACCACAGATTAAAATAACAGATTTCAGGGAAATGTGGACTGTAGTAGCCCACGTGTAAGAAGAGAAGAAAATTGGGCATGCTAAATACTGATGGTAACAAATCTGTATAGAAAAGTGAAGATACAGAAGAGAGGGGACAATTGGGAAAGTAGTCCCTGAGAGATGTGATCCAAAGTGCAGACTGAGGAAGCAAACTTGGGGAAGAGACTTGTCATCCCACTGGAACAAAGGGAGAGAAAAAATGGTGGATGTGGATGAAGGTCAAGTTTTAAATTTGGTGGCAGGAATTGAGGAAATCCTCTTCTTGCTTCTATTTTCTCAAAGATCTGCTAGCAATATTTGCTGCTAAGATTGACCAGGGAAAGGGTAGGGTCAGGAGTGTGAATATAGAGTGGGGAATCTGAAATAACTACCGTACGTTGGGCCTGGGTAATGGCACTTGTGTGGTTGATATCAAAGGCATGCATTTCCAGTGGCACGGGTCTGGCCAGCTACACGGATGCTTCTGCAGAGTGCAACATCCCAGCTGTAGGTGTCTAATGAGTAGACATGTGGAATGACTAAATTTGAAGGGTTTGCCAGGCGAGTATAGAGGAAGAACAAAGGGCAAGAAAGTGGGAAGATTCTCTAGCATTTCCTATCTACAAGAATATTCCCCTCTATAATCGCAACATATCCCTCAAATCGAGAAATTGACAGTGGTAATAAACAGTGTGCTACCCCTTGATTCTTAGATCCCATTTAAGTTTTGCAGATTTTTCCAGCAGCATCCTTTATAGCCAAAAGGTTCGGTCCAGAATCCCACTTTGCGTTGTCACATCCCTTTGTCTCCATCAGTCTGAAACAGATCCTCGGTCTTTCCTAGACTTTCCCGACACTTTAGAAAATTATGAACTAGTTACTTAGAAGCGTGTCTCTCAGTTTGGCTTCATTGGAGTTTTCTCTTGATTGGGTTCAGAATATGCATTTCTGGCAAGAGCGTTTCAGAAGTGACAACATGTTTTTCTCAGCTAATTCTATCAGATGGCAAGTGGTTTCTGTTTGCCCATTACAGGTAATGGTTACTTTGATCTCCTGGGTGAAGCAGTGTCTGCGAACTTCACAGTCAAGTTCTTCCTTTCCCCTTAGATATGAATCATTACTTTGTAGGAAGATACTTTCAAACTATATATGTATCCTGATCCTCCTCCAATTTTCAATTTACTCATGAATGTATTTATAGCTAAGTAGACTTCCAATTATATTCAATGGATTTTAATCCACTACTGTCATAATTTGTATGCTCTAATTGTCCCAAATTGGCCAGAAGGGGCACATTCAGGCTTGCTTTTGTTTCCTTTTGACATGCCCCTGACATCTTTCTAGCACTTTCTTGCTTTTGGCAAAATGTCCCATCTTGTATTTTTCTTGAGCTATCCTGGGAATTTGCTACTTCTTCAAGGAGCCTTGGTGCCTTTGCAGGGAAGGTAGTATTTAAAAGCCAATATTTGAGTGCCAGATGTTAGGGGGGTCACTGCTCCAAGCCCCTCTCTGTGCAGAGAGATAGGAAATACGTGTATGTACTAGATAACTGTCCAAATCATTTCCATACTACACCTTAAATTACTGTTATATCTATCTATCTATATATCTAATCTACTTATCTACCTACCTACCTACCTATCTACCTATTTATCCATCTACCTACCTACCTACCTATCTACCTATTTATCCATCTACCTACCTACCTACCTATCTACCTATCTATCCATCTATCTCCCATGCCAGCCCATGAATTCACATGGAGAATTACAAGTCCAATTCAACACAAAGTAGAATAAACACACTATTCATGCCAGTTTGTTCCCTTTTTAATTTGTAACTCCCTTCTCCAAACGTGAGAAACTGTCTCCAACATACTTACTTACTTAAGCCACCCTCTGGGAAGACTGCCACCCGTCTTCCCCTATGTGACTGCCTCCACGTGGACAGCTCCCCACCCAACTTGGACTTGGACACCTCACACCCTCCCTCTGCAGGGGTTCTGAATCCCTTCACCAAGACCCTCATGGGCACTCTCCTCTCCCAGCTGGAGCTCTGGCACCCTGCTCCAGGGAGACACTCCTTGGAAGAGGTCCTCACCACATTCCCTTCGGGCTCCAGCGCCCAGCACTGGGGACTCACTCCATACCCTGCAAGTCCTGACACACTGTGCCTGCTGCTCGTTCCCTCTCCTTACGCCTGCTGAGTGAGCCCTCACTCCCAAGCCACCCCTCCCTTTGCAGGAGGCCTTCTCCCCTGCCAGGGCTCTGACCGTGTGAACCATCTTCACCTCGGGGCTCTCAGGTCCCTCCCTCCCTGCCCCCCACACACATATCTAGTGCTCCATCCATATAAGAGATTTAGGACCTTTTTATGGGAAGGAAGATATGGGCTCTGAAATGTTGTTTTAGCACAGATAATAAAGAGCTTCAAGATGTTTACACACGTGGTTAATAATTTTTTAATATTAATGTTTATAGCTATCTAGTTTTACTATTAGTGGGACGGGGAGGCAGGGCAGGGGAGAGCCATGGGGGGAAATTGGACAACTGAAATTGAAACAATTAAAAAAATAAAACAAAAATGATAAAAAAGGAATTACTAATTTATCTGAGATGAATAAAATTAAGTGAGTTCATTGGTATCTCATAAATACAAAACTAGTCTTTCCAACTTCAAAAATTTCAAAAATAGCCTTGCTATTCATTAAGCCATTTTAATGCTTTTTTTTTAGTTGTCTTAATTTTTCATGTACATTATTGGGTGTTGATGTCGACTAAAAATATAGATGGCATTTTATTTTTAATGAGATCATAAAATTTACTTATGAAGTGTTCACTTTAAATAAGACTCACTATTTTTATTGGGCTACTATCAGATATTGTTTGCAAATCCGATGTGTGTATAAATCATCACTTTAAAATCAAGCTTTCTCTATCTACATAGCTTTATTTTAGTAGATTTTATATCAAACCCTTTATTAGTGTTTCACATTTGTAGAAATCTATTTATTCTTGTCATCTAAAATATTCACTATTTAGAAATAGAGGTTCTACCAAGTTCTATTTTTTACTTTTTAAATAATTATCAGTCAAAAATAAAATAATTGATTTGATTACTTAGTTTTGTGTAGTGCAACAAAGGATCAGTTAGGCATTACTGAATTTAACCTTTTCCATCGAAGACTTTTTTTCTGGTAAAATATACATGTGGTCATTTCTTAAAACCAGCACACCCTAGCCCTATTTCTGCATGAAGTTTAATTCTAAATACACTATTTTGAAAATCAACTGTGGGCATACTAGAATGCCAATTTGCTTCTGCAAAAAGGCCAGGGTAATTTCTATTCCCAAATGTGAATGGGAAAAAAAATCTTTATTTTTTCTTATGTTAACCTATGTAAATTTTATAGGCTTCTCCTCTTCCTAAGAATGCTGAAACTGCAGCAATTTTGGCATGTTTCACTTCAATTTATTTTCAGAAGTCCTTTATTTTAAAAAATATATGACAATACACCAAAATTAAGTTTTTGCATTATGTGTACAACACAGATTTCAATAAAGGCTACGATACTGTAGGTGTTATATAATTTATTAGTTCCACTAATGAGTTCACCTTTAAACAAAGTAGTTGATTGTGTGAAAGATTGTGTCGATCAATTTCCAATCTTATTAGAAATTCTTTTCATCCTTTTTTCTCTTACCTTTTTTCCTTCTCATCTATCTTGAAACAGTATAGTTTTTATTAATAGATATATGGAGATGTGGAGTGATTTTTCCTTTTCTGCCTGCATTACGAAATGAAAATGAATGTGTGCTCCTCCCTAATTGTGGTTTATGATTTAGTAATGCCACAGTTCCTGATCTTGTCAGTATTCTCACTCCGCAAGCATATCTGGAGGCCACCGATCTCAGGCGCACCCCATCCTGCGGGCATCAGGGATAAACGTCATGTCTGTATGCTATTTGCCTCTAACTACCACCTCAGCGGACAGAGAGACATGCAAAAGGTTGGCCATATTGTTTTTCATCCCATTAAGCTCTTCCTTTGGCTAACTTAAATTTATATATGTTTACTTAGACTGTTTTAACACTTTCACCAATCTAATCAATGAATCTGTATTTATTTTTCATGAAATGCCCTGAAATTCTACCTTTCATTTGCAATGCAAAATGTCTACACATTTTCACCTCCCAGAATGGAATGTAATTAATTTATGCATATACTTTTCATAATAAAAGGCTTATATAGCCTGTGACAGCCTATGAAAAACCATAATTTAAAATATTACCCTATTTTTAAGTCTAGAAAATGCATTATAGTATTTGGTATAAAGCAGATGAAATCTCATATTGTTTAAAATAATATCTGTTATGTATTCTCCTACTTCTATTCCCTAAACTCAAAGGTCTACATTTCCCATGGGGAAAAATGTCTCTCATCCACAATAAAATTCTTGATTGATCAACACTAGGAGTTTGTTGTGATGGATTAGACATTTTCTCCCATTGTTCCTGTAAATTGCTTAAGATTTTCAGAAGATGTGTGTTATCCAGGCGCTAGAACTAATGTTTAAAATTTGCATGATACACATGTCCAGCCAGCTGAAGTGCTGACTTGGCTCCCTCCTTAAAGTCAGAGGGAAGCTCTGCTCCCTGGAAGGAAGGCCATGTTATGCTAATGAGAACCATGTAGTTGGCTGCTGACACTCACTGGACATGAGGATCAAGCGGCAGGATAGGCAGGAAACTCACTGTCTGGCGTGGCTTTTAAATGCATAAGGGAGGCAAGAACTTTTCTTCCATGACCTCATTAGGCTCCAAGCTATGTTCGACTGAGACTCGTGAGGAAGCAGCCTGGGAGGGCCCAGGGAAGCATCCCTGCCTGTGGGGCAAAGAAACAGTGCATGGGAGCAAGTAGCCAGCCTGCGAAGGGTCAGCCATGGAGCTGAGATGAAGGGGAGAGAAATGGAGTTATAGAGGGGCAGGAAGGGATTATGTTTCAACAATGAGCATAGATAATACATCAAAGGAAATAAAGTTATTTACTAGTTTTCAAAAAGCTACATCTAGTTACCGGGATACGGAGGGGGTGGGTGGGCAAGGGGGTCAGGAAAGATCTTTTCAGTCGCACTAACACAGTCCAGCCAGCTCCACTACTTCCTTTGATATTACTTCATTGATATTACTTTGTTGTGTAAATTACACTTGGAAAATAACTAGTTCTGGCCCAACTTTTATATTAACTTCATCATCTCCAGGAGTCCTATAGTCACGGACCCACAGCTAGAGGATCTCAAAGCTCACAGTCTTATTGGCTGTTCTCAGGACCACCTGCCTCATAGAGCGTGTCTGTTTGGAACGAATTAACCTCCTGAGGCCCACCTTGGGGGAGTAGATAGATAATATAGATATCTATAGATATAGATGACACAGATATTTAGATAAAGATAGATAGGTACAGATGATATAGATATAGGTATAGTGTTAAGAATTGCTTTTAGGCAACTACATTCCAGTGTTAATTACACATTTGACAGTAGTTAATAGTAAAAAATAATAAGATTGATCTCAATAGTAAATGCTGCCATACAGCCTCTTTCAGTGTGACCAAACAGTAGTGTAAAGAGGAGTTGGGTATTCTGATAATAGCAAAAATTGTGAGGTAGAAAGAAAGTTGTCATTTTAAACTGAGAGAAGCACATTTAGAGGTTGGCAGGGACCACTTAGTAAGGAGATAAACAGAGAATGTGCTGTGAGGCCAGGAGGCTTTCTTATTAGGCAAGTATTTTCACTTTCTAGATTATTTTTGTCAGCCTTTTGCAAAGGATGTTTCAAGGAATAATGATTCCAACAATATTCTGGGTAAAAAAAATTTCAAGTTTAAAGGAATATGAGAATATGACATATTTAAATGTCCCTCTTCACAATATATGTGAGCAAAATGATTATATAATGTTATACAACTTTTGAAACCTATTTAAAATAGTTTCATCTGCTTGACCTTAATAAGTTCCTATATAACAACACTACTGTTATGCATTATACATTTTTTAAAACTGATACATTTTCCCTTTAATCTGCTTATACATTCTGGTCAAGTAAAATCTCTGCCATTACTTTTCTTCCTCAAAATAGTCTAGCTCTTGCTAAATTATTGAAAAAAAGCACTTTGAATTTCTAATTAGAATTAATTAATACCATAAATTAACAGGCAATAATTGATTTATTTATTTGAATAAATCTACCCTTTTAGAGCAGGTCATGTTTTCATTTGCTCAAGTCACCATTTATGAAAGGGAACATTACTCAGTAAATATTTAAAGTTTTCTTCATATAGAATTTATTTTATTTTATCTTTTTTATTGTCGATATTTGTCAGTAAGATCTTTTGTCTGACCTAGGCCTTTAAGATAACTTTATTTTTTCTCACATTTATTTTATACCAACCATTGGAATTTTTTTAGATGATTTCACTTGGTTTTCTACATTGACTTATATTGTCTGACAAAAATGATAACTCTGAGCTTTCATTATCTTTTAATATTGATAGACCTCCTATTTCTGCTTTGTATCTTACATTGATTTGAAATGTAAATGTTAGTGGTAATAGCAGACATCCCATTTTTCATGTTAAAAGTAATAACTAGAGTTTTTCACCATTAAGTAAAATGTTACTAATTGATTTGATGAGGAGACTCAATAGTTTGTTAAAGAATTATTCTTCAAGTCCTAGATAAAATATAATTTTATGCAGAAACTATCAATGGCCTTTCAAACTCTCTCTCAATAATTATATGGTTTATTATCATTAGCCTTTGAAATAATTATGTTACTAGATATTCCAATAAATAAATTACCACTATATTACTGCTTAAGACTGGTTAATTATGTTGGACTGTTCTTTAATATACCAAAGACTATAATTTATGATTACCTAATTTAAGATTTTTTTCATACACATTTCTAAAACCAATTGTTCTTAAGTTTTTTTCAGCTAGAGAGAGGGTGAGCGCAGGGAGATATTTTGCTGGTATTAGTAGCAAGAATATTGCCCATCATGTTACCACTCCAAATGATCTATTATTTTAATATGTAATATAAGAAATATGAACTCCTTAAAGACTCCTACAAATTCACCATAAAAACATGTAATCTAGGACACTAGAAGGAAAATTTTTGATAAGTTCATTTCATTCCACAATTATTGATCTGTTAAGGCTTCTTTTATTTTTATTTTTTATTTTTATTTTTTTAATATTTTATTTATTATTTTTAGAGAGTGGGGAAGGGAGAGAGACAGAGAGAGAGAGACAGACATCAATGTATGGTTGCCTTTCACCCGCCTCCAGCCACAGACCTGGCTGGAGACCTGGTTTGCAACCTCATTATGTGCCCTGGCTGGGGAATCGAACCTGCGACTTTTGGGTTCGCAGGCCGGCACCTTTTCCACTGAGCCACCAGCCAGGGCTTAAGGCTTCTTTTAAAAATTCATATTTAAAATTTCTTTGTGTGTCAATTTTGGTAAAACTTTAGCTCCCTATTAAAACAAGTATGTCTATTTCTGGCATTTGTCTCAAAAGAAGAGTGCAAAGCAGGCATTAGTGAAGAGGAAGAGTAGGAATCAATAAATTTGGGAAATAGTGGACTGAATAAAGCTTAACGTGTTTGCAGGGGCGGAATTTCTCAGAATTCTCTATGTAGAGCAGCTCAGTGATACTCTTTGCGAAGGGGACACCCAATAGGCAGGCAAGTGGTCAGGCTTACTCAGTAGGGAACCCTAGTTTGCCCTGAGCATCTTGTAGGCGGGGTACACTTTGAGGAATGACCACTACACCATAGGCATCATAGAGAAACTAATGGAAGTAGATAGGTAGGTAGGTAGGTTGGTATGGACATACAGGCAGTTATAGTGGAAGTTTTGAAATCTGCCTTTGAGTTTTAGCAATATTTTTAAATTAATCATAACTTTGCTAGATTTAATCTTCTCATAGTTTAAAAAAACACTGCACTTTCTTGACTGAATGTCCTTGTTCTTCATGGTTGTGAGTTGTATAATGGTCACCTCTGGTCAGATCTTGGGAGTTCAACATAAACTGAGTCCTTTCCCCTTTGAACTTGTACCATAGACAATATTTTCCCTTAGGCATGACTTGTTTATTTTATTTTTAGAAAGGTTTATGACCCTGGCTGGTAGCGGATAAGGCTCCAGCCTGCGAACCCAAAGGTCACTGGTTCGATTCCCAGCCAGGGCACATAACCAGGTTACAAGCCTGGTCCTTAGATGGAGGCAGATGAAAGGCAACCATACACTGATGTCTCTCTCCCTCTCTGCCTCTCTCCCTAACCCTCTCTCTAAAAATAATAAAATCTTTTAAAAGAGAGAGAGAGAGAGAGAGAAAAAGGAAGGAAGGAAGGAAGGAAGGACAGACTGGACGTGCTGTTGACTGCCATTCAGGAAAGACATTCTGAAAGACTAAACTAACCGTGACATATCACAGTTGAGGTTTTTTAAAAAGGCATGACCTAAGTTTGGGAAAACACTGAGACATTTCCTATACAAAACTACACCGTCCATGACATATAGGACCATTATTAGCTAATGACTTGAACACATGTAATCAGTGTTGCATGGAGGATCAAGGCTGAATTATCTTCACTTTTGGAAGCTTGACCTGCACCCACTAGCAGACACACACACACACACAAACTCACACATGCACGCACATCCCTGAACTTTACCTGGGCAAAGCAAGTGAAAGACACACAAAAGGGAAAAGATAAACTTGACTTTTGTCCCAATTTTGTCCACACCCTACCTATATAAATCTCATTTTAAAAAATATCCCACTTCCGAGGCAGGTGAAATGCAACCATACATTTATGTCTCTCTCCCTCTCTGCCTCTCTCCCTTCCCCTCTTTCTGAAAGTAATGAAATAAAATCTTAACCAAAAAAAAAAAAAAGTTTAAAGAATATATATATATATATATATATCCCACTTCCCTATCTCTGTAGGTTTAGTAAGCTCCACCTTCAGGCTGAATGTTAAATGCAGCTTTTTCAATCTGCTCGCATACCACAGTATGTCACCTGCTAGGGAAAGGTCCCTTGCTCAACATATGTGACTGGCTCTCCAGCAGCCACTAGCTGCTTAGACCTCATTAGGCCTCATTAGCTGGGTCGCTTGGGGCCCAGTTGAGGAGCTTCCTGCTCTTCAGAGGAGAGAACAACCAAAGACTAAGCAGCTTCACGTAGTTTTGTTACTTGTCAAGAAAAATGGGGCTGCTCCTTATTATCATTTTTAGTGTGCTCACAGATGTTATTTAATGTCTGAAATAAGCATTCTCATTCAAGTACTAAGACCAAAACACTCAAGAAGCTCAGTAGCCTGATGAGTTTCCTGTGATCCATACACTCAAAGCAGGAACTGTTTCTTGGATATGATCTTTGCAGTTCTAGGTTCTCCAGGTACAAGAAGGTGCCCAGAGGGGAAACTCAGCACACCAGGAGCTGTTCCTGCTTCTGCGGGAGGGGCCTTGTTCTCCCCAGCCCCACTTCTAAACCCCCAGGGACAGCCTCTCAGTCTACAAGAATCCAGTGCCTATGTTTGCCTTGGTATTAGTAAAACAAAACAACATCAAGACAACCATCCATAATGCTCATTTCATGGTTTGAGTCCATGCAATTTCCTATGACTTCTCCATACCACAAGATGCAAGTGGCCAATTGCCCAAGTGGCTCTAACATGCACAATTGCTCTGACTCCAGTCACCCTGAAAGGGTCTTCTCTTGAAAGAGCAAGAAGTACGGTCACCATCTTCTCATGTTAGGGAAGGGCCAGTAGCTGTAGGTGTCTATTGGGTGCAATGATTTACCTTTGAAACTGGCTGTTCATCAGAAACACCTGCGTGTGGGGTGCATTTTAAAGAACATAGTGGTGTATGTTATAATAGGCAGAGAGCAAAGCACAGCAGTTTGCATGGAAATCAGAGCTGCACAGCCCAAATCATCCCCAGCCCTCTGCTGATAGATTCAGGAATCCTGTTTTTATGCGCATTCCAGGGATGGAACACAGCGCAGACATGTGACTACTGCAAAGAGGCCTTTTCTCAACCATCAGCGCCTCCCACCAACTTCTGCAACTGCTGTACTCACCTCTATTCACCCCAACTCTCTCCTGTCCGGGAATCCTAAATGCAAGCATCTTGCCTCCCAGAGACACCTCCAGCTTGACTGAGCTGGCTGCCAGCAGCTAGAGTGGCCACCCACTGAGTTCCAGTTCCAAGCAGCAGGAAGGAGGGCTTACCTAAAACACCTGAGCAAGAGGGAACCTCAGAGGGCGGAAGGAGAGCTGTGAGGGGGGCAGATCCATTTCCACACTGTAGTTAACCTAGGAAAAGCGAGGTGACAGGATTCACCAGACTGGTCACTTGACCTCAGGTCAATATCCCCTTATCCTTTGTGGCTCCCCTCTGCTCCAGCACTTTGCACAGCTTGGATCTAGTTCACCAAATGCACCTATTGTATGGGCCAGGCTCCAGGCCAAGGGTGTGCGGAAGGGCGGGGATAAGGTGAAGAAGACTGAGTTGTGTGAGCTGTCTGCTCTGTGTGAACGGTCTCCCCCTGGTATCCGGAAGAGGACCTGAGCACTCTATCCCCGCCCTCAGCACCTAGAACACTGCATGGCACGCAGTAAGCATCAACTCTTTGCTGAAAATGATCACAGTTACTGCCTTACCCAATGCTCATGTGGAGTGGCTTTAGGCCACACTTGGGACTAGTAGTTGCAGGTCTGCTTAGCTCTGTTGACATCAGGGGAGAGATCTGTGCCATCAAAGCAGAGAAGCTGCACTGCTGGTTTTCTATTTGCCTTATCCTTCACCATGAAACTCTACGAACTGCACCCCAGAAACCATGTCCCCTCCCTCATCCCCTGCCCAGTGGCCCTTTCCTTCTCTGGGGCTCATGGAACTGCAGTCCTTGGGCCACAGAGCTCTGCGCAGTGGCCAGCTGTCTGCAGCAGGATCAGCAAGGAGTCGGGCTCCCGGGCCTGTCACTCCAAAAGAGTGATGGGCTCAATGACAGCCTCCCAACCCTAGGGGATAAAGGTGTCAGTGTCACAGATCTTGCCAAATCAGAGGGAGCACACCACACGTCTCCTCCCATCGCTAACCCTCCCCTTCTCTGCATGCCCAGCGCCCTGCTGTGGCCATGGTCTCCTCTTGCTTCCCACGCAGGACTGGCTGCTGCGGGTGGGGTCAAGTTTTAGTGTGGATTCAGCCAGGAGTAAGGCAAGCTGCACGCAAGAGAGGACACAGCCCTTCCCCGTGCAGTTCGTTTCTAGCCAAAAGAAATTACTGACGCAGATTTTTCTAATGCCTAGTGAGCTAAAAAGATTAGAACCAGAATAAGTTTAAATGACCAAGAAATCCTTTCTCTAACTAAACCAGTTCCCTGCTTGCTCAAAATACCTAGGATAGATTATAATATGAAAGAAATGCTGCTGCCCGTATGTTGTTAAAACATGTTTTAAATATCTGATATGAGCGTAAAACTCATTAAGAGTGTGCAGTAGGTTCCAAAGATCTCAACTGGTTTAAACAGAGCCATTCTACACAGCTGGGCGGTGAGTGTTTCAAGGCATGGCCCATGAACAGAGAACTAGTCCATATGCAGATCTTATCACTTTAAATGTGCATCGTGTGTAACAGCCAGGCTTTGCAGGCAGAAAACCAGGATCCAAAGTCTCCTCAGCCACTTGACTGCGTCACCCTCAGCAACCTTCCTGTCATTTTTTTTCCTGTAAAGTTGAGGATAACAACAGTACCCACTTTATGGGATGCTGTGAACATTCCGTGCAAAGATTGAGAACAGTGCCCAGCACAGAGTCACATGTAGCAAATATTAGTTATTTAATTTTGTTAATTAATTCTGCTCAAGTGATTTAAAAAAAAAAAAAGGACAAGCACCATTTCAAATCAACTGTAATGTCAAAATACCGTTAGAATGAAATAGCCTTGCCCTCTTTATATATTTTGGTATTCTCTCAACATTTGTCAATGAGCGTGCAAACACAAAAATTATTTATAACTATAAATTATAACTAGAATAAATGCATTCAAATAACAAAAATAAGAAGCTTTTAAAAAGTGAATTAAGCTTTAAAAACTTGGTACTGAAAAGACTGAGACACACTCAGATTTACAGCCTATTTTAGCAGGCAGGCAGGTGAACCAAGGTCAAATGCTGGGGAGGGTTGATAAACCATTTTGCTAAAAACATGTCATTAGAAACAGTCCTTTTCCTGACTGCAGACAATAACATGGATTAGCCCCTACTTCCAGTTGGGATCAAAGGAAAATGTACCTAGAAATGATAGAAATACTTATCATTTTCAATGTCAGCTGCCTCAAATTTTATATTTAAGTAAATCCTTCATTTTTAAACATGCTTTTGTGCACAAATACATACAAATACACAATGCAAAATCACTATTAGTTGTGCCCTGTTCAAGAATGTTAAAAACGAATATTTTTATGAAAATAATTGAAGTATAACTAACCTAAACATTTATTCTCAAACATAAACCAAAAGGGTACCATTCTGATATTGTTTTAAACAACAGTTAAAAACATAAACAGATCCCATGTGTATTCTGGCAAACTCTTCACAACTTCTTAGATCTAATTTTATTTTTTTCAGTCATAACAACCTTTTAATTACAGGGTCAATAGATAATAATATCTGAAAATCATTTTTGAGATGTTTATTTTACTTTTTGAAAAAAACTGAATCCTAGAAAGTAAAAAGTTTAAAAATACTTGATTAGGAAATAAGATGCATCTCCATTTAAAAATGTTCTCAAGACCAAAATATATATATGTAGTTTATTCCTTCTGATACTCCCTTTGGCTAACATTAGCAATCCGTTTCCCCCTGAAATTCCTACATATATATCAACAAGTAGTGGTAGTGGTGATGATGTTAGTGGCTTAAAAATTATTTTTGTTGATGACAATTCTGGGAAAACTTAAAGTACTGTATTCCAAGAAACTGAGTTGTTCTGTGAGGAAGAGAGCAAGGTGTCCTAACTGACATTGGGAATAGCCTTCACCATGAATACAAAGGAGCCCTGAGGCCAATCAGCCCTGCACCAGTTTAGCTACAGTTGAAGGACACATTTTTTCTGAGGTCCCATCTCCGACTTGGCACATCTGACCCTACAGGTGCAGCTCACAGCCACCAGAGGTCAGACTTTTACACCTGTCCCTAACATGCTAAACTTGAGTCTCAAACAAGGGTGTCTCTTCTTCAGCACCCCATTTTCCTCTTCTGTTTCACTTTATCACAACCAAATATAAGACAATTGTGGACAAATATAAGAACTGCCTATGTTACTTTCCCAAGTGAAAACAGCTTTGTGAAAAAAAGAGAAGAAGAAAGGTAGAAAACAAGAAGAGCATTGTTTTAAGGAGAGAACTCTGGTACCAAGGAGGAAGGGCCAAAACCAAACAGACTACAAATCATTTTGAAAAGACAAGGAAAAAGCAAAATCTCCATACGAGCAAGCCGATGTTCAAAATGTTATTAAGATACCTGGTCTCAGTCAGAATTTCACCAAATACCAATCATGATAGCGGTAATAATGGTGGTGGTAATGGTGGTAGAGAAGGAAGAGGTAGCTGTAGGCCCCAATGCCTATTAAATGACCTGTTTTAACCACGCTGCATTTTATTAGAGCTTCATTTTGGGTATGAGGACAGCAGCCACTGAGGATTTTCTAATAATTATCAGGAGCCTGGAAAACATTTCTTTGTTTTCAACTGCAATCTCACATGTGAAAATTTTGGACAAGGGAAAGAATTCAAATAGGGGAAAAGTCAGTCAGCAGCTTTCCACTTTTGACATGAAGATATTGTATTAATGCCAGGGTTATTTATAACAGCAGAATTTGGAAACAACCTAAATGTGTAATAATAGTAGAATAACTAAATGAAATAACAAATACTATGTAATCAATATAATTAGAACTATGAAGATAGAAGCCATGAAAAAAAAAAACAACTGGTATAAAGAAAAGAGAACTTAAAGTGTATGGGTACCGTGAATAAAGCTATGTAAAATATGTGCGTGTATGGAAAAGGATAAAGAAATCTAATAGAAAAACAATGTTCTTGATAAGTAATAATTTTATAGGGATTATGTGTACATTTTAAAAGTAAAAAATCCTGGGTAACATTTTAAAAACATGGCCAGAAAATACAATGTGGAAATTGTTCCCGTGGGACTATGGAGCATAATTAAACTCAACCTGTCCCACAGGTTCGTCCAGCGGCCCCTCCAGGCCCTTCTTCCTACCACGTCCAGGCTGGTCAACTACATTTCACAAAGCACCCATGAGATTCGGCAATAATAGCTACTGTTTTGTTAGCAGTAATAATAATACAACAACTGCGGACAGAATTTCTCAGTTTCAAAAGATGTCTGCTTAGCTTATTTCAACTCCAGTTCCTGATGAACATCGATTGCCCATGAGGATCCTGTGGGGCCCCTGGCAGAATGCCGTCCCCAGAGACAGCGATGAAAGTCATGGGGTTAAGGCTGCACTTGGGATGGGACAATGGAGGAGCAACATGTACATTGAACAGGGCACAGCCTCACCCAGCTTTCCCACAAACCCCACTGCAACCCCAAGTCACAAAGATGCCACACACCGGAGCTATGAAACACGACCTCGGAGCATTCTCACAAAGGGCAGCGGGCTTCACGAGGTATAATGGACATCCTCTTCCCTCTTTCTAACAAATGCTCTTTGTCATTCTAAACCTCTCTAGCATCGCAAGCACCCAGACCAACTGAATAAGGGCAGTGTCTGAAAAACTACTTTCTAAATAACTGCCTAGATTTTAAAACCAACTCATTATATTTTTAGAGAGCAAAGCCAAAGGGGTAGAAACCTTCCAAGTTACACCCTGGAGCCCTGTCTAGATAAATCCTTTTTCAGACAAGAGTGTTCCTTTTAAGGAATTGCCTACCGTTGAGGAAATAAACCTACTTAATCCACAGGACCTGCAGCTGTTGATCAAGCCCACAGCTGCTCTTCTTCAGACCTCCCCACACACTGCCCACACTTAACACACACAAGTTAAGGAGAGTCCAAAATGTCTCTTCCTTTACAAGATTATGGCAGAGAATAATAAATCCAGAAAGGCAGCCACAACACTACAATCAGAGACAGGCGGAAAACGCAGCCGTAGACATTCCATGTGGTCACTAAAGCAGGCAGCTGGTTTTGTTCAGAGCAGATTTGTGGGTGCAGATAACTCAAGCAAAACAGTTAGACAACTTCTGAGCTCAGAAGTGCAGGCTGATATCCCTGATGGATCTAAATACAAAAATTCTTAATAACATACTAGCAAACTGAATTCAACAGCACGTTAAAAGGATCACACAGCATGATCAAGGGAGATTTATCCCTAGGATGCTAGGATGGTTCAACATATGTGAATTAACCAATGTGCTACACCACATTAATAGAATGAAAGATAAAAGTCATACGATCAACTCAATAGATACAGAAAAAGCACTTGACAAAATTCAACACCCTTTTATAATAAAAACTCTCAACAAAGTGGGTATAGGAGAAACATACCTCAATGTAATAAAGGCCATACATGACAAGCCCTCAGCTTACCACACATCACATTAAGAATAAAACAAGGGTGCCCACTTTTGCCACCTTTATTCAACTCAGTACTGAAAGTCTTAGCCAGAGTAATTTAGGGAAGAAAAATAAACAAAAGGAAGTCAAGTCAGGAAGAAGTAAATTTGTCTCTGTTTGCAGATAATGGGATTTGATATACAGAAGACCCCAAAGCTATTAGAACTGATAAAGTCAGTGAAGTTGTACGATACAAAATCATACAAAAATCAATTGTTTTTATATATTAACAATAAGCTATTTTAAAAAGAAATAAAGAAAATTTATAATAGCATCAAAAAGAGTAAAATGTTACAACAACAATAAAATTAAATTTTAAAAAAAAGAGTAAAATGCTTAGGAATAAGTTTAACCAAGGAGGTGAAGATTTGTCCACTGAAAACTCTAAGGCTTCGATGAAAGAAACAGAAGAAGACACAAATAGATGGAAAGATATCTTGTGTTCATGAATCCTAAGAATATATATTGGTAAAATGTCCACACTACCCAAAGCAATCTATAGATTCGGTGCAATCCCTGTCAAAATTCCAGTGGCATTTTTTACAGAAACTAAAAAATAGTCATAACATTCATATGGACTCACAAAAGACCCTGAATGGTGAAAGCAATTCTGAGAAGCAACCAGACTGAAGACTTCACATGTCCTAATCTCGATCTATTTTGCAAGCTACAGTAATCAAAATAGTATGGAACTGGCAAAAGTAGACACATGGACCAATGGAAAATGATTAAGGGCCCAGAAATAAATGCACACATATATGGTCAACCAATATTTGACCAGGGAGCTAAAAATACTCAATGGGGAAAGGATAGTCTCTTCAATAAACGGTGTTGGGGAAACTGAATAGCCACATGCAAAAGTGAATTTCCTCTTTGTTTTTCTGGATGTACCACATTGTTGATTGATTTACATTGAACTTACAGCCAACGGCATTGTAACTTGTGCCTAAATGAAGATTAGATCTAACACATGTATTTCGTTCACAAGCCATATCACAGCTTCACTGCATCTAAGATCACCAGGCAGCACTTCCGTACTAAGCTTTTTGCTGTGTTGAGCAGCAAAATCACACCTACACACACATGCACATGAAACCAGAGATGCAAAAAGAAGAAACACTTATTTGCAGTAGAAGAGCTGAAATGAGAAGGCGGAACATCACCTTGTTCAAGCTCAACTGGGTTTGGGTATGTCAAGTGACTTAAAAATTTAACCATTCCCCCATATCTGCAGGTGACCACGTTACCCGAAGTGTTGATTTGGGGTTACAAATAAATTTTAGTGAGTAGGCTAAGTTGAAACTATGGAATAGATGAGAAATGAGGATCAACAGCACTTTGAAGATGTTCTTTCATATTTCAAAAGGAAGAGTTCCATGAACATTTAATACTGACTGTGCCTTGAGATGTCATTTCAGATTCTACTGTTATAGTGAAAAATTAGGGAGTAAATCAACCTTTCATCACCAAATGCCCTGGTACCCTTGGTGTTGAGATAAGAACAAAGGAAAACAGGTACAAATTAACTCAAATTCTAATTTCAGCGCATATCCTCTGACTTCCAGAAACATCAGTTTGCAAGGCCCTTTATAGCTGTGAACAAATGATTCAGGTGTTGCCCATTGAAAACATGAAGAAACATTACTAATCATCTTCTTGGAGCCTTTTCTATAATGCAGTGCTCTGTGATTGTTAGTTTAGGTTCTAATGTTTTGAAATCCTTTGCTGGAGGTGTGGTAACTTCATTCAAGAAGAAACAGGAAGTAGTGGTTAAGAGTGGTCAGGAAAACTGGTATTCAGGTTCATGGGCCCACCATGTACACTGAGTATCCTTGGACAACTCACCTACCTCCTTTAAGCACCTTAAAGAGAGACAGTAATACTGCACTTCACACAGAGTTGGTGAGAAAAGCAAAGATGACACTCTCTATATAAAGTTCCTAAGAACACAGTAAGCATTTGAAATTGCTGGTTATTGTTATTATATCATCTAACATCCTAAGGAATATAAAGAAAGGAAATATCTTTCAATGCTATTTCCCAAAGTCATATCTTTATCCAGAAACCTGAGAAAATGTCCATGGAAAGCCACAAAGAACAAATGTATGAGGCGGGTCGGGAAAAGTCCAGCCATTGTTACTATGACAAGAATGGTTTGCACAACAGCAGTGTAACCTGGCAGCCAAGGAGAGTGGACTGGAATGTACATGCATGAACAATGACTGCTTCACTGTACCACTGAGTGGAGGTGGTAGACACCATTGAGTGAGTGTGTGTACTGTGTGGCAGTCACATTCAAAATGACTGTGTAGGGCAATGAATCTGCATCAAATTTTGTGTTAAGCCCTGGCTGGTGGCTCAGTGGATACATGCCAGCCTGCAAACCCAAAAGTCGCTGGTTTGATTCCCAGCCAGGGCACATAACCAGGCTGTAAGCCTGGTCTCCAGCCAGGTCCTTAGCTGGAGGCAGGTGAAGAGCAACCATACATTGATGTTTCTCTCCTTTCTTCCTCCCTCCCTGCCCCTCTCTCTGATAGTGAATAAAATCTTTAAAAAACATTTTTAATAAACAAATAAAAATTTAATAAGCTTGAACATTTCTCCATAGAAACTATTCAAATGATTTAGAAGGCCACAACAACTGGTGACTGGCAGCTTGATCGTGACAACATGCCCACTCTTGCATCAGGTCTCATGCAACTTTTTCCTGAAACATCAAGTCACCCAGGTGACTCAGTCCACAGATTTGGCACCCTGTGACTTCTGCCTTTTTGTAAAACCAAAATCATCTTTGAGAGGGAAGAAATTTCAGACCATCAATAAGATTCATGAAAATATGATGGGGCAGCTGATGGTGATTAGGAGAACTGTGTGAAGTCCCAAGGTGCCTGCTTTGAAGGGGACTGAGACGTCATTGTCCTCCTCACAATATTTCTTGTATTTTCGTATCTTCTTCAATAAATGTCTCTATTTTTCATGTTACATGGGTGGCTGCCTTCTGGAGAGACTTCATATGTGGATCAAGAACAAACTTTTAAAGTCGCAGCTCCAGCGACAATTTCTGTGAGAAAACTGAAAGTGCGAGACCCAAGGGCCGGTGTTCAAAAGCTGGGAAAGCTCCTGTCCCACCCCACACTCTGACCGCCATCCGCAGATGAGCATTCTGTGCTTTAAATCAGCATCGCCCCTCTGTTCACCCAGTTTATCTCAAAATAGTACAAAAGGTTAGACTTTTGCTTGTAAAATACTCCCTGTGATTATTCCCAGAATACCTCAGGTTCAGGAAAACATAAATAAAATGAATGAAAGTAATTTTGTGTTAGTTTAAGGTGTGTTTATTTACTCACCCTAGAAATATTTATCAACAAGCATTTAATGAACACTTACTTGTTACCTGGAACCATACTCTAGCCCTGGGGGCCATTCCAGCTAGAGAGCTTTCCCATAGGGGTGGAATTTGAGCAAGATCTGGAATGATGCATAACATTTCAAAAGAGAAAGAAATAAGCAGCCTGAGAAAAATCTATGTAGAACAAAATGAACACACTCAAAATAACTTCGGTCAAGACTGCCAAGAAGTGATCTGATCCATTAGAAAAGGGAAAATCCTGCTCCCACAGAAAGAGATTTAACCTCTTCCATCAATTGTCTGTAGGGAGTCCTTCACCACCTGCTATATTTTCTGTGCGAGCCAGTTTATTACTAAAGACATATCCATGTTTGTAACATCCACACAATTAGTGAAAGGGAATTATCCCTGAGTACCTAAAGGAGCATAGCATACCTCGCCCAATGACAAGATAACAGTGACAATAATATTGGGTTATTTGTGGGTTTTTTCCCTTAGTTTGATCATTTATTACTGTAGTTATAGATCTAGTCATGTCCTCTTTAAAAATGTGGCTTGTTTACAACCTATAATCTACTAATTAGAAAATTGGTGATTATTTGGTAAGAACATACATTCTTGTGCACTGCAAATTTATCTCTCAAAAAAAGACATTGTTGAGTGTTTGTACCATTCTTACCTGGTACCCTTGGTGTTGGTGGCACTTACATTTTATAAGTGCCAGAATCTCAAAAATCTAAGAAAACAAATATTTTAGCAGCAGCAAAGGCAATAAGAATCTTTCTGCGGTCACAAGGAAACATCAGGTGAGGACATGAGTAGTCAATTAGTTTCTCTGTCCTGGCCTCAGAGTTACTCTTATGTTTTGTAAACACGTGTTTACATGTTTCATGTAAACATGGCCCTGCCTCCTTTCTTTCTCCCTCATCCAAGCTCACAAAGGGAAGAATTCTTTGGAGAAAACTAAGAGCTATTAGCATTTCAGTTCTGAGTAAGGAAAAGTGACCCTACAAGTAGAGTGAGAAGTGAAGCTGTCCTCCAGTTGACAATCGGCCCTTTGCTTACCCACGAAGCTGTGATGTCCTCATCACAGAGCACCTGAGAGGCTACATTAGTTGACCCCCAGGATAACCCCACTGGACAGCAGACATGTGTTAACTCCATTTTGCTGATGGGGAAACAGAACTACAATATCCTATTATGCTGCCCCTTCCTCTAACTGGGGAATTATGAGAACAGAATGCATGTGGCCTGGTTCTCCATCAGGAATTGTTTTTTAAGCCACTAGATCCCACTCAATTATAAAGATACTCAACACTCACAACTGGAGGACTGATTGAACCCCAACCCTGAAGTAACCACATGCACTAATAACCTGTGAATGTAAAACCATATTGCAAAAACTAATTGCAATCCTGTAGAGTAAGCAAGCCCTTAAAAATAATTCTCACATGTCATTATACATGTTGAAATAAAGTTGGAATTAGCCTTACCAGGTTTAACCAGTGGCCCTGTGCCTCACTCACCTAAATGCACCTATGTCAGGGTTTGTTTTGCTTTGGAAGCTATCAAAAAACTAAATAGCTTACAAAATCAGATAAACAAGGTGCTAACCTGACCAGAAAGGTGAATGGGTCAGAGGCACCCCTAACTTTGTCATTGTCATTGCCAGGTTCTATAGCTCCCTTGGATCTGCCACTAGCCAACCACTACTTTTAGACCAAACCTTGGA
This sequence comes from Noctilio leporinus, assembly GCA_004026585.1. NCBI lineage: Eukaryota > Metazoa > Chordata > Mammalia > Chiroptera > Noctilionidae > Noctilio > Noctilio leporinus. The sequence continues at coordinate 135,457 of PVIW01000173.1, read as the reverse complement.
GTTTACACAGAGAAAACCAAAGACTCAAGTAGTTTACAAAGCAGAGGGAGAGCACAATCTTATTCCTAACCCAGAGTTTAATATTGCTGTCTCATCTTGCCCTTATTCTCCCCAACTTCTCCTGTCCCCTTCTTCTGTATCATAAAAGAGAACAAATAAACAAAGAATAAGAGCAGGGTTTCAAAAAGCTTGCTCCTGAATTTCTGTATGTCCTAGAAACAACGCTAAATGCTTTCTTCTTTGCTAGTGCAGAGCATTGAATGACTTCATGCACATGCTCACAGCCCAAAATTTCCTACCAGTGAGTTCGGCTTTCTAGCCACTTGTCCCCTGTCATCAAAGGACAATGAACAATCATCTTTGTCCCTGGCAATAGTGGGGCCGCACTATTCATTTTTCATTAAAAAATGACCTATGAAGTACTTGAAAGGTGATATGCATGTGAAATAACCAAATTCCCATAATCACTTACTCTAAATAAAATTTAACTGATCCACAACACCCCTACAGGTATAGCTCAAATCTGACTCCTTATGCAACTGAAAACTGAATACTCTAGTACATTATTATTGTACTAGCTTAACTTTTTTATTTTCCCCATTGAAAAAACATATATAAAATTTAAAACTTTGTTGTAGAGTTTCACATTAAGTTATGTTACAATATTTTCATGTTTATCTTGAACATGACTCTTTGAAATGATAAAATGATCATTAAGTTCTATTAAAAATATATTCAACCAACATTTTACCTGTTCAATATAGTCCAAATCTCAGGGTTAAATATTCTCTATATAACTCTACATCATATTTTACAGAATTTAGAACTGGTAGACTCAGATCTGAAATATTTGCTATGATCACCTTTTCTTTGTGAAAAACCATTATAATAAGAGCATGTGGTTGTAGAATATTCAGGAAATAAAAGCATAAAAAGGAACATTTGAAATTTACTATAATACCAATATCTAGAGGTAAATATTGAAGACATTTTTGGTATTAGATTTTTTAAAAATGTTTTATTTATCATTTTTAGAGAGAGGGGAACAGAGGGAAAGAAACATCATTGTATGGTTGCCTTTTGTGTGCCTCCAGTTATGGATCTGGCTGGAGACCTGGCCTGCAACCCAAGCATGTGCCCTGACTGGGAATCAAACCAGTGAACCAGCGTTCTTTTGGTTCACAGGTGGGCGCTCAACCCACTGAGCCATACCAGCCAGGGCTGGGACTACATTTTAAGCTAGTTTATATCTTGGTGCCTCCCCTCCTTTGGCATTAATGAATATTTTACCGTGTTGTTAGATATTCTCAGAAAACATAATGGCTGCCTCGTAATCTATGTAATTACAAACCACATTATGTCATCAACTCTTAATGTTGGCTGTCTCAGGGACCTTCTTTTTCAGAGACGTGTTAACAGCCACTAGTATGAATAAGGCCACTGCCGCATAATACCACCAACATACCTGTGCTGTATCAGGGGCAGGGTCACAGCCCAGCACTCTCCGTCATCCCCAGAAGGTTCAGGAGCACCGTGAGGTCTGATCACCCAAGTCAAACGTTGATGGAGGCCAACCCTCTAGTTCAGTGGTCTGATATTCCATAGAAAATGCCATAGTTTACAATGGCTCTTTGTTTCAGGGTTTTTGGGTTTTTTTTTTTTTTTCATATTAAAGCAGATACTAGCAGAGTCTATTTTCAAATTCTCTACTGCTGAACTGCAGTTGGTTCCTCTGAAACCCCAACCTTAAGGGTTTATGCAGGCCTTACCCATGCATAACTACCCCGGTCACTAGTCATTATTAACTTCTCCTGAGCAAGATATCTCATCGAAGGCAGTCAGTACATGACCAGGCCAACAACCACGGGAATTAATGACCGCCCCACTTCAGGAGAACAGCCATCTTTCCTTTGTTCCCAAGCCCATACATGTACTGATTAAATGCAGAGATGCCTGTTCAGGCTGTGTGAAGGGAGGTGATGAATGGTATGTCTGAACAGCTTGGTCCCTGGCTTGGTGTCACTGAAATGCCACACTCCTCACTGAAGTTGCCTGATAAGCCAGACAGTGCTGAGCAACTTTTATCAGCAGACTTTATATCGAGGAGCCCAAGCGGGAAGTTAGCACGTAGGTTGTTCTGTCAGCACGAAAGGCTTATACTATTAGCAGATCTGAACAGACTTTAGACTGTAGAACCAAACAAAAATTGAGGTCATTAAGTACATAAGAGAAAAAGTTACAAGGACTCCAATCTAAATAAAATGCTGTTAGAGGGAACTAAAGAAATCAATCTTGCAGTCTGTTGGCAATAAATAGTAACTCGTATATTGTTTTCCATACTGCATTAATTAGTGTCATTTGGGACAACTTATACTCCAGGGTATTTGAACTAAAGAATACTGGGAGAGATCTGGAGTATCACCATGAGCTAAGTAGGATTTTTTAAAACATAAAAACAAGAAAAACCTCTCTGATCTCTCTGGAAAGTTCATCCCTGAAGAATAACTAAACACTACAATGTCATATAATCATGAAAATGTAATGCCAATGAGAATCCTAATTTATGGGACAAAATTCAAAGTTGTTTAAACTCTACATTTATAAAACACAAAGAAAAGCAGAATAAAGCGTAGTTTTCAACAATCAAATGGATGCAAAATGAGCTAGAGAAAATTGAATAGTTTTATTTAGGGACCATCAAAAACTATGATCTCTTTTAAACATGCACCAGACTTCTAGGCTACTGGAAAACATGGGTGAAAAGCATTTGCAAAATGGGTTTTGGTGTCCAAAAAAGGAGAAATATAGCAAATTTGCCTTGAGTAATTTGATTATGAGAAGAGAAATGGACTTATTCCCTAGTCCACTTTTTTTTTTTAATATGAGAACGAAAGCTGACTACATTTAGTGTCTACTTATTCTTGTCCATTGCGTGCTTAGAAATGCCTATGAGAGGGATTTCCTGGAAAATGGGTATTCCTGGAAAATGAAACTTTAGGAAAAATTCCTGAAAGAGAAAGAGAAAGCCATGAAACCAGGCAAATAGAAACAATATTACTTGAAAAACACATATATTCATCAATATGTAAATGTAATCATGGGGAACTCTCTCTAAGGAAGTCATATTAGAATTACTTTCTGTATTTCCAGGAAAAATGATGACTTGAATACATGTAGGTAACTCTCCCACCGAATATAAAATAGAGGAAAAAGTGGCATCCATGATAGAAAGTAGGAAAGAGGATTGAGACCATGCCAGAAATATTAAGAAAGTATGAGACCAGATGTCAGGTAAATAGAACACAGTTGAAAATTTGGAGGATATGAGAGGAAGAGTAATAGTCCCCCAAAGATGTTCATGTCATACTCTCAAAACCTGTGAATATGTTACACTGCATAAAAAGGGGAATTGAGTTTACAGAGGGAATTAAGGTAATAATCAGCTAATCTTTAGTTAGTGAGACTATCCAGGGGCTATCCAAGAGGCAGAGGGAGGCAGTGAAAGTGGTGAAGGAGGAGAAGGGTTTGACTCATCTTACTGGCCTTAAAGATGAAGGAAGGGCCCACAAGCCAAGGAATTCAGGTGGGCAGTAGCGGTTGGGAAAGATAAGGAAAGGACCACCCCCCACAGCTTACAGAAAGAAATGCAGTCCTGCCAAAGTCTGATTTCAGCCCTGGGGGATGCATGTCAGACTTCTGACCCTACAGATCTGTAAGATAATACATTTGTGTGGTTTAAACCACTAAGTTTGTGGTCATTCACTTTGGGCAGCAAAGGAAAACTAGAGGCCTTTTAAGAAAGTAGTAAAGAATTGGATAAAGGAGTGCCTGAAAATAAGAGGAGAGATGCTTTCAAAATTTCCCAATTTACAAGTGTTGCTGGTTCAATTCCCAGCCAGGGCACATAACCAGGTTGCAAGACGGGTCTCCAGCCAGGTCTGTAGCTGGAGGCAGGTGAAAGGCAACCATACATTGATATCTCTCTCCCTTTCTGCCTGTCTCCCTTCCCCTTTCTCTATAAATATTAAATAAAATCTTAAAAAATAAATAAGTAAATAATTTTAAAAATATTTTTTAAGTCCCCAATTTAGAGAACAAAGGCATGACAACAAGAAAGGATCTTGGGAAAGAAGAAGCACCCACTAGGAAAGTCCCTTTGCCTCTGGAATCAGCAGCATGCAAAACAATTGTGACAAATGGCCCAATAGCTTATTAAATGAGTACATCAAAGGTAGTTAAGAATAAGGTAAAGATTCTCCAAGATGGGGAGGGGGGCATTTATACTGAATACAAACAGCCCCATCATAAACAAGGAGATACACTACATAGCTGATATGCAATAACGCAACAGAAAGATGGGAAATTGCTCTTCTAAAACAGAAGGAAAAGTTCCCTTACTGGGACTGCTCAAGAGCTGTAGCTGGCCGCCCAACCCCTTCTCTGGCAGCCAACTACTGAACAAGTAATGTAAATTTATATCAACCAGACACTGGACATATGAAAGGAGATAAGAAGAGAGCGCAAGGCAGAGCTCCCATACTGTTTATGGACTTGGCTGGCCCGTTCCTTATTCGGGGAGAGAGAGGAAAAGTTTCTCCTACAGAAAAGGGAAAGGTGCAGAGAAAGAAAATAATACAGATAAAGGCATTACAAAAAAAAGGGAAATATTGGTCAGAAAGTTACCCTATGTTTTAAAAATGCAGAATGCGAGATAAAATATGAGATAGAGAAACAACAGAGTAAAATGAGAAATAAATTGCTTAAATATCAATAGATAAAATATTTCTCCAAGGAAACACAATCTGTTGGAGACATTAATCTGTTCACTAGAAGACAATAAATAAACCAAAAAGTTAGACCAAATGAGCAATAAAGAGTACAAAAAACAGAGATTAAATGTAAGAATGATCATCATCTTTTAAAGAAGAGTCTAAAATAGACAGACAAGAACTAATTAAGATGTAATCATCAAATATACTCCTGAACTGAAAAAGATATAACTGTGCAAAAAAACTGATTCACCCACCCTGGCTGGTGGCACAGTGGATAAGGTACTGTGACCCAAAGGTCACTGGTTCGATTCCCAGCCAGGGCACATAATCAGGTTGCAAGCCAGGTCTCCAGCCAGGTCTATAGCTGGAGACAGGTGAAAGACAACCATACATTGATGTCTCTCTCCCTGTCTGCCTCTGTCCCTACCCCTCTCTCTAAAAATAATAAATAAAATATTTTAAAAACTGATTTACCACAAATGAGGTGCTGTTAAAGAGGAAAGATGAACCTTTATGTCCTCCACTGGCATAAAATTAAATTCCATGAATAGAGAGAACATAACCAGAATCCAGGCGAAGAGAGTTCATCTCAGACCTCTTTTCATCAACCTTAAAAACCAAATGATACCGCCCTGTCTGGTGGCATAGTAGATAAGGCACTGGCCTGCAGACCCAAAGGTTGCTGGTTCAATTCCCAGCCAGGGCACATAACCAGGTTGCAAGCCAGGTCTCCAGCCAGGTCCGTAGCTGGAGGCAGGTGAAAGGCAACCATACATTGATGTCTCTCTCCCTCTCTGCCTCTCTCCCTTCCCCTCTCTCTAAAAATAATAAATAAAATCTTTTTAAATTTTTAAATAATTCTAAATACCAATTGCCTAAAAACATTTTTTAATTAAAAAGAAAAAAACTCAAATGACAATGAGGCAATGTTTACTTCACAGAGTTTTTTTTTAGGAAAGTGCCAATGTGTAGGATTCACATACAAAGGCAGCATCAAAAGATACATACAACTAGGTAAATCTTATTCACAGAGTCTTATTGACCTCTAGCCCATTCCAGGCATATTGGCTTCCTTGGTGTTTTTAGAAAGAGCCACCTTTGCTCCCCTCTCGCTGAAAGCAGTTTCAGCCGGTGTGAGGCAGTGCTTGATGCCATGCTGGCAGATTGCACGCCTGCAAAATTGTGAACAAACAAATGTCTGCTGTTTCAGCCACCCAACCCGTGTTATCATTTTATTTTCACTTCATTTATCTGTTTCATATATATCTTGTTGAGCAGCCCTAGCAAATTAATCCAAAAGACAACCTATGGGAATGCCATTGAGCCCAGCTGCCCTGCTGGTGGGATTACCAGCAGGTCTCCTATTCCATCCTTAGAGCTTTGGAGCAGCTTTGAAGGCTGTTCTGTCTCCACATCTCTTCATCTGACAGCTGAACTATTTTTCCATTAAGGCTCATACACATCACTGTATCCGTGTAGAGAGCTCCCTTTGGCCTCCAATGCACTGGTACAGAGGCAGCTACAGGCCGTGAAAGATGCTCCACTTCCTTGCGGTGATTATACTGATTGCCTTAGAAAAAGCTGGTAATCTTCCAGCTACCTTGCTCAAGGCAGAGACACGAAACTGGTTCTAGTCAAGGGCTTGTGGACATAAGTGACAGGCACCATTTCCATGGAAAAGAAGTCTGACTATCAGGGGTGGTATCTTTCACAGATTCTTTCCTCCACCTACCAGCTAGGTGACTCAGGATGACCTTGGAAGTATATAACGGGCAAAGGCAGTCCCCATTTCTGAGTCATTGCTTAGAGGAGAGACAGCCAAGAGAGCTGTCCATTTAGGGCCATCAGCATTGACCCTTGCACAAACAAGAAATATTTTTTTTGTAGTAAGCCACTGAAATATGGAGTTATTTTTGACAGTAGTTACGCAGTCCTAAAATATGAAGCTTGCCTTATACTCCATTTGATACCTTTTAATTTTTTAAAAAATGATCGGTATTTCTGTTCATGTTTGCCTCCTTACTTATTTGTGAATTACTTGTATCCTGATTCCCACATCCAACACAGAATAGGCACTTAAAGTTGCTGAATTTAATTCAGTAAAAATTACCAAAGGATGCAGGTAGAGCCAGAGCTGTCATGTAACTCCATAAGACCGTTTCCCACCTTGGATCTATGGTACCCACGAGTTGTCTTTCCTTTCATTGATACAACTGTCCTAATTCCACAATCAGGACCCCATGCTCTGCAACTTTTCCCTGTGGCAAATAGGTGAGTCTCCCCCACCTCGACACTGAGTGCAGACTGCCTGCAGTAATCTGCATTTGCCTGGACAACCTGTTGTCTGCTGAATCAATAAATCCAACTAGGAAAGCTGTACTCATTGGGTGGTAAATTCCCAGCAAAGTGTGTCCCTACTGCCCATGAACCCAGGCTATTACTAATCCTGCAGGCAGAGAGCTTACTTTTAGCTCTAGATGCATCCTGTTCCTGTTGGAGTCGGTCGGTGCCCATAACTGGGAGAACTTCTTGCACCTTTGCACCCTTACCAGCTTCTCTATGCTTTGCTCAGGACGGGTTCAATAAATGTCCTTTTCCGCTGAATGGCATGGAGCAAGTTAAGGAGAATTTAAATATATGACTTTCTGATTGCACTCTAATAAAGAGGCTCTTCTAGAGCAGATACCCATAACCCCCTCTAATCGGATTGAATAGCCATTAAAGTACAACTGGTTATTTATTCACATACATAGTTGTAGCTTCCCAGAAAAGAGCTAGAGATCATTCTTGCTCACTAAGGGACCCTTTGGTTTCCTAGACTATTAAGTGTTTGTATCTGTGTGTACGTATCTCACTATGTATTCAAGAGATGGTACTGTTTGTAGCTTTCTTTATCACTAATGGGAACTGAGCTACTGCGTTTTTCCCAAGGCCTCAGTCTCAGTCGACTTAGCAGCCTATTCCAAAAGCAATGATTATTCTCTTTGAAAATTACCCACTGAATGAGAGAAAATAATGAAAAAGCAGAAAAAGTATCCTCGGCCCAGTGATGGTTTAATATACTTTATTCCTGTTGTGTATTTGGCAAATGTGTAGACATAGGTTTTAGAAGTTATTAATAATAGAGACAGTTTTAATAGAATGACTTACCTTATTTTCAACCTATGAGGAAACCATATGACGTTCTTAGAATCAACAGGTGGTTTTCGAAGCTGCAAATCTGAAGTGATATTTACTCCCACTGGAAATACTTAGCTTAGGACTCTTTACTGTATTGCTCCAAAATTCATTGCATTCTAGAAAGGCTGAGGGGTCTCAGGAACTGTTTCCATCGCAAGAGAATACAAGGTAATTGCCCACCCAAGGCAATCATGTTGCCTTTTCATTATTGAAGATGTGAATCTGACATCTTCCTCAGGGTGTCTGCATTCCTCCATAGGTTAGCTGTTACTCCTTTGTACAACCAAATTACAAGCATGTGTCTGACTTAGCGATCAGAAACTGGGAACTGCTCTTAACCTTAATCTGCATAACACCCTGGTTTCTTAACGCCACTCATTAAAACAAAAACTTGCCTGCTTTCTCTATTCTTTGATCTCCATGTTTCAAATAGAGGGTCTGTGCCCTCAGAGGCTACATTTATGATTATGAAAAGAAAAAAAAAGTACTACGTGTGTTTGCCAAGTTGTCCTCACTTTGGTTCAGTTGAATCAATAACTCTCCATCAGCAAACCGAGCTTTGGAAGAGTCTGACCCATAGGTCCATGAGCGATCTGGCTTGAGCCTGGACTGTCGGAATGATTGGGAGGTTGCCAGCTGGTTATAAATAAGAATTTGATGAAAAATAATGTGTGTTTAATTTATGGTGTCCCCAAATCAGAGTTATGAGAAAACTTCCTTATTAGGAACAAAATCAAAGTCCTAAGATTCATATAGACAAAGTGACCCCACAAAGAGGCCTGTTGCCTTAGCAGACATTGAAGTCAACACGCAGGGAACAAAAGATACTGCGCTGTGTGGTGTGGAATTCCACACACAATCAAAGAGCCGCTGAATCAAAACCAGGAGACCTAGGACCTGGTCCTGGCTCCAGGCCTCAGGTTCTGATGGACAAATGTAAGGAGCTGCCAGGCCTTGGCCTCACCTGCTGCCTCCACAGTGGATACCCCTAGATCCTTCAGTGCATTGACCTTAAAATGGGCAACCCATTGAATTGGGGGGAGGGGAATATAAACAATGCATATTCCTAGGACCAACCATAAGTCTGGGAAAAAAAAATATATGTGTGTGTGTGTGCGTGTGTGTGTGTGTGTGTATTCAGAAAGAACATAGTGTTCAGAGACAAACAACCTGGGTTTGATCCTTTTCTGCCATTTATTAACCGTGTAATTTGTGTAGATTATTAAATCTCTCTAAATCCCAATTCCCTTGTCCATAAAATGAGGATAATATCTCCTTATTAGAGAGATTTCAGGATTAAATAAGATAACAAATGTAAAGTAGTAGATTTCCTTGCTTATAGTAAGGGAGCTATAGATGGAATAGCTATTAGATTATTATTATTGTTATTATTATTATAACTACCTAGTAGTTACTACTGTTACTTACACTGCTGCTGCTGCTGCTATGACCATAAGATACCACCATCACCATGCCAGATCATACCACAGTCAACTGCAGAAGAAACAGGCTTAAAATATGGCTAATTTAGCATGATGACATATTTTAGTCCTTATCATAGAAACAACAGTAAAACCCCACCCAAGAAAGCATTTAATAAAGACCTTTGGAATCCAGTAGGTTATCTAACGTGGCCACAAAGTTGCAGATAAGAGCGCATAAAAATTTAAATAGGATAGAGCACAAAGAAGCAAAGGCAATGGCATGGAATCTGGGGCACTAATGATGTTTCTTTAGAATATCTTCCAAGTTAAATATAAAGCCAGTATATATATTGGGTTTGGGTTTATTTTTTTTATTTCTTTTGGCTTCCGTATGTGCACTGTGAACACATGGAAGGCAGTCAAACCTTCTGGGTTTGCAGCACAGATCTGAGATGTGAAAGTGTGATAACAGAGATCTAATTTTATGGAGTACGTTTCTGTAAAAGTTGACAAAATAACAGACCGAATGCAATTTCAGCTTTGTGGTTCCTAACATGACATTGAAAAAGTCATCTTGCCTCTCTCTTCCTTTCGACAAAATGAAGTGTTATTAACATATATTCATACGAATAAACATTTCTAAATATGGGTACATGGAAGAACAGTTTACAACACTCACAAAGCATTTCACATAGAAGTGTGTATTATGCTATTTTAAGTTAAAATTAAACAATTAAAATCATTCATAATCCCACAATGTTAGATAGCTATTGTTAATGCTTTGTTGGTTATATTTTATGATTTTTTTCTAAGCAAATAAAAATTCATACCTAGCCCTGACTGGTGGCGCAAGCCTGCAAACCCAATGCTGGTTCAATTACCTAGCCAGGGCACATAACCAGGTTGCAAGCCAGGTCTCCAGCCAGGTCCGTAGCTGGAGGCAGGTGAAAGGCAACCATACATAGATGTGTCTCTCCTTCTCTGCCTCTCTCCCTTCCCCCCTCTCTAAAAATAATAAACTCTTTTAAAAAATCATACCTAGGTAAATATAAGCAAGCTTTTAAACATATTAAACTATATCCTTTTCTACATAGCAAAATATAATTATTACATTCCTATATATGCCAAGTCTGTCAAGAAAGTATCCAACCATGTACTATGAAGAAGAGAGATATTTATTAAAGAAATTACAAGATAAAAGAAACATTGTACATAGGACAATGATGCCTCAAAAGTAGGTACCTTGGAACCTCATGCAGTTCTCCTGATCACCATCTGCTGCTCCGTCATAGTTTCCTGAATCTGATCAACAGTCTGAAATATCTTCCCTCTCAAAAGCTAAAATCATGGTGAAAAGCCAGAAGTCACAGGTTGCCAAATCTGGGCTATAGAGGGGCTGAGTCCCCTGGGTGACTTGAAATTTTGCCAACACTCTCTGCATGAGGTGTGATGCATGAGCAGATGCATTGTTATGCTGAAGCTGCCAATCATCAATTTCCCATAACTACAGCCTTCTGAATTGTCCAAATAATTTCTGGGGGGGAATGCTCAACTTTAACACAAAACTGGATGTAGGTTCATTGCTCTACTCACTCAGTTATTTTGAATGCAACAGCCACACAGTACACACTCTTTCACAGTGTCTACCACCCCCACTGCCTAGTACTGTGAAGTCATCATTGTTCATTCATGCGCATTCCAGTCCACTCTCCTTGGCTGCCAGGTTACATCCATGTTGCACAAACCATTCTTGTTATATTAACAATGGCTTGACTTTTTCCAGACCTTCATGTATTACATAAATTAGTCATATTCCATAACACTGTTTTATATAGTTGCCTGACATCCCAGTATTTCAATGCACCATAGTTACTAGTTAATCACTAGTTATGGATACTTGAGTTGTTTACAATTTCTTGCTGTTATGAACAACTTGTTTTTATAAACATCCTTGTTTGTACACCTTGGCACATTTGTCAGAGTATTTCCTTAGATATAAAAAAGTTCCTAGAAATGGCATTCCCTAATCAAAGACTGTATATTTTAAGGCCCCTTAATATAAACTTTGTAATAAGCACTATGCATGTATTTAAATATGTATGTGTAGAATGAGTGCATTTATTTGCACTCTTAGCCGTGGATATAGGAGAGCCTGCCCCACTGCCTTTTACAGCTGAGTGAGCCAGTAGCTTGCCTGGGTGGTCAGGACATCCAACAGAGAGTCCAGGAAGACCCTCTCATGAGGGCTACCTTTGCGACAAAGGAAAGGACAAGAGACAACACGCAGCTGCTGTGAGGACTTCCTGCCCCACCAGCTGCCTCACAGCTGCTGACAACTCCAATGGACTTGATGTCATGAACTATCAAAGAAGAACATCATTCAAAAACAATCATCGGGTATTGCTAGACACTACCGTTGAGAAAAGGTTTGATTTTTAAGTGTGTATCTGTTTTACCTTAACAAACGAAAAGAACAGGGCTGGTCACATTCAGCAAGTAAGAACACTTTTCCTTTGAAAAAAACCAGGGGGAAACAATGAGTAAGGGAAGAGCATCAGTACAAATTTGTAAAATCTGCTACAGATTTCCTGGCCAGGAAGAGTATAATATTAAAATGCCCAAGGCTGGGGGAGGTGGGGCGGGTGGAAGAAATCTTTCCCTTGTGCTTGGCTAATACGTATTTTCCATCATTTCCTGCTGGAAGATTTAAAAGCTATACAATCGGAATGTCTCGGTGGATTATAAGCAAGAACAAAGCATCAAAATGAGTCAGAACAGCTCTCCCTCCAGTGCCTGCGCGGCACTCGTGGGCTTACTTCTACTTCCTGCAGAAAGGGAAGACTGGGGCAAGTCAGAGACACTGGACACGTGTGTGCCACTCACAAGCATGGTTGGGACAGGGCACCGAAATGCAACTCACCCTTGGGGCAAACTAGCAAATACTTTCTTCTACCTCTAGGCCATGAGAGAACTATTTTACAAATAGTTATCTGGCGCTTATTCCTGGCTTGCCCCATAGGAACTCCACACATTCTATGACAAATTGCCTTCATTTTCCAATGGCGAAGCTGAGGCATGCAGAGATTTTTTTTCTTTTAGTATTTGCCCAAGATAGTACAACTAGTAAGTGAGAGAGCCAAGATTCACACCCAGGGAGTTTGGCTCTAAAAACCTATGCTCTTGGTCACATCAGGGTGCCATATCCTGGGACACAGTTATAGAGATGGGGTGGGACTGAAGCCCCCCAGTTACCTTCTGTTAGCAGAGCTAAGAGAGCAAAGAGCATTTAATTTTTGTAAGCTTCTGGTTGCCAAAATTGGTGAATCCACATCTCAGCTCTGTCCTCATCCTCCCACTCCTACCTGGCCCCGACACCCACCTGGGTTCAGAGCCCAGCAAACCTGGAGTTCCCCATCCCAGGTTTGAATCTGAATTTTTACTCACCACCCAAGCAACTTTTATTCTCACTGAAATGTGATCATTATTCTCCTAGAAGCCTTTACTATAAAACCACTTGAAACAATACATCTTGTTTTTCTGACCATTTTGTAGGGGACACAGAAAAGGGAGGGGAAATGCATTGCATCCGCAAAGAAAAGAAAACTACTTTACACCACACCCCCCACCCCGATGTATCTCCATTGGTCCCTTAGCTCCAGGCTGCTAAGAGGGGAAGGCTCTTTCAATGCCATTTCCTGCTTTCAGTTTCCAGGATTGACAACTGTGTTCTTTTCTGAACTTCCACCTGGGTATCTTTAAGATAAGATCGTTGAGATCTCATCTCTTTCTTTTAAGTGGTAAGTGATTTATTTATTTATAAATAATTTGGTATGATGCACCATTGAGATGAGGGATGTGAAATTCCCTTATAAAAATGGAGTGATACATTTTAAAAAGGTTCATTAATATTCCCCTGGAAGATGGTACAGGTTGAGTAACTCAAAATACTGACCTACCTAAACTTCTGATTGCAGGCGCACGATGAAGAACTGGAGGGAGCATTTCTACACATTGGTGACTGACGTTAGCTGAAAACTGGGGCCTCTGCAATTATGTCAGAGACTATGCAGAGTTAATTAGATGCACTTACAAATCTGACTTCAACCAACTTTCTTATAAATGCAAATAGCCCCCTGCCTTCCAGTTTGTTATTCAACTCTACTGGTCTTCCTCTTACTGTTCTACTTTCCGTACTTTGCAAAAGTCTCCAATAAATCTCTATACCCACTGTCTCCATTTTTACCTCAACACCTAGTTCCTCCTCCTCACCTGGGAATGGGGATTCTCTCTCTCTCCAATGTTCCAATGAAACAGATGCCTGCAGGTTCACAAAGACCTCCCTGTTGGGAAACACCATGCATGGATCACTTTCCTCGTTGTCCTGGTCTACCCTACCACATCTGACCTCTTTAAGGTGACCTAGGGAAGAGTTTCAAGCAAGAAGGAAAGGGCTCTTACTCAAAGGCAGACAATATGAATCAATCTAATGGCCTGCTTTTATTCTGTGATACAAGAAATCTATTTTAACTACCTGCATCACCACCTCACACAAGTCACGCAGCTCATACATGAAAGAAAATTGGTAAGCATCGTCCCAAATTTGACAATAGTCCTAAAAATTGACGTGACACTACCAGAAGCAAGGTAACACATTTTTCCACATTATTATTAATACAAAATTAAAGTTCAATCAACTGGTCAGGAAAAAAGACTGAAATAGCTTTGTATTCCCTCTATGAAGAACATTACAAAAAGTGCCATCTTATGCAGAGTTGATAAAAAATTATGTAGCCAACCAATGTAGGGAAAAACAGTAACATGAAAATGTGCAGGGCAATGTATTAGTGACAAAATATACTATCTTTCTGTATATTTATACATGTGGTATTCTTCCAATGTTATTAACTTATAACTTCTTATGATTTATTACTTGTAATAAACATTGACTTTTTAATATAATGCCCTTGTAATTTTGTATTATTTTTTAAGGAGGATGTCCCAAAATTGCATAAGCTCCATCCAGATTCAACCCAAATCTGTATCTTATTAATTACACACTAGCACTTCTATCATAGGAATCAGACTATTAATTCAAGCACTTTGAGGATAATGAAAATGAGGTATCATTATTAGCATCTTGTTAAATGACAGTAATTCCTCTCATTTCTTTCATCTTCCCGGGCCCCCTACCATTTCCCTGGCTCTGAGTATACTCACAACTGTGCTACATGCTGATAATTGAAATAAATAGACAATCATTGAGATAAATAGACAACACCTCTGCCTTAAGTAGATTCAAACCTAACGAGGAGAAGGCACATGAACGTTAATAACTATGCCGTAAGTTTTAACTGCTGTGAAGAGTTAAGAGCACGGGATGGGCAGAGACCAACTCCACCCTGGGAATTCAAGTAAAGTGCCGTAATAAAGGTAATAGCTGAACTGGGCATGAAAGAATGAGGGAGGGAGCCTGACAGAGAAGGGAGACAGCTCCCTATGGGGGAAGTTTGCAGGTTAATTTATGTGAGCAGAACATCAGAATTATTCTCAAGAACACAGGCTGATAGGCTGTGCCGGACCCAAGGATCAGAGAAACAAATAAAAACAAGCCACCACCAGAAAAACAAGCATCACTAGCTTTTCAGAAGAATGAACAAATAGTAAGCATATACCAGGCACCTTCTAATATAAACCAAAATTTATAAACCTTGGAAATTTATAGTTTCAATCTCTGGTATCAGGGAGGCCTGGGCACTGATCCTTCCTGGCTTACTAGATTTGTCACCTGGGACAGCAAATAGTATCTGTTATCATTAAGTGAGGCTCACCTATCCAGATTTTTCTCATTTTAAAGATAAATGTGCATTGCACATCTCTTTGTTCCACTAACAATTAACGTGGGGAAAGTCAGCACCTGTGGCCAAAACAATCAGGCTGGAAGCAGGGAACACTGCAAATAGCCACGGGCCATTCCAAAGAATTCCGGAAATGCTCTCACATGCTCTCACACGTTCCTTCAAGCGCAGGCCAGTTTAAACAAACAGGCAACACACCCGGCATCAACAATGTACACACAGGACACAAGGGCCAAAAATCAAATCCCAGTGAAAAATAACCCTCTGGGAGGAAATAAGACATTGACCCTGGGTAAAATGTGATTCAGAATATATTCTGGAGAAAGTCAAGGTGTCCATACCTTAAGCCCTGGGAGGAATCCACTTCTCAAAAAATAAAAAAATAGTTTATATTTTTCCATTACCATTTGTCTCCTCTATACCCACTTCCATACCTGAAGCAACAGCTTGATCCTATCCTGCCTTAATGAAATCGACTGCTTCTTTCAAAATAAAATGTGTGCATTTCTAAGGAGGGCCATTACCTCCTGGATCTAATCAAAGAAAATTATAGAACCGTGAATTGTGTTATATTTTATCCCAGGAGGTCATTAAACCTGTCACTTTAGAATTAAAAGGTCAACATGAAGTTCTAAAGACACTAGAGAGGAGCCACTGATATGTCTATGTTCTCACAGTAAATCAGTCTTTTGGGTTTTGTGACTAAGGATTCTGAAACTGTCGATATTTGCCAACTGATCCTCCCAAGAAATGCGGCTGTGTTGACAACTGGTGCATATTGGTTGATTTTGCTTAGGTTTTTTAAGGGTTTATTTTGGTAGTACTATGGTAGTACAATAGGTTCACCATCTATATCCTGAAGTACATAACAATTTCTTAGACATGCAACAATTTCTCTTGAGCAAGGAAATGCAAGATTTTGTGTTATCAATCAGACTGACTCACTGCTGGTCATACAAAACTATAAACGTGGGACACCTTGAAACATAGTTATTTCTTAGCTTTTTTCTAATCACTAATTTTACTGAGTGTGCCATGTCAGTAGATTGGAACAAACCTGATGGACAATCTTAAGACAAATAATGGGTCATGAAAAGAGAGGGGCACATCACTTCCTGAAGGAGGATTTGCACAAAATAAGGACTATATCATTTCACTGGAATGAGGCAGCTTTACAGATCTGGTTATGTGACACTTGAATAACAACCAGCACTGCAAGGTCACAGCACAGGGCACTGGGCAGCCCTGTAGCCATACTTATACACATAGTCCCAACTTCTGAAGCCAACATGTACTGAAGAACTTATGGCTCCTTATTGCCAAACTAAATGATTTAACCTGGCCCTGGGACAGCAAGTAGTCATAGCACATCTTTAGGGAAAATATTAGAAAAGTGATCATTTTTGTGGCCTATAAGTGGATCATTATATGGTGACATTAGGTTAAACCTTGATGGAAGGTAGCAATAGTTTAGGTGAAAAAATTACTTTTAAAAATTTACCTTTAAGAGGGAATTCAAAGACAATATAGTAGATAATAGTTGTCACTGAGTTCCAGACACACATCTTCACCCTTATGTTTCCTCCCCATCTCAATTTTAAGAAAGAAGTCCCAGATAGATGTCTTTTGAGGGAACTGTGAAGGGTTTCTACTATTTCCACACCCACCTTGCTCAGGCCTATACTTTCCCAGTCATGTTGGAATGAAAAGCAGAATTTGCCTTAATTTGCTGGTGGGCGAGGGGGGCGGGCGCATCTAGCAGCCCACCCTTCATCCTATCAGCCATCTCAATGTCTCTGTCTGCTTTGGGGCATACCATCTGTTGGGTACCATTTTTATCTTAGAGAGACACTTAGGTCTGATGGTATTAATATGTATAGCAGTGTTTCCTAACTTTCCCAAGTCATGGCACTAGAGAAAATGACAGTGTTTCTACTACACTACAGCAAACAGCAAACAAATAAGGTGGTGTTGTCCAGAAGCAACTGCTGGGGAAGGGGAGGGAAGTGGAGATGAGCCCAGCATTGGAGGTCATGTCCCACAAGACAGTGTCTACACCCCGCAGAACCCAGCCCCTCATCTGCCAGGCAGAAGTCACCTTCAAGAGTGTGGCTGTTTTCAAGAGCTCCCTTGGGAACGTGAGATACTAAAGTCTTCGTGGTAGGGGACGAGGAATCAGTATAATTTCTTTAAAGGTATTATTCTTCTATTGTGAATTATATTTTATCCATTATTTAAATAATGTTGGCTGCTATAAAAACATAAACCAACCATTTACTTATAGCCTTCCCTTCATTTCCTAATTCTCTGACATCTGGGCATGAATGTATAGTGGAAGGAAATACATGGGTTTTAGAGTAAAACAGACCTCCTAGCAAACACTGGTTATGCAGCCATATGGCCTTAGACAGATCCCACACCTTTTCTGAGCCTTAGGTCTCCAGCATTAAATGGGAACAATAATGCCTACTTTAAAAGAGAGTTATGATTTTTAAAAGTTTGAAAAGCTGGTGACACAGAGAAATAGGTGCTTATTAAATACTAGCTTACTTCCTCTCCTTAAGAGAAAATTACTATCAGAAGCTAACCACCCCCACCTATTATCTTACTTTATTCCTTTGTTCTCTGTCACTAGCCTCTGCCTCCTTGCCTTGTTTCCTATATTTACAGTATCTGCTGCCTCAGTTCTTATGTTTTTAATTTCTTCTCTCAAAAAATTGAGGCAATGAGGCAGAAAAGAGGGGTTGGATAGGAATCAACAGATAATATGGCCATTAATTCAACTCCCAGGTCTTATAAGGTGCTGCCTTAATCATTTATTATTTTATTATTACTTCATCAATAATAAAAAAAAGAAATCATTTATATCAAATAAAGAGAAAGAGGACCAATTGGTAGGTGCTCCAGTAATATTTACTTACAGTACAAGTACCTGAGGAAGCAAAATTCAGCTATGGTGTGGATTCACAAATCCGATCTTAAAAAAAAAAAAATGTCAGGGAAAATCTAAAACCAACTTAAAAGAAAGATATTAGGTAGTTACATTGCCTTTCTTATATATTTGTTTCATTTTGCTTCATTCTCATCTGTGATACGGGGAAAACACAGAATGTATTTAAAGTGTACAAATGTTCCCAGTGTTCTTCCAGCCTGATCATCAAATAAAGTAAGAGAAAATGCTGACTATGACAGGGTGGGGAGACAGCACGAACTGCCACACCAATTCAATTTCCAAGACTGGATGATTTCCGCAAAGAATCTGCAGGCTGGACCCCATCTTCTGCCACTTTCTGAAATGCTTCCTCTATTCACTCAGATGCTCTGACCTTAGCTGGAAGGAGGAGGCAGCATAGCATCACAGCAGAATGCTCTGGAAGGGCCACAACATGAACTGCCACTGACATTAAGCAAGCATAGCAAGAAGTTGGAAACCATATGAGTCATCTTCACAGTGGTCTCAATAAAGACGCGGTCCAAAGGCACTACTGTTGCTCTTAAAATTATAATTACTTTTGTTCTCTGTGGTGCCATCCCTGATGAGCCATGTGAGCAACAGGCTTTCTGAAGAGGCTGTGGGAGGGAGGGGGCAGGTTCCCAGCCCTACTGATGAACTTTCAGTAAATTTGCCTATGAGACGAAAGTCATTTTGTAAAGATAAAGTAGATATTAGAATTTTGGGCTCATTTATATTTTTATGGTGATAAGCTTGACTATGATTCTGCAAAGTTTGTTTTACTAAGACATGGTTTGGGTAGAGGCAGGATGGCTGGCTTAGTTGCACAACGACAAGGAATACCATTCACATAAAAATCATCTACAGTGAAAACTGGCCTCTGGGGGCAGGCAGCAATGTGGCCCTGGATGAAAAGAGGCAGAAAGAAGACACAAGAAAGAAGCAAATAGCATGAATTTTTGAAAAATTACTCTTTTAGGCACACTGGAACTTATAAAATGCTTGATCATGAGAGGGGCATGTTAGAAAACAAAGAACATATGTTTGCAATGAAAATGATTGATCTATCAATTTAAAAAACAGAAGTCTACAGTGAGAGAGAGAGAGAATGGGAACTAAAAGTAATAAATATTCTCCCTTATGTTCTAGATAAAAGAGTCAATAGGAGACAACTCAATATTGAGCCCTAACTGAATAACACCAAAAACCCCAGCAAACTAGGCAGGAGCTGAAGAAGAGGTAGGAGAGAAACATTGGTTACAGGAGGAAGAAGGGATTGGGATGAAAATATTATGAGTCCATTCACACACAGCACATCAGCATGCCTCTCTGTACAGAGGTCACCTGGCCTGTTGCTACATCCACAGTCATCATTACCACCAACAGCCAGTAGCAGGGGCTGGAAATATGGTGATCTCGCTGTACAGTGGAAAAGCATTTGCAAAATTATCATCAAAGATAACTTGATAGACAGACTACAGCCTAGTACATCAGAAACTCGAGATGAAGGTAGAAGATAGTCATACACGGAGCTGGCTAATACAGGTTGCATTTGGAAGGGCATTCCATGAAAGATAAACTCAGGGAAGACCTGGCTGGTTTGGAACACTGAAATACTATTTATCTCCAGAGCCATACTTCAGTGAAGTAACAATGTTTTCAAATTTCTACAGGGCTGTTATATATTTGACATTGAGAACTAACACTCTCTACCTTAACTCCAATAGCTGAACATCGTCAGCTGCTCTGTTTTTAAGCTAGGATTATTCATATTGAGTGGCAGAAGGGCAAAGGCTGGGAGTGGAAAGAAAGGAGTTCACAGAAAATCATTATCCCGGCCCTTCAGAAAATCCTGAGTGAGTAGGTTACAGACTGTTTATGCTCTAGTTAATAATACGTAGTCTCTTTTTTAAAATAGCATTTTTGGCCTCTCTAAATTTCAAAGACATACTTTGGAAAGGTTAGTGAATTTTCATATCTAGAAAGAAAATTAAAAAGATCATTACCTTACCACCTTTTTCTAAAGGCAGAAGAATACAAATTCAAACAGTATAGTCAATTTCCCTTGAAAGACTTGGAGGCCCTGGGAGGGAACAATCTGGTCTTCATCTTAGCGAGCCGAACTTAATTTTCTACTCTGGAAGGCAACGCCTGATAGTGCTTGTCTAACATCATTCCACTGAGGCCTCAAGAATCTCCATAAAAGAAACCTTATGCGGAATTTATGCACCTCACATTATGCCAAGGTCCTGAAAAGAGTCAGCATGGACTTGGTGACCATCAGGTTTCCTTCTTGTCCAGGGAGGAGTAGCCTTGGTCACCAGCTGGACCCCAGGGAGAACAATGAGAACCTAGTCAGGGCAGGGCCAGGGGAATCATGCAGGTGTCACCTGGCCAGGCTGTGGGAGTGGCCTTGGGCCAGCCCTCCAGAGAGAACCAAGCCCCGGATTGCTTCCTGATGGGTGGAAGGCCTCCTGAAACAAGAATCAGGAGACAGTGGTTTGAAAATGAATTCTTCCACCTACCAGGTATGTGACTTGGAGGTAGACATGCTTCCACTTTGGACTACCACTTCTCCTCCCTTATGAAATGAAGAACTTGGGCTTAATTCTGGATTGTCAGTGTCGTGGAGAGAGCCAGCCACACGGAGTGGGGAGCTGGCGAGGTGGAGAACACGCACCCTGCCACCGAAGCAGCTGCCACTCATCTCCAGCTGAAAACGGCACCCAGAAATATAGGTGCAGCGTTGCCAAATTTCCAACGTTTTCAAGAGAAGCTAACCACCAGGGATTTTTATGGAAACTCTTGGAATTCATAACTGTTCACACCTAATTCTATTTTTTAAATCACACTCTTGCCCAAATGAAAACTATCTGCTGGCCTGGAGCAACCTGGGGACCATACTTGTCCCCAGGTAGTTGTCAGACAGCCATCTCTGAGCTGAAGATAAATGTAAACTGATTGCCCGATAAATGACATTTTATCTCCTTTATCATGGCATTCCTTTCTTTCCTTTCATGTTTTGAAGTGTTTTGGACTAAACTGCTGGACACCACGCTCAGGTCCTGAATTTCTGGTTTCCTCCCCGCTCTCCACAGAGGCTGCATTTCCAGTCATATCCCTGATGTCCCGGGTACAGGTTCCAAAGGAACTTGCCTTCATTCTCCCCCAATTTGTAGCAACGCAGGCTGTTCATAACACTTCTTAAATGCCAGGCTCTTCTGGGTTTTCACATGTTTCCAATAACCTTTTCCAGATTCTTTGGTTGTCTCCTCTTTTCCTTACAGCTCCTAGAGGTGGGTGTTCCCAGAGACTCTATTGTTTTTTCCTTCTTGTCCTAAGCTCTCATCCGTAACTTCAGCTCCAACATCACTAGGTTGGTTTACATGCACAGAGACCCCCTCTGCTGAGGAGCCCCCACTTTCCATGTCCGGCTGGCATTGGAACATTGCCACTTGGACCGTACTGCCCATTCCTCAGGCTGAAAGTGCAGCGAATTTATTATTTTCTCCAAAACTTCTATCTTGTGTTCCTCTTGCTCTGAAAGATCTCCTACCGTTCGTCCAGTTCCTCTAAGTTAAAACCTTAGTTTTCTTTGACACGCCTGCCTCCCCTCAACCTTCTGTCCTCTGTTCGCAGGCTCCTCCGACCTTGCTGAGGAAGGCTCCCACACCGTGTGTGTGTGCACATGTGTGCAAGTGTGTGTGTGCGCGTGTGCGTGTGTGTCCTTCCTGCTCTCACCAGGGCAGGTTGCCAGTAGGGTGTCACTGCATTGCATTGCATCCTCACCTGCACTGCTTTGTGGAAGCATGAACAAACTCCCTGAATCTGGCATTTCTTTAAACACTTTAAAGATAGCTCTCTGTGCTTTTTGGCTCTCACAGTTTCTAACAAGAAACTGACGATAATGTGTTTTTTGTTTATTTGACTAAAATCTCTTGTTCTCTGGTGGTTGTGATTATCTCTATCTTTCATGACAATGTTGCTTCGAATTTTCTGTTCACCTGTTTTTTTGTTTGTTTTAGGTACTTGTCCTGCTTGCAGTTACTGGCGCTTCTTGGATTGGTGATTTGATACCTTCCTTTGTCGTGGGACAGTTTTCAACCTTTATCGCTTCAAATGTTCATTTTAAAGATCTTATTTATTATTTTTCAGAGAGAGTGGAAGGGAGAGAGGCAGAGAGGGAGAGAGACATCCATGTATGGTTGCCTTTCACCTGCCTCCAGCTACAGACCTGGCTAGAGACCTGGCCTGCAAGCTGGTTACGTTACCTTGGCTGGAGAATTGAACCAGCGACCTTTGGGTTTGTAGGCCAGCACCTTATCCTTCAAATATTTTTTTAGTTATTCTCTTGATTCTCTTCTAGGACTGTAATTACACATAGATTAGCCCATTTACTATTGTCCTACAATCCATGGATGTTATCTTTTTTGTTGTTGTTTCTTTTAAACAGTATTTTTTCCACCTAATAATTCTGTTTGGGTTTCTATTGTTCAGGGTGTATGATTTCTGTCATTTTTACTTATAATCAAGTTCACTGCTTTCCTCAGCTCTATGAAGCCTACTAATGAATTTGTCAAAGGAATTCTTCAATTCTAACATCTACTTTTAAATTTTGAATTTAAAAATGGTCTATGCTTATAGTCTTATCTTTCTTTTAAAGTTTCCCATCTGTACATGGATGTTGTCCATTCTTCTGAGTAGATCCTTTAACATAATTATTTTCATTATTTAAAATCCCTGCCTCATTGTCCTAACATCTCTGTACCCGGATCTTTGGATTCCCTTGATTCTTGACAATGGGTTGTATTTTCTTGCTTTTTAAATTGTCTTGTAATTTTTTTTGAATGAGTTTCAGTCATTAAATGTAGAAGAATAGAGACTTAAGTAACTAATAATTATGCTACTTTTCTGTCATGCCATTTTTGAGGGAGAGGGTGAGTTAATCTAATCTAGTCAAACAATGAACTGTGTCTGACTTAACCTCAGTGTACCACAGACTTCAAATTCCTATAGTGGTGGGTGGCCATTATCTTGGGCTGAGTCTGGGACTGGGGCACCAGGCAAGTTTTCTGTGTTCATGCTCCATCCCCAGCTCTTAGCATGGCTACATGTCCACCCCAAGAGAAGGGCTCTCTCCACACATTACATACCATGCCAGTGGTAGAGAGCTATTGCTTTTTAAAAATATATATTTTATTCATTTTGCTATTATAGTTGTCCCAATTTTCCCCCCTTTGCCCCCTCCACCCAGTACCCCCATTCCCTCCAGCAACACCCATTTAGTTCATGTCCATGGAGAGCTATTGCTTGATAGATCCTCAGGGCCAGGCTTCCTGAAGTAGCTTCTTCTCTTCCTGGCTCAGCCTCAGGCTTAGGCAGGACCTCTACTCCTTGAACTGGAGATAGAGCTTTTCCAGCATGTCTGCCTTCCTACCATGGCAGCCCAACTCTCTGCGTTGCATGTGTGGTTTATTTGGGGGAGGAGTTTTGGTCTCCTCTAGTGATGGTGAACCAAACTGTCTACTGTAAGCCATATGCTAGACATAGCTTCCAGAAATTTACAGTCTCTTTTCATGAGACATATATTGTGGTAAAACAGTGTCATCATTGCTGATATGGAGGTATAGTCAAGAGGAACAATAGAGCAATGGAAACATGAAGTCATGAGAGACAGGAAAGAAAAAAAAACATTAAAATGGCAAATCTACCAATTCTAATGACTCTGGTCAGAGCACATTAAAACTAGTGCTTAACATGAATAAGCTATTAAGGAGTGGGAACTGGAGGCCAAGGAACAAAACACTATCTAATGTATCAAATTAATAATGTTACTCCACTGAGACATAAATGAAACCTTCACTTTAAAACAGCAATAATAATTGGTAAATGTGTAACAGTAGAAATAACCATTATAGAGCACTTAGTAGATAAAATATCCTTAGGTTTTAAAGGCAGCCTAAGTCTCAAGGGTGACTAGAATTTGGAAATTTTTTAAAAAGCAGGAATTAAAAAAAAATCTAACTAAAGCATGTTCTGCTAAGACTACACCCCAAAGGAAACAGGAGATCTGTACTTTTCTGATCAAGTAAATTAGCTGCACTATTGTCTCAATATTCAACAAGTTGATTCTGAAGGGACTGGGCAACTGCATACACTACGTGAACCAGGGAAGGTGTTTTAACCTTAAAGTACAAAACAGATCTGTCCTCAAATGACTTTTTATTTCTCTTCATTTGCTATAATTAGAAAGATAAAAGAGCCCAGCTGTGTTTTGGAATACATCCCAGATATATTAATTCCTTTAATATTTTGTCATTAGCTCTAAGTTTTAACCATCTGTTATAAAAAAAATTAAATAAATTAAAATGCGGGTTCCCTTTTAATTTCCCCTCTAAGATAATACCTATCATGCAAAGTTCTTAGAAGCAGAGAGCTTTTTTAAAATGTAGTCAATGCACGTCTTTATTAATGTTCCTATCAGCTGTAGTTTTTAAGCCCTCTCTGCACAAAAAACTAGCGTCCAGGAACTCTCCTAACCATGACTTTCAGCCAAACAAATGGGCACATTTCTGTCACAATGGTCCCTCTGTATATTTACAAGACAGCCAACAACATTTTCCTGGAGAATATTTGATCACACCATCACATTTGCAAACCTAGTCAGGTCAAAGTCATGTCAAAGGCTGGATGGTAGACCAGAAGCTTGATGGAAACCAGTGTGATACTCTTTCATTTAACAAATTACTGAGCATCTACTCTCTTTCAGGCACTCTGCTCAATGTTTGGGATACATCAGTGAACAAAACCAAATGCCTACATTTGATGGCACCTATGTTCTAAAAATAGGAAAGTGCCCACAAGGGGCATAATTAACCACAAGGATAAATGGGTTCAATAATAATAATAGTAATAAAATTATAATAATAAACATGTGTAAAGTACTTATTACCTATTATGTACTAAATACTCTTCCTTTTAGCATTTTACATGTATTAATGATGGGGCAGTGCAATTACCATCCTAAAGATACTTTGCAGAATGTTTAAATATGGAATGTAGTCCTGTAGTAATGTCAGCCTGGACCTATAACTCAGTCATGATAATCAGCAACTGAGCACCAAGGAACCAACGAGGTGAGAGCCTTCAGTTTTAAAAAATAAAATAAGCCCTGGCTGGTGTGGCTTAGTGGACTGAGCACTGGCCTGCAAACCAAAAGGGTCACTGATTCAAATCCCAGTCAGAGCACATGCCTGGGTTGTGGGACAGGTCCTCATTTGGGGGTGCATGAGAAGCAAACACAGACACACACAGAGAGCAAGAGAGAGAGAGAATAAATAAAATAAAATACCTAATTTTTTTCTTTTGCTCACTCAGCATGTGGATTTTCTTCTGAGTTTACTGTAACAATGAAAAACAATCCAGGCCCTGGCTGGTGTGGCTCAGTAGGTTGAGCACCGGCCTGTGAACCCAAAGGTTGTTGGTTCAATTCCCAGTCAGGGCACATATCCAGGTTGCAAGCCAGGTCTCCAACCAGGTCCCCAGCTGGAGGCAGGTGAAAGGCAACCATGTATTAATGCTTCTCTCCTTTTCTTTCTCCCTCCCTTCCCCTCTCTCTAAAAATAATGAATAAAATCTTAGGGAAAAAAAAAAAAGAAAGAAAGAAAAAGAACAAGAACCCAATAATGGTAACTAGGAATGCAAATCAAGAAATTCTTATGGCATGTGATGCATCTTGTACCATTAAGGGAGAAGAATATTGTTTGGGTAGAAGAAAACTTCAGCTCATGAATTGATGTGTTATTCTCCTGTAACAAGATCCTATGATAAGTATGAAAAATAACAAAATTACATAAGAGAAGCCTCCAGGATAAATATTTTGCATGTCAACCAGAATTTGACTGAAAAGGATTTCCGCTCAGTTCAGAAGGCTGCTGTGGGCTCTTGAGTCTTCACCAAGAGTGCCTGCCCATGACTTTGCAACCGTCAGAGTTGGCAGAGTCCCTGGCACACACAGCATGGAAGGGCAGCTTCTTCACAAATTTGGTTGAACTTATTTGAACCTTCAAATTTAGAAAGACTCAGTGGGGGCCCTGGCTGGTGTGGCTTAGTGGGTTGGGCATCCTCCAACACACCTCAAGGTTACAGGTTCGATACCCAGTCAGGGCACCTGCCTGAGTTACAACATGTCACCCAGTGAGGGGCAAGCAAAAGGCAAGAGATGGATATTTCTTTCACGCATCCATATTCCTCCCCCTCTCTTTTTGCCTCCCTTCTCTCCTCTCTAGAAAAATAAATAAATAAAATTCTTTTAGAGGAAAGAAAGAAAAACTCTGTGGGTCTCATTCATTCAGAGAGAGCAACTGAGTGAGTGAGGAAACCTCTACTGTTTCATTCCTGAGTCTAGAAAAAATGAACTGAGACGAACTCAGAAGAAAACTCATATTGTTTATGAGTTTCATACTTTGTAACATCATCAACTAGGTTGAGGAGAAAATGTTTCCTGTATGGAGTCCACTCTAAGCCAGGGATCTTAGAGACTTAACTTGTCTGGTCTCGAATAGTTGTTACTACAATATGATAAACTAATTGGAATTATTGGGATCTGTCCCAAAACTTGAATAAACGGAAGACCCTTTCCCTGGAATAGGTCCAGACAAAAAGAAAGTTTTAAATTCTGCAGAATTTGGAAATAAGACACTAGTCTTCAACCAAAGAATAGCTGCCCCTAAATCCATGACTGTACAGCCTGTGTTTACCACAGAATTTAGGACATTAATCAGCCTGCTGAAACTCTGCCCTCAATAACAGCCATTTCATTTCCTCAATCCTACTTGAATTACAGTTCAGAGCCAACTAATTGTTTCTTTCTTTCAGCCAAACTACACATGCTTTGAAGACAGTCCAAGGAATGCTAATTTGTTTCTATTGAAATAAAACCTATTCTTTCTTTCTTACTAGTTTACCTCTTAAGTGGCTTTCAAAGTTCTTAGATATACATGGATGTTCATTAATAAAATGACATGAACTCGGCTCACATCACCATTGCCACTGCCTCTGCCTATTACATCTCATATAATGGACAAAATGGAAGTCTTAGTGAGCACTAGCCATCCTCCACTCACCTCCAGAACACAGATTCCAAAAAGGAAAATGTATGATACTAAAATGTGGGCAAAGGTGTATTATGTTTGTTCATAAGACCCATTGTATGATTTGCCTTTGGATAGTGCTTAATTTCATGGTTGTAACGAACATTGAAATCCACCAACCTATTTTTCATTCTAAAATAAAAATTTTGACTTGAGAGTTGTGGTGGCTGCCTTGAAGTAGTTGAATTATTGAAAATTGCCTTAAGATAGTCTCCCATGAAGTATGCATGCTTTTACAAGTTTGAATGCATTTATTTATAAGCTAACATTTTAAAAGTTTGTGCACACACAATGCAACTATCTCTAAATATTTATGAGTGTACCCTGCCATTAAGTCAGGAGACAGTCAGAAATGAAAAATTGTATGAAACATTCTCAATATAGTAGACATATTCTAATATCAGATTTTTAATGAATCAACTCAATATCCTAATACTTGTGTCCTTGAACCTCTTTATTAAGATATGGTTGACTAATAAAAAGCTGTACATATTTAATTTACACTACTTGTAAGCCTGGAGAAAAATATATGCTCATGAACTATCACCACAATTTATGCTATAAACATATCCATCACTCCCAAAGTTTTCTCCCACTTTCTTTATTTATTGATATTATTGTGTGTGATAGGAGTACAACATAAGAGCTACCTTCCTAGATAGTGTTTACATATACAATACAGTATTGCTAACTATAGGCTCTGTGCTACACAGCAGAGTTCTAATTCTTGACTGCATTTCAATGGTTTTTCAGTTTCAGATCATCACTTCCAATTAAAGGAAATGTCTGATATTAAATACCTTCTGAACTATGCCAGAGTTCATAGTCTATTATGAAATTGGCCAATATACCTAGGAAAGCAGACTGAAAAAAGTGGAAGGGTCTCATAACTCTTTGTGAGGCTTGATTTAAGTACATTCTCAGGTCTTGGGTCTAATTATTTATGCTTCTTGGAAATGTGCCTTTAATAGGATTGGAGGAAAAAGTCCCTTATCCATTTATTTTACAAAAAGAAAAATAAATGCTCTCACCCAGACTGATGTGGCTCAGAATTGCCATTATCTGCCCATTATCCCTTTTTTTGATAAAAATTCCAATGGTATAATCAATGAATTCAACTCTAGTTAAACTCAACTACACCATTTTTTTTTCTGAAGCACAAATCTGAACCTTGTGCTTTCTGAAACAGCTAGCAAATTATCTTATCATGGGTGCTATTCCAAGACTATGAAGTATTTTTCTTTTGCCTCAATTAAAGAGTGATTATTTGGACAAAATGTGACTTCTGAGAGGCAAATGGAGAGGGAGTTTCATGCTAAAGTCTTTAGGATACATGGTCCATTTTTCTTCCGGATATTAAATTGCTTGCAAATAGTATTTCAATGACATCATTTTAAATAAATCAGTCACTCATGCACCACATGGTAAAAACACCTCCATATGTATACCTTCCTAGGCACACCTAGTTACATGGCATTGGCTTGAAAATGTTCAGAAATCATTTTAATTAACTAGATTCATAACAGTAATATTTAGATGAATGGCCTTTTCTCCCATCCCAAGATCTCTGAAATATTACCTTGCTTTGGAAATTTTACTGGTTTTTAAACTTGAGTTAACTGTCAGGGTTTTACTCCAAGATCACCAGGTTCTTGAATGTGCTTCTTTTTGGTTTCTCTAATCCTTCACTGGCCCCTGCTTCACATTCCTTTCACTGAGCTCCCAACGCTTGTCAATATAACTTTCTGAATAATGGTTATCACATTCTACCTAACATTCGAGTTACTTCTGCACACATGTCCCCTGCTGTGCTACATTGCCACTATCTTGAGGCTACTGCTCATGCCTAGTGGGAGTCTACATAATTAAATGACATGGTTAAAATAAAATAGGTTACTCATTTGAAAATGCAGAAAAATTTTTCAAGATTATACTTTTTCCTCAAGTGCAGAGGCTGGGGCCAAATGTATGCTGGTGTTTTCCTGACTTACATTTCCACTGGCCTTTTTCTTCCTATACATAAATTTTAAACTGTTATGATGAAATCAACTCTTTCCCCCTTGCAGGTTAAGAAGCTTGCATTGAAAAGAATAATGAAGAGCAGAGAAATGAACACCAATTTTACTTCCTTTTTTACATTTGATGTTCTGTAATGCCAAAATTAGATTCTACAAAGGAAGGATTGAGAGAGAGAGAGAGGGAGAGAGAAAAATTGATTCATGCTGCCTAAAGTTATTTCCCTGAGGAACAGAGGCTTCTTCCCATTAGGTGATCAAATGTAAGAAGAAGGGGACAAGGGACTCTGTACACCACAGATTTAATTGAAACAGCAAGGCATGACCTAGAGCAAAAGAGCAATTAAAACCACAATGTACAGTTCCTTCCCACTGTCCAGCATCGAAAAATTGTTGAGCTTCAGTCTCCTTAATGGAAACATGACTTTTGATGCCATTGTCCAGGAAGCAATTGTCATTATCCCACGGGAAACAACTTCTTTGAATTTGCCTTTGTTCTGTGTAATTGCTTACAATTCAGTAACATTTTACAATCTACATAAAAGAAATATAGTGACATCATTTGAAATCTTATTCTTTAAAATGTTTTTATTAAAAAAATATTGCTTTTTTTCATATCAAAAAGTTTCAGGATGAAATTATTACTTTTTTAAGTAACAAAAACATTATCAACAAAAAAAAGACTTTTAAAAAATTCAAAACTATGTAATATGAACTAAATATTCCTGGGTATTTGTTATATACCAGGGTTGATTCTATTAGTAGAACACTCTATGTAAGGATTATTTTCACTTCCAATGCCAAAATATATATATTAATTCTGTTCTCTCATGTCTTATAGCTTTTTCAAGTGTTAAATTATACAGAAAGAATTCAAAGACAGCAAGGTGAAATGTATTTACTTAAGACTTTCAATATTTTACTAGACTTTTTCACTCTTCCTTCTAGCTAGATTAGCTTGTAAGCCTATAATAAATAGTTTGTGAATGCTTAGCAATAAAATTACTTCGTTTGACTTTCTTGTCTAGGGAAAAGGGGTCAAAGTCACTTAATAGCATATGGTTTAAACCATATCATTCTTAATTCATCATAAGAAAAAATATTTTTTATTATCAGCTATTTTTTCTTCTTTAAAAAACTGATAATTAATCAATTGTTACTTCAATTATGCATACTTATTCTTTAACCAAAATAGGTAGCAATGAATGGGTCTATGATGGGCTAGAGTTAAGAAAAAGGAAAGGAGGAAAAAAAGAAGGAAAGAAGGGAAGAATAGAATACAATGAAAGTAAAGGAAGAAAGAACCTAAATAATGTTTATTAAACTTTTAGCATTAAGTCAGGAATTGGCCAATTGACTCATCAAGTGTAGTATATTGATATGACTCCTGTGAAGGGGGATTATGGCTTGCCCTATTTTGTGAATAAGAGTGAGGAACAGAAGAGTATATCACCTGCCTGGAGCCACAGAACCAGTAACTGGGCTAACTGGCTTTGAAAACCAGCTCTATGTGTTACCAAAATGCACATTCTTTCTTCTCCATGGGGTTGGCTTGAACATTATTACCTCATAAGACAATGAGTTTTGTTTTTTTTTTTTTAAGTCTAATTATATGCATTATTAAGTAGAACTTTTTGCCAAGTAAAAAAATCTCTAGTTCTAATTATTAACAACTAATAACAATTAAACGACCTATGTCCCCAGCCTCTGTGTTTTTGGAATAAATGACAAAAGTAAATGTTGCCTGGACTGCTACACAATGTATGACTCAAAATATTCCTGTGACTCAGAGTCAAGTTTAATCAATACTGACTGGGTACCAAATGGAAGCTTAAATCACATTTTTCACATAAGAAAACAGTAGATAGAAGTCTGAAGAGATGACAGCTTGTCCTTTGCTTTTGAAAAATATCTTAAATATGCCGTAAATTATTTCAAATTCTACTCTCCATTGTGTAAAATAGGAACAAACTGGCAATGTTAGAAACATGTTAACAAGCAAAAAAATCAAGGTGCTCATCTTGCATCCCTTAAAAAAACACAAAGATTCACCATTATAAAGTACTGAAAGAATAAATTAAATGCATGAATAAAACAAAGTTTCTGCATCCTTGGGCAGATTAGTTTTAAATTAGTTCAGAAAGGGTCTTGACACCCACCTGATTGAAGAGTTTAAACAAAAGGTCGAAACCATTCAATTACTGGTTGTTGTTTGGTTGTTGGGTTCTTTTTTTCCAAGTATGTTGACAAGTTATCCATTTGGCAAAAACTTTTCAACTGCCAAAAGCATATTCAATCTAAGACCTTATGTTAATTTGTTATTTTGTTGTGTCTTTCCAGAGTGCCTGGAGCACTTCTTATGACAATATGATTTTCCTTTGGAGAACCCATTTCTTGTGACCCAGGTGGGCGGAATCTGCATGTGGCCATATGGTGATCATATGGTCCACAGCTGACTGATCAGAATATTCTATCCCTACCCCACCCGCAATCACAGGATGAGTACATGACCTAATGAAAGCCAGAGCATTTGATCAGATTTAATACAATCTTGTTTGTGAAAGA
The DNA here is from genome assembly GCA_004026585.1 of Noctilio leporinus. Lineage (NCBI taxonomy): Eukaryota > Metazoa > Chordata > Mammalia > Chiroptera > Noctilionidae > Noctilio > Noctilio leporinus. The sequence goes on along the minus strand of PVIW01000173.1, from coordinate 103,541 downwards.
GTTTTTCTTTCTTTCAAAATTCAAAAGGTATATTTGTGAGGCTCCCTTTTTCTAAGAAATTGAGAACCTGGCTGTCAAACCAACAAAGTAACAGGAAAAGAGGAAAAAGGAACAGAGAAGCAAAGCCTTAAGGATGTCACGTGAAACCCCGAATCTATCTGTACCTGAAGCTGATCTAGTCTTGGGTAGATGACCAGATTTCCAAAAAATTCCCTTTCTCTTGCTTAAGGTAATTTGAGTTGGAATTCTGTCACTTGCAGCTAATAGAATCCCAACTAATAAAAGTATGATGTCATTTCCTAAGTTACTACAAACTGTTGTGCAGTATCTCTTCATTTTAGACAATTGTCATATAACATGAAGCAAGACCAAGTGAAATGGTTGGACTCATTAAAAGATAGCTCAGTTTTCTTTTAATAGTAATTCTGAGAGCTTGAAAAGAAAACCAATGTTGCTTTAATTCAATCACACTGTCAAGGTAATTATGCTTTTCTACATAGACATTCAGTTAAGTTCATGCACATTCATTCTACATCATGAAATTTTAGAATTAAAAAGGATTTTGGAATACCTCTTCCCCATCCTCACTTTTGAGATAAGGAATCTGAAATCTGACAATATTAAATGAATTGTCCAAAGTCATATAGCTAGCTGGTGACAATGAAGCTAAAGTCTATGCCCATAATTTACCAGAAATTATAAAAGAATACTTATTACAGTATTCGCATTATTCTGAAATAAAGTGACTAGAGACTTACTAGGATATTTTAAAAATGGAAATTAGCTTAGTAAAGTATACAAGTGATTCTGTTTATTTACCCATTTGGGGCATCTATTAATTCTTCTGAAATGAGGAGGTACTAAATGAGTCAAAATTCCATTAAACACACACAATGTTACATGACCTGACATGGCCTCTTTGTAATACTTTTGTGTTTTCTTTATAAATAACTACTAGATAGAAAAGGGTAGAAATAATGATATTCTAATGGGAATTAGTAAATTTTATTAGCTGTGAAAGCTGAATTATGAACTGAGTAAAAATAATGCAGATTTTTTAAAAAATGGTTTTCCTTTGGATAAGAATGGCTCATCATTCTTCCTCCAAGTTGGTAGGCCAGGCCAAATCATAAAATAATAACTACATTCCAGGAACCAGACAATAAGCTTAAAGAATTCTAATAGGCAAACAGCCTTTTTGATCAAGTTATTAGGTGTCCACTGGTTGGAAGAGCGCAATTTTTACCTATAACCTTATTCTATATTTATTACTGTTCCAACGGGCATAATTACTATAAAGTATTTAGTATGCATTTGCATATTTTTAAACAACTGTCTAATCTTCAGCCAAGACATCCTATTAAACCCAAAGTGAATGAGTTATTTTCTTTTTTTTTTCTTTTAATTTTATTGTTGTTGTATTACATCCATCCCTTTTTTTCTCCCCTCTGTCCCCCTCCCCACCCACCCTTTTGAAAGAGTTATTTTCTTTCGAACTGTTACATAATTACCTGGAGCAAATGTATAGCCCTAGACAAGGAAACAACAAAGAAATCAGGTAACATCCAAAGTGGCCACAAGAACATGAAGGTCATTGGGACATGTAACATTTTAAAAGCTAAGTGGATATTCACTTAAAAGCCTCTCTCCCAGCAATTTTTAAATTTAAAACTATTTTATTAAAAATGAGCCCTGGCTGGTGGCACAGTGGATAAGGTACCAGCCTGCAAACCCAAATGTCACTGGTTCAATTCCCAGCCAGGACACATAACCAGATTGCAAGCCAGGTCTCCAGCCAGTTCTGTGGCTGCAGGCAGGTGAAAGGCAACCATACATTGATGTCTCTCTCCCTCTCTGCTTCTCTCCTTCCCCTCTCTCTAAAACTAATAAATAAAATATTTTTTAAAAAGAAAAATGATATTAACAATCTATTTCTATCAGGGTAAACTAGCTTAAAATAAGTTATTACTTTTGTTTTATGTTTCTAAAAAGTAAATGCAGCTCCACAACCAAATGTTACCATAATTTCTTAGCCCATCCTCCAATAGCCAGCATGGCAGGAATCACACAGTGAACATACTGGCCATGGTATTAAAAGGATGAAAGGCCTAAATTATTATTTGTTTCCAACCACAATCACTGTGTTTTTCTGTATTAGAAAGCTATTTATAGCTATAATGATGAATCAGCATTTGTGAACGGCCAAAGCAGGCTCTTTCCAATAACTAGTAGCTTAAAGTCTGGCCAGAACACTCAGCACACAGGCAGCCAGGGACGCTGTCGCTGCAAACCCTTGCCTGTTCCCAAGCTCCGCACCTTGCCCCTCCCTTCCCACTGTCACGCTCACCAATCGGCCCGCCCATGAGTTCAGCCTGGCCCTCTTCACGTCTGAAGCTCAGGGCGTTTACAGATACTGCTCACGCCTCCAACACACACACACACACACACACACACACACACACACACACACAGACGTTCCCCACTGTTAAACCATCAACTCTCTCCTGGCAGAATGAGAAAGTCATTCCGTCCTCTCGCTGTTCTACTCACCGGGTTGAGACAAGTTGGTAAAGGGCTCTTTCAAAGTGCTCCTGCACGCAGACCGGTTCTTCGTACCGGCCATGACCACGTGGCTTCGTGGACAAACACCATGCAGGGTGCAGGCCTGCTGCCCCGCACATGCTGCCCCCTCCCCCAGAACGCTGCCTCTAGGGCCCCTTGCCCTGCCCCTGTCCCACCCCGAACTTGTTGCTGTCGCCTCCCATGGCCCTGAGGACATCGGGGTGCTTAGGGCCAGCCAGACCCGGGGTGCCTGTGGGCTATTTCAAGAGGCCGTAACCTGCAAGCAGCGAGGTAGCCCAAAGAAGGAGGTTTTGATAAAAAGTTTCAGAAAAAGACTACATGCCTCTCTCTCATTGGCGAAGTGCTACTAATGAATTAGAGGACGGAAACTGGAAGACGCACGGGGTCTGGCGAAGCAACTTTCATGTCCGTCAACCAACGCCTAGCATTGTTTGGCTGCTGCCCCCCGCCCCACGCTCTCTTCCTCCCTCTCTCCCTTTTTTTTTAAGAGTTTTCCCACATCCTGCAGTTTTAAAGTGCAAATAAATACAAGACCTAGGCACTGTTTGGATTCAGTGTTTTCACTTGGAACCTGTGCCTTACAGATTATGACACGCAGCACACAGAAAATGGGATTAGAAAAGGTGCTGTGGCCAAAGGGTTGTCCTCGGGCTGTAGAAGGCAGGGAAAACCCTTCATTATTCTTCCCCTCCCACGGAGGAAGCTCATGATAGCTAGGTGTCACCTCTAATGTCATCGTCTCCGGCTCAGGTTTTGTCTCCCTGTCTCCCTCTTCCCTTCACTGTCTTTCCCCCACCCACACCCCTCCTCCTCTCTCTCCTTGGCTCCCAGGACTGAAGAAAGGCAGAAGAGCCTAAGAGTGGATCCACCATTCCCTAATGAATTAATAACCAGGCCCTGCCCCAGCCAGAAAGGACTTTTCAATTCCAAAGAGAATGCTCGGAATCTTTAAAAGATGTGCATTAAAAGTTAAACAATTTGGTTCCTCTTATTGTTATTGTTGTGAAAGCTGTTAAAATATTTAGGTTTTAAAGAGAGGAGTTCAATAATTGTTCACATAAATCAGTGTAAATGTCAGCTAATATTTTTAAATACACTAAGAAAAGTTACAATGAAAATAGAAAAAAAAAACATCACTGTTTCCATCTGCTATGTAATGTGAGTAGAGAGCTATTAATACAAAGGTGGTGTAGCAGAATCCTTTTTTCTTTTTCTTTGTTCTATAGCAGAAAAAAAGACAAATGCTTTTGTTTAAAATTATAACCAGATATCTAAAATTAAGAAATAGTCGTTTAGGTTTTATGTAAATAACCATATAACATCTTTCTCATGACCAAGCTAAGTAACATATTTCCCTTTATAATCATACTTATTGCAGTTTTGACACATGAAACACAGATACACTAGGAAAGACAGGAAAATAAAGCAGCACTTATAGTAAGTGCTTAAGTTAATGCAATTGCCCATAAGAAATCAGTGAGATTTTCTCAGTTTAGTATTCAAGTCACTGCACATCCTACAGAAGCAAGCCCTTGAACAAGTTCCTGGGATGGACAGGTAACTTGTTCAAGGCCCATCTTCTAGTAAACAAAAGGTACTCTGCAAGGCTGCCTAGGACTCGCAGAAAAGGAGGCTCCTGGGGAGATGAAGTTTGACAAAAGTATCCAGCAAATAATATTATTTATCAAATATCACTTTGACTTCCTTTCTGAAGCTCTTGTTTTGTTGAATTTGGGTGTCAGAACATGTGTGCCAAATAGGGAAGAAATTCTGATAAAAGGCAAACTAACCGGAAAAGGAAGCGTTCGGGCCGGTACTCACAGCCACCCACGCAAACACGCGCAGAGTCGTGCACTATGGACACTCTTGCTGGTTGTTACTATACCAGCAGGTAACACAGTAAAAGAAATGTTCAATATGTAACTCAAGTGTCTTTACTAGTCATCCATGTAAATGCGGCATCATAAAATTATTTGACTTGTAAAAGTAACTTGATTACAATGCTAGGATAAGTCTTTTACACAATTTTACTCCTAAGTGTAAAAAGGTGACAGTACATAGAAGCACATTTATATTGCAAGCTGAATAGCTGATGTAAAAATGGGAAAATTCTAAGATATTTGTTAACTTGAAGCCCAAGCTAGTGGGGGTGGGGGTGGGGATATGTCAGGAATCCCCAACTATAAGCAGGATTCATTCATTCATCAATCAAAATCTAGTTGGAAAAGTCTTAATTAAAAGGAAGTAGACACATGCACCTCAACCCAGCAATCCTTCTTCTGAATATATGCCCTCATAGGTCCACAAATGAATATGTATAGGGATATTCACAGAGACTATGGTGACAAACAGGGAGGAACCCCAATACCCATCTTCAGGGAATGGTAAAGTATCAAATGTGCACACAAAGGAGTCCAGTCAGAGGCAGACCTCATGAGTCAAACTTATATTTAGCAGCAAAAAACAAAATACTAAATTTTGTTAAAGTAAGGATTTAATGAGCTATGTAGCATAATATCATTTATATAAACTTTAAAACATACTAAATATTATATATTGTCAAGAGTGTAGTTAAATTTGCCTATGTACATGTGGATAAATTATATAATTTTAGGTATGTATCTATATACACATGTACACATAACAATAATTATAGGAATATGGATTAAGAACATTAGAGCAGATAAATGTCTGTGAGGCAAGGGAATGGGAGTGGAGATGGGGAACAATGTAGAAGAGCCACAGAAAACAAATAAGAGGCTTGTGGCAGTCAATCTCTGACATTGTGGGCTGTGAATGAAAATCAGGATTGACTCAGTTCTGCACGCATGACTAAAGCAAAACGAAACAAAATAAAAATGCACAATAGACTTTGGAACTATGGTTATTGACATTAGGATAAATCAACATATCTAAACCACCAGCCGTATGTCAAAATAAAATTCACCTGAAGGGCAAGAGTATGACATTGTAGAAGACACAGCACCAAGTATACGTAGATAGGTATAGATTAGAGATAAACCTAAGCTGTAATATAATATACAGTCAAGTACAATTTGGAAATCTTATAAAGCTTATACCGAGATACTTTATTTGTTAAATTTACTTATGGGTAAAAGAGAGTCAAGTAAGGACAGATCCTCTGGACAGTTCACTGCGGCCACAGGGCCCTCAGGGTGCACCTGTACTGAACTTGGGGGTCCAGGATTGTCACTGAGAGAGCCACCATCACCTAAAACAGTCACATGGGGCAGCACTTGCACTACTTCGCTACATGTGGTGGGAGTTGAACCACTAAGTAGAAAAGAAATATCCCTGTATATGGAATTCTGTCTCAGTGATGTTGTTGTTTGAGGAGGAATAGTCGTGTGGGATCTGCATGAAGACTATGGCCATATCCCCAATTCACTTCATGTGGATCAGTCATAGTAACACTACACATTGTCTGATAGGAGTTTGCAAAATTCTATAAAAGTTGTCTCTTGTTAAAGGTGACTAATCAAAGCTGTTCTGAGTGATCTGTAATCATTACCCAACCAAGTACTATTATGGACACTAGAGAGTCTCTATGACTTTTCATAGAAAAAAGTCTCTTTGAAAATACTTTATTATTTCAATTTCTGATGAAAACAAATATATATCTATTATATAATTATAGTTCTAAAACGGATACACTATCCTACTTAGATAACAGAAGTAATATTTAAAATGTATTAACATGTCTTCATTGCTACAGAAATTGAATTAAATAATACATAAAAGTGGCTAGCACTAACTTGTTTTCAGCAAATACATCTTGGGAACATCGTTTATTTTTAAATCCATTATTCCTATGCATCTTACCATTACTTATAACATTTTTTCATGAGAATGTCTTGAGAAGTTAGTGAAACCACAAAATGTCAATAATCATTATAAATGAAGTTAATTCTTATAACATAAAGATAGTAAATTATTTGAGGGATAATCCAAGTTCATTAACCATATCATCTCAACATTATAACAACATTTACTGAACTGAGAATTTTAGCCCCAAACACAAGAAGTTATAGAAACCAACCTCTATGAGAGTTAATCAATAAATTAACACTGCCAAAATTCTCACTCTAGGCAAGTTGCAGGAAGCTACACCAAAAGGAGAAGATTCAACAAAATGCATCAACTAAAAAGTCTCAAAGACATATAAACTTCAAAGTGTGGATTTTCTAGGAAATGAAAGAGAAGTTTAGGTAACCATTCACTGACCATACACACACATACACACACACACATACACATGCAAAATAGTAACACTGCAAAGTGTTTATCCCACCACCTCAAACAATTTGCTTGACAAGAATTATATATAAAAATCACCATATTCATGAATGGCTGCAAAGCCATATTTTATACCTTGGCACTAAGTGGATGAAACCACAGTAGGTGAATTGAAAAATTTGCTTTCTATTGTCTACCATTTCCCTATTAGGAGATTGTCTACAAATGGTGAAGAGCAAAAATCTAGACAATGTATTATATATTATCTTTTTTTTTTTTTTTTAACTATGAAAGTGTGCAGACTAGGAAAGTCCTTAGATAGTTAAATGGTCACGCTAGAGAGCTTATCTGCAATTTCTACAATAAATGGCCACCTTAAAAGTTTTTTTTTTTTTAATACTGAGAAGCACTGAAAAATTTTGTTGGTTTTTTTTTCCCCTCTCCCCATTGCAACAGAATGAGGGAATGAAGCATTTTCTTGGACACTGAGTATAATTATAACTAATCATCTCCTTCTCCTTGGAGCAACATTCGTTGACGTTCCTTCATTTTAGGGTGGCTGGCTGACACAATTCAAATATAATTACTCTTCTTGCATGATAAACTCCAGCACCGTGAGCAAATACCGTATGTCTCATTGTCAAGTATGGCTAGACAGCAGCACTGTAATATAGACCTTTCAAGCCCTGGTGTAGCCCCCTGCCTTTGAAATCTGTGCGATATGACAAAACTGACTTTCATTTCCCTTGGACTTTCTCAAGGTACCCTTATTAAGAAGAAAAAAAAAGCCTAAAACCCATAAATTTAATCTACTGCCTGCCAATCACAATGGTTTCTGCTGTCAGACACTCACGATACATAACCACAAAATTTAAATGTTATTGTTTCATACAAGAGGAAAATGTTGCTCACGACTACCCCAAACAGTCATGTGACAATTCAGTGCGTATCCTTTGTTTGCCTCTCCCACCGCTGAACAATAGCAAGGGCAGGAAACCTGTACCCGATGGACCCAATGCAGAAGAAGCTACATGACAATAAACACTGAAGTAGAGCATTTTCCCCAGTTATCTTGTAAGAGACAATTGCATGATGACAAAAAGCTTGTTGCCAAACATAGATTTCCTTTCAGCTTAATAGTCATGCCTGCTTATTTCCTTTTCAAATGATTTCTAGTGTTTTTTTTAAAACCAAGCATTATTTGGATGACCATTGGAATAAAACTTTCACCAACTTTGGAAAAAAGAAATAGTGCAAAAAGAAATAATAGAATTCATACAGCCATGAATGTTGAGTTTGGGGAAGAAACAATAGCTTGAAACTTAAAATGAAAAGTTTTCCACACAGTTCTACCAGCCCCAAAGACCTATGTTTTCATTAACATAGTAAAGTATATGGCTTTCTTGCACATGTTCTGATTAGCGGGTTTGAAAAAAACATATTTCGTGGATGACTACAAACAAACTTGATATTTTGTCCCTATTGGATTATGGTGAAAAACCAAATGTAATTTCATTCTACTGTTTTCTGGGACCGTTATCACCATGGGCCTTTCAATTCTACATTTGTGGTTTGTTTTTCCTGAGTGTAGGAAAACTCTTTCCCTGAGTGTGTAGTACTGTCAAGTGAATCTATGTCACATCAAGATCTGTGTGTTTATCTTAGGCTGCTCTGTAGACAATTACAGGCAGCTGGCTCTTCATTTCTTGACCTTCTAAAAACTACATAAAGTAATCATCAACTGTTTTCATTAGCAGTTGGATAGGCTTAGCGGATGAAGGACCAAATTCTGACCACGAGGCTGTTTTGCTTCTTGGGTGGAGAAACAAATTGGTTCAGCACATCCCCTGGCCTCATTCCTCCCTAATGGAAAACAGTGAAATCTAAATAAAGTTATATTAAATTGAGAACAAAAATTTTTGTTTGCTCTACACATATGAGCAAATAAATCTTCAACAGTTTTTGCCTCCAAAATAGGCAGAAATTTACTACCCTATTCAGTTGGAGAAAGGGCCCACTCAGAAATGATCAAATTTGTGTGGCTAGTAGCAATTGAAGGAAACCTACACATGACATAAAATGGAACCTTTAGCCACTGTATTTGCAACTCGTCATAAGAGAATGTCTGATGCAATAAATGAATATATGGTCAATAAAAACAGAAAAAGCACACTATGGAGATTTGGACTAATGTGTTATCTAGTAACCCAGAAAACTCAAAACTTCATTGCTGACCAGGCCCACCCACCTTCTTATTAAACAATGACATTTTATTAGGAAGGGTCTGATGATCTGCAAAGGGCCTTTCGCATTTTCTATGGGGCACAATTCTAGCAATCAACATGCAGTCACACTAAAGTACCTTGATGACTTTCTCCTTTTGTTATGGACAAAACTTGTGCTGAAGCCTTTTCAACAGCAGCCTCATTTTCAACATAACCTTTCTCTTCCCCTAGAATATAAACTTTTGCCACTCTGAAAGCCAACACATCCACTGTGCTGATTTCGGGCATTCATTTGATTCATAATATTTTTCTCTTGGATGCATTTACACCTAGACTTCGCCGGGTGTACTGCCCAAATGCAGAAGTCATTTAGAAATCAAAGCTAAATAAACAGACAATTCCACCCTGTGGACTACAAAGCACACTCTCCTGCCCACATAACTTACTACAAAACGGTAATAAACCTGACTACACTCAACTGACCTACCACCCATAAAACATCTAAAATTCAGCAGTTTGAACTAGTGCAAACTGATTATATAAGTGCATCTCCAGCCCCAAAATATAATAACAAACAAACCTAGGAAGTAAAATTAAAAACACAAGAAAAGTGATGGAGAGATTTGCATTTGGTTTGCCATGTTGCCTCTACTCAAAGGCTGAAAATTCTTCGCCTTGCAGATTTAAATATGCAGCAGCTCAGAAGAAGTTACACAATGTTTCCATCAGCAGAAGATGTGGCACTTAGGGAAAGCATCAGGAAAATAAAAACTACAGACGAAATAGGCATATTTGCATATTTCACTTGAAATTAGGCTATGTTGAAGCATATTGGGAACTCATATGCATTGGATGTCAGCTGAGTTACTTTTCTTTCCCCCCAAGGTGACATTGGTGCTTGTCTTACCAAATATGATGCAACTGACAAGTGTTTTCATGTAAGGAAGATATATGCCTCCCATCACCTTGTCAAGCTGAGTGAAGGCAAACTCCAGCACATCCTTTCACAAGTGATTAGGTGGTCGGAGTCATTAAAAGTCATAAAGTTAGACGGCAGCGGTGTGCCATGCATATATATGAACTCATCCAAAGCTGTCCTCCTTGAAGCAGGTGATAGCTCTCAACTTTGCCTCTGACCGAGTCATAAATTCTTGGCTGAGCTTTCTTGCTTTTAGCATACCTTTGAAATTACACTGAGCAGTAAAGGCAGCTTTGGCCAGTCTCATTGTCGCCTGCTTTGCCAACCAAACGTCTCACAACTGGAGGCCCGAATGTCTGACTCTCGTTTGCTACCACAAAGTAAACAACCAGATTGTCATTATTTGCTCTTTCACAGCACTTTTTCAGTTTTCAAATGCTTTCAAAAGTCTTGTCACTCAGCCCATTTTAAAATTTTCTTACAAGGCAACAAAAAAAACTGGGATGGTATTTAATTCTTCCATGAAATGAGGAAATTACGGCACAGAGTTGAAGTGACAATTGCCAAGAGTCTGGACCATTATGGTTAATCAGGAGCAGAGAACAAAGTCTAAATTCGTATGCTATAAATCTCTACAACAGCAATTTTCAACCAATGTGTCACAAGAATTTTTAAAACTTAGTAATACCTGACTATTTAATCAGGGGCACTTGCCTTTTCCCTTAGATCGTCAAAGAAAAAATTTGCAACAGCCAATGCAATATAACTGTTCAGTGCAAATGAATCAAAATTATGTTTATTTTTTATCAAATCAGCAAAAAATATCTTCTGGTGTGCCACTAATTTATTAGTTTATGTATGCCATTAGATAGAAAAGGTTGAAATCACTGCTCCACAGTCTTCCCACTTTCAGCCTTATCATGGCCCAATAAATAAATTTGATTTTATATAAATCTGATTTTTAAAGTACCTTAGATAATATGAATTTGAAACTTTTTAGCTGTACCATTTGTCTCAGAAATTCCACATCTAAGAATCTGTTCTAAAGAATTAGTTAAATGTAGGGCAAAAATGTACATGCAAGATGTTCAGTACATCATTATTTATCAGAATCAACAACTGCAAACAACCTAAATGTCCAAAAATAGGGAATTTTTGAGGTTCTTTTATTAAGTATTACAAAAACAAAATATATTTATGGATCATTTTTAATGCCAAGAGAAATAATCATGATGTAATGTTTGTGAAGACAGCAAAATACATTTTAAGATCTCAACTCTGCCACATATATTGCTATGGTAATGAAAAAAAAGTAGTAACAGAATGCTACTTTTCTTGCTGCCTTTTAAGAGAATTTTAAGAAATACAACAGAATGTTAACCAATATTTACCTCTAAATTTAGATATTGCAGGAAATTTTAACTTTCTTTTATAAAACTTGTATGAATTTTCCAATTTTTCTATAATGAGTATCACTTACCTTGATAGTTAGAAAAAGTAAATAAAACATTGGAGTATCCAGGTGGATATATTAGAGAGTACAACACACCAAAGGTCTCTTGCAAATTAGCTGACCATAGACTACTCAATATAAGTAATTTAAATAGTTTAAAAAATGCATCACAACAACATAGTCACTCAATGCCAGCCCAGAACGTATGAGCTTTGTCTCATTAAGGGTCTGATGTCATGGCTGATGCATTTTTAAGAATTGGTGCCTAAATGTATCTGAATGCCCTTCTTAAAATAATTTTATTTTCTTATAAATACTTAGAAGTTTGTTCATCTAGCATAGATTAGTCATAATCATAACTGAACAAGGTGTTGATTTGTAACTCTACAAATTTAATCAAACAGTGTTGAGCACTGCAGCAATTAAGAAGTGCCCAACTTCTCCTGAGCTGGTCAACTAGAGACAGATCAACTCACTTCAGCCTTCATAAAGTTTAGGCAACAAAAGGTTTTCTTAACCATCACACATTTAAAAGATAAAAAGCCAAGATTAAGATTCATGTGCCTTGCATAATTCCTTAGATTGCATTTTCCATTGTTATGGACCAACAACAAAACACAAAAAGGCCCATGCTATTGACTATGTTAATAAAACAAAAACAGAAATGTCCAAGCACCTACCAAGTAGACATATGTGTATGTATAAGAGTATGACTCTTTTGTACCAACATACAGATTTAAAGTTCAGGTTGTCATCATGATCATTACATACAGCAAACAGTTGATGTAATTTCTTGCTCAGTACTCCATAGTTGAAATGCTTTAAATATTCAAGCGTATCAGGTACGTGGCTGAGAAACTTTCAGGAGACTTGGTTAGAGGAAAAAGCGGCTAAGGAAAAAAATTCTGTGCCCCTGGTGCTGGTCCACAGCTCTTCTCCCCAGGGCTGTCCTAGGGAAGAAACCTTGTGGTAGCTACACTCTCCCAAAATGAAGCCAGTTTGGTATTCTGACCACACATATTCTGATCCTACTTTTTCTTTTACAATAGACAAAGAACTTGAGTTATTTAGAAATTTTGTTGCTGGTTGTCATGTAGTAAACTCAACAATAATCTCTTTAAAAATATATTAAAAATAAATTATTATTAATATAAAGACTTTCTCTTACTTCTCATTCATAAAAGCTATATTCAAATACAGCCCATAAGAAGGTCCTGTGAGTCTGCCTTTTCTTCTCCCTGTATATTCATTTTGAATCAGATGGCTAATTAATAGTGAAATCGACAGAAGCTGAGCTTCAGAAATTAAAAAAAAGAAGTAAAATTCTTAATCAAAAAGTGAACGACCAATCCCTGAAAAATTCAACTTAATAATATAATTGATAATTCTAGTTAAACTTAATTAGAATAAGAATTTTTTTCTTATTTTAATTCTTACACTATTTTTCTCATTGAAAAATCAATAACTACTCAAGGCAGAAAAATTTGTAAAATACAGAAAAACATAATGAAGGAAATAAAATCTTCTCACATACTCCCAAGGAAAAACTATTTTTACGAGTTAGTTGTTCCTTTAATGATTTTATACATAAAAAAGATTTTAAGTGCATGAATGTGCCATGATTTATCTAAATATTCTCAATTGTTGGATACATAGAGAGGGCATCTAATATTTCACTAGTATTAACTCTGACATGAAAAATCAGGGAAAATAAATCTTTCTGCATATTTGTGATTTTTTTCTCTTTAGAATAAATTCAAAATAGTGAAATTACTGAATTTAAAGAGTGTGAGCTTTTTTAAGGTTTTAAAATATATTGCTAAATGGTCCTCCATAAATTTTGTACCATTTTACTCTCCCAAGATAAATGTTAGTGAAAATGTCTTTCAAAGTATTCCTGTTAGCCTTCTCTTTGTCTTTAAACAATAGGTTAGCTACGTGAAAAGGTATAATAAAAGCTAAAAGAGCATTCTATCTGTCTAGAAATTATTTATGCCTTCTCACACACTCAAAGAGAGCACATATGTCTATTGTGGGGACTGAATCCATCCGTAATGAGCGCATCATACGAGGCACAAAAACATCACTGGTTACGTACACCACTGATTTCTATCTGAATGAAGCATGAGGAAATGCATTTTGGATTTAGTGCATCACTGGCCTTCAGAGTTTTAAAATCCTATGAATTGCACTATTCTGAATGACTTAAGAGCTCTCACAAGGTAGAAACATTAACAAATCCTATGTCTGATGCATCAGGCACACAGAAGGTACTTAGCCAACCTCAGAAAGGTAAGATTTAAAGGGGTGAAAGGACAGGCTCATTGGTCAAAGTGATGCCAGACACTAACGTCCCTCACAGCAAGGCTTGTAACGTGCCAAAAAGCATCAGAGAATGAGTGGATACCAAAATGGTAGTATTTTATTTCATAGCAGATAATAACAAAGGAAAAAGCAATGCAAAGGAGGGGAGGGCAGGGAGTCAAGGTCAATCAGTGCACCTTCTTGCCATACCAAAAAGAATAAGATGAGTTTTCTATGGGTGAGGTTCTTAATCCGAAATATCCCCCAGATGATTCTCTTGTTCCCAGACACCTCCAGGAAAATGTTCTGGTATAGCTGAGCTGTATGCTTGCTGCTGTCTCCCCGCAGTCTCCCCAGAAGGTTAAACACAGGCCTGGGAGCTACCCAGTATTTACATTATTCCTCTCAGGTGGCCAGCGCGGCCCTTGGTGACATCTCAGTCATTCTCTAAGTCACAAAGCTAAATGGATGCATCACAAGTGTGTGACTGCAGTGAGCAAGGACCTGGCAGCACCTCTGAAGATCAAGTTTTTTTTTTCAATTAAAGTATATTTTATTGATTTTGGTATTACAGTTGTCCCAATTTTTATTCCTTTGCTCCCTCCCACCCAATACCTGCATTCCATCTGGCAGTACTCCTCTTAGTTCATGTCCATGTATCATGCATGCATGTAAGTTCTTTGGCTTCTCCATTTCCTTTATCATCTTTAACATCCCCTTGTCTATTCTGTAGCTACCAATGTGTACTTTTTTTTTCACATCCAGATAATTCATCATTTAATTACTGCCTTCTGTCAGCCTCTCAAATTATATTAATGCAAAGCTTTCTTCTCATTATTGCAAAGTGCTTATGTTAATTCATTTGCTTAAATATTTACTTTTTTAAGTAATATCAATTGCACTATTATCAAACAAACATATGCACAAATACATTTATACACATACATATTTTTACAAATATTACACTAGGAAAAATAGTTCTACTCCTGTGACAATATCTATTAACACCATTAATTAATTGCCTTCAAAAATTCTATTAGAAGTATTTTGGTCTAGTTTCTTTCACTTCTTGTCCCTGAAAAGAAAAAATCTCGTGAAGATCAAATAGCTTTGAGGGGATTTCTGATACATGATTTTATTAAACAGATCATAGACATGGGTTGTCCTTGCTGAATCACAGGTGTTCACATGATAAACAAAACATTCATATTGGTCCTGGGACCCCCAACATCAACAGAAAAGCTCCCATTGGAGATGTCCTGCATACTGACCTGCATACTGTGAAAACTACAAAGAACTTTTCTAATACTTCTAGGGTTGATTATCGATTTTTAGTTAAATACTTCTGAAAGACTACAAAGAATTACTACATATGTCTTAAATTTATGAAAACCACCGCGGTATAAAGCAGAAAGCAATGGAGGAAGCTGACCCGAGACGGGTAATGTGAAGCAAGCGTCCCACTGCAGCAGCGGCTGGCTGTCTGGAGCTCGCATTTTGCTCTCCTCCTCTCAGCTGGCCTGATCCTACTGCTCAAGGCAACGTTCTCTTTCCAGATGGAAAGCCATCCGCCTTCTGGGTACATGAAACCTCCAGCAAAATCACACATGTGAGGACACCATTACCCAAACTCAACAACCCAAGTCTTACACGAAATTCAAGTTGGACTTAAAATGGAAGCAAAGGTTAAAACCAATTGGTGGATGTAGGATTGGTCCTCAAGTGCAATCTCTTCAAAGAGGGCAATTTCCTAACACAAATTTCAGCTACAAGCTGCGATACGAGGTCTGTCGTGAAAGTATCAGCGGTGCAAATTGTTTTAATTATGCTGATATTGGCTTGATACTTTCGGGACAGACCTAGTGGGTCTGGTGGGGACTGTCATTCAAATATATTCTATAGAGAGCAGTCACTCATTAATTAGTCCAGCAGTGGGATTTTTCATCCAGGTTACAAATCTTATCACCTACGTAATGCATTGTCTATATTATAGGATGCTTCTGGGTAACTTTAGTCAGAATATTTCACAAAAGCATTCTATTATGTACGTTCATGGTTTTTTTTGTTTGTTTGTTTGTTTTTTGTAAAAATAAGGACTTGTACTGATTTCATTTGGCTGTTCTGTTTTCAAGGGATAAAATATATACTGTTCTTAACTAATGTGGCTCTTATTAGATATTTTTATACCATGAATAAAAAAAAATGGCACCCAGATATATCTAACTCTAAACCCCTTTCCTTTTTCACACCACACTACTTTCCCTGGTTGGGCCTAGTTCCTCTCCCAATTGACCATGAACCTCTCTATCACAGCAGTAAACACATATTGCCTTGGAGGACAGTCAGTTATGTACAAGTACATCACTAGGACAGCATGTGCTTAATAAATTGCTTACAAGAAAGAAAAAGAGTGAAAAGGAGGGAGGAGGATGGAAGGAAGAAAAGGAAGGAAGGAAGGAAGGAAGGGAGGAAAGGAGGAAGAAAGGAAGGGGAAAGGAAGAAAGTTAAAGGGGGCATTTTTTCACCTTTGTGCAGAAGTGTCAACATTCACTGCCTCCCAAGGGAGCTGGGAGGTGTCATGTGCACAGGTACAGCTATCAGGTGAGGAGTGGAGAAGTGTGGAAGGGCACCTGGTCTCTGAGTAGTGAGTCAGCCCCAACTGGCTGTGTGGTGCAAAAAGAGAGCCACATTTTTCAAAGAAAGCTAAAGTCTATATTTTTAGTCTCTATATTTAAAAGTGGTCAACTAATTCAATTTTTTTAAGCACAGGATACACCAAATGAAAATTTGTGCTAGTTTTAGCCTGGAGGTCTCCATTTGAAGATTTTTTCCCTAAGATATTTTAGAGGTCTTTTGTG
This sequence comes from Noctilio leporinus, assembly GCA_004026585.1. Lineage (NCBI taxonomy): Eukaryota > Metazoa > Chordata > Mammalia > Chiroptera > Noctilionidae > Noctilio > Noctilio leporinus. The sequence goes on along the minus strand of PVIW01000173.1, from coordinate 86,942 downwards.
TTTGTTTGTTTTTTAATAGTAACCACCGCCCCCCTAAAAAGAAAACATAGTATTTATTCTGAGGAAGACCAGCATGAAAGAAAGTTGACTTTATTGGAATATGAGAAAATGTTTAAAGCCATAAAGTTTTACAACCTATGTAAATTATATTAAGTGGAAAAAGTTTACAAATATTGGTTTTTCACCTTCTTGAACATCTCTCATCTGCTCATTTTATATCCTTATTGCTGCCAACCTTGTCTAAGTCATAATATAATTTAACTAAGTACGTGTGCACTACATTTTCATCCTTTATGCTGATAGTAATTTATTTTAGAACTCTAAATTGAGGATTCTAATTGTTTCGGACACTAAAATAGAAAGTTATAAGTATCTCCAGATTTTTCTTTTAAAAATGCATACATGGCCATGCATACACACATATATTCACATAATGATAGAAAACACAGGAAGTCAACTAAACAAAATTAAATAAAAAGGCCAAAATTCATTTTCAAAAACTAAAATCAATTTAGATTTTTAAGGGTCAGACATAACAAATGACAATTTCCTATGACTTATTGTGAAAGTCAAATCTTGACAGGGACCTTAGGATTATTGCTAAAATATTGAACCTAGCATATACTAACTCTGTTTGATTGGCAATAAAGTAATTTCTATTTAATTAATATCCCATAAAATCACGGCTTGCTAATAGAAAAAAATGCTTGGTATACATTTTGATATACCAAAGAGTATTTGGTAATACTCTTGGTCAAATTCATGGTTCTTTTGAATGGACTAATGCATCGAAGTATAATTTCTAAGCCTGTTATAGCATCAGAGGTAAGGATTTAAACTGGGTCAAATTCTGCTCAATCTAAATTGTGTCATATTTTACATTCAGGTAAGGAGGTGTTTCTAAATTTTAATGCATTTCCACTGTTCTGTTCAGTTTTCTTTAAAAACGAGCACAAAAAGCAACAAAATATATATAACTTTTAAAAGCAAATTTTAATATAACTTTTCACTTTTATTTATGTTTTTAGTCTCTAGTAGCTCTTGATAAAACAGTTTCTATAAATTCTTTGATCAAAGGTAAATATTTTCTTTCCAACCTTGGGCTCCAACTGGTAGCGGTCTATATTCCATTCTGTGTGGACATGTCTGCGCTGGCGCGCTACTGCTGAGAGACCTGTCTGGCCCAGCCTGGGGCTCCTGGTGCTGCATGCCCAGATCCATTCCAAGCCTCCTCGGGAACAGCTCGGAACCATGGATCTCACCATTGGGCTCACCTCCTATTTCCTGTGCATCCACCTGCCTGCCAACTGGGTCTTGTCTCACCTGGAGAACTCCAAGAATCAGAAATGAAGGGAGCTGTCCTCTCCCTCACCCTGTGACCTGACCATTCATCCCTGCTGTCCTGATCATGACTGCTGCATTCCTGGCTGGCTGCCCCTGGACCATATCCTTCAGTACAGTGACCCCCTTCTACAACCTTGACCTCTTGATTTCTCCATTTTGACATCCTGGGACCACATATTTTGATTTATAAGACCCTGCTTGGTAGGACTCCTTCTTGTAACAATAAAATCTATCTATTTGTTGAGTTTTGCCTCAAAAAAGATAAATTTTCTTCAGCCTTTATTTTCTAAATCCTAAAAGCTCTAAATTTATATTATATGCATATCACTATTGCAATTAAGATTTTTTAATATATAGAAACCAGAACTTCATGAAATATTCCAGATATTCATTCACTTTTTTTTAAACAATGAAAATGTTCAATTTTTTCTAATATCTTTCTACACCTTTTTTTTTTTTTTTTTTTTAAGATTTTATTCATTATTTTCAGAGAGAAGGGGAGGGAGGGAGGAAGAAAGGGAGAAAAACATCAATGTATGGTTACCTTTCATCTGCCTCCAACTGGGGTCCTGGCTGGAGAACTGACTTGTAACCTGGTTATGTGCCCTGACTGGGAATTGAACCAGTGACCTTTGGGTTCATAGACCAGTGTCAATTCACTGAGCTGTACCAACCGGGAGTTTTCTAAATCGTATTGGTCATTATGAATATAGCACACACTTCCTAAAAGCTAAATTTTCCTGACTTCTTAAATGATCAGCTAAAATAAATTCAGTCTTAGGGATATAACACAAACAGATATGTATAAACACACACATATGTTTTCAAATGAACACCAGTTTGAACATGTTATATAGTCTATATAATAAGATCTTTGGAGAGATAATGACAATAAAAATGACAGAGTTAGAACTTCAGCAAATTTTCTGCCCCATAAAAACAATGATAAAAATATAATAAACTTTTAGAACTCTGGCAATTAATCAAAAGTTTTCAGTAATCCCAAGAGTATTTCAAATTTAAAAAAAAAAAGCTGAAGTTTGGTATAAACAGCCAGCTTTGTGGCATTTTCTTATCCTAGTCTGATCTTTTACTCTATAGCCATGAGATAGTTTTAAAAAACAAATGACAATAATGGTTAAAACCAACAGTTTGCAATCATGATGTAAATCAACAGCTCAAAATCATAGTAAACAAATACCCTATAGCTACCACAAGAGGAAAATGGGGATGGGACTCATTCCCAGAGGTATGGTCATTATTTGACCTGTCTTATGGTTCCATGGAAAACTCCACACTCAAGGTAATGTTTTCTACCTGACTTAGCACTCACTCAATGCAAAGGTTATTTTCTCAGGAGCATTTGTCCAAAACAGTTGGAGGCAATTGATTAACTTCATAGATTTATAAGGCAGTGGCTAACAATTGTAGTAAACAGTAAGCTAACCAAAATGCTTAAAAGGAAAGTATGGGGAATGAGGTGCTGACATGGGGCATCAAAAAGCTCAGTGTACTTCTGGGAATCTAGAAGCTCCCATGATGCATAGGGCTATCTACACGTCCAGAGCTGTGTACGCGCTCAAGAGAAATCTGCGAAAGCCCTAAGTTTTCACTGTTGGGTGATGCTGAGATTCTGCACAAATCAGAAAGCAATGTTATCAACTGCTTGAGTGTCAGTTTTCCCCAATACACCAACAGTGTTCTTCAGCAATACCAGGAGACACTGATTTCATGTATTTAAGAAAATTTTTGTTTAATCATTAGTTGACCACTAAACTAACAAATAGAAGCCAAATAGACAAAGAATAGACTTTATAGAATAAGTTCCAAAAAATTCTTAGCAAACCAATAACAACCCTGAGAAGGAAGGAGAATCTAATTTCCAAAGTTGACATACTATATTATTGAGAATGTCCATTTTTCAATAAAAATTGCTAAATATAAAAATAAGAAAGTATGGCCCATTCATAAGAAAAGAAGCTGTTGACAGAAGTTGTTCCTGAGGAAGATCAGATATTGGACTTACAAGACCAAAACCTTAAAGAGGCTATTTTAAATATGCCCTTGCTGGTGGCTCAGTGAATAGGCACTGGCCTGCTAACCCAAAGGTTGCTGGTTGGATTCCCAGCCAGGGCACATAACCAGGTTGCAAGCCAGGTCTCCAGCCAGGTCCGTAGCTGGAGGCAGGTGAAAGGCAACCAATCATTGATGTTTCTCTTCCTTTCTTCCTCCCTCCCTGCCCTTCTCTCTAAAAATAATAAAATATTTTTTAAAATAAATAAATAAACAAGGTCAAACAACTAATAGAAACCATGACTTAAAAACAAAAAGAAAGTATAAGAATAATAACTCACCAAATACAGAATATAAATTAAGAGATAAAAGTTATTTTAAACATACACATAGGAAAATGCTGGAGTTAAGAATACAATAACTGAAATTAAATATATGCTAATAACACTCAGTACCAAATTTGACCAGGGGAAGAAAGAATCAGCAAACTTGAAGATTGGTTGATTCAGATTATTCATAGTGAGTAGAAGGAAGAAAACAGAATAAGGAAAACAGAACCTCAGAGACAATAGCAACTGAACCAGCATATGCAAATTAGGAATCCAAGAACAAGAGGAGAAAAAGATAGGGGCAGAAAGATTACATTAAAAAATTACCAAAACTTCCCAAATTTTATTTAAAATTTTAACCTACACATACAAGAAGCCCAATGAAATCCAAGCAGGATAAACCCAAAGAGCTCCACACTTAGATGTTTCATACTCAAACTGTTGAAAAACAAAAACAAACAGGAATTTTTAAAACAGCAAGAGAGAAGTGGTTCATTATATACACATAATTCCATTAAGATTAATGGCCAATTTCTCATCAGAAACCATGGAGATCAGAAGGCATTGGATATGACATATTAGAAGTGCTAAAAGAAAGACTCAAACAAAAATTTTATACCCAGCAAAACTATCCTTCAAAACTCAAGGAGAAATTAGACATTTCCAAATGAACAAAACCTAAAAGAATGCATCACTTGCAAAACTGTTCTGTAAGAACTATTAAAGAGAGTCCTTCAAGCTGAAATGAAAAGCCATTAGAGAGTGACTCAAATTCACATAAAGAAAGGACAGTGGTAAAAAGTATTTACATAGATAAATATAAAAGGCAGTATAAATTTATTATTTGTAACAGTTTTTTTACTATATGATGTAAAAGAAAACTGTATAAAGCAATAATTATATGTCTGTATTACAGGACACACAGTGTATAAAGATGTAATTTGTGTGACAATAACAGCACAAATGAGGGTGAGGAATCAGAACTACATAAAAAGAAAGTTATTATATGTTACTATATACTTTTATAAATTGTTGGTATTAATCCAGCCTCTACTATTATAAGTTAAGATGTTAAATGTTACTCCCAGGGTAATAGCTAAGGAACTGACTCAAAAACAGTACACAGCAGAAAAAAAGAAGAAACTCCTACCTTTTATGACAGCATGGATGGAACCTGGAGAGTATAAGCTTAGTGAAATAAGCCAAGTGGTGAAAGACAAATACCATATGATCTCACCTATAACAGGAAGCTAAAGAACAAAACAAATGAACAAGCAAAATAGAACCAGAGGCATGGAAACACGGAAAAGGCTGACAGTGACAGGAGGGGAGGTGGGGGGAGGAAAAGGGGAAAAGAAGAGGAAGGGTGTAGTCAGAGACCAGTATAAATGACCCATGGACAACTGGAGGAGGGACGGCAGGTTGGTGAGCCAGTAGAAAGCAACAGGGGAAAATTGGAACGCTGTAATAGAACAATAGTAAAAAATTAAAAATAAAAGGATCTGTAGTCACATCTGTAAAGGCCATTTTACCATATAAGATAATACTACAGTCACAGCTTCTAGAGTTCAAGACATGGACATCTTTGGAGGTAGAGAGAGTGATCATTATTCAGCCTACTACATGAGATGAGAGTTAAGAAACAGAGAAGGAAAAGCATTCTCAGCTAAAGGAACCCCTCATGCACAGATGATTTAATTTTTTAATGAAGCTCATGAATACTTTTGAAAGATTGGATAAATTATGCTTCTTGGTTTATCTTTATACTCATGCTTATTTGGCCTCTTCAAAGAATTCTAATGGAAATTACTCTGCAGAAAAGTCTTAATTATTGTTTTGAATTCTGTTGTGATATGTTTTTTTAATACACATATATTATGCTGATCAAATCTCTTAGGAGGCCCTGGCTGGTGGCACAGAGGATAAGGTGCCAGCCTGTGAACCCAAAGGTCTCTAGTTCAATTCCCCAGCCAGAGCACATAGCCAGGTGGCAAGCCAGGTCTCCAGCCAGGTCCGTGGCTGGGGGCAGGTGAAAGGCAACCATTCATTGATGTCTCTCTCTCTCCCTCTCTGCCTTTCTCCCTACCCTTCTCTCTAAAAAAAATAATAAATAAAATCTTCTAAAAAAATATCTTAGGAGATTTTGATGTGGGGACAGTCCTCTTAAATACTCTTGAATTCATTATGTGAAATGAAACCATCTTTTATCTTTTCAAAGCAAAAATTCAAAAGTAGCACAGTCATCTGATAACAAAAGCAATAAAACTGGACATGAACATGTTGGTGGTCAACATCATTTAAGAGAATCCTAATCCAGGAAGTTGCATTCATAAACCCAGTTAGTTTCTACTCTCATTTAGTCAAACTTATCAAGCAAATGCAATCAGATTTGAGTGGCACTAATAAAAAACTATTGGAAATTAGACAAGATTCCCAAAAGCTCTTAAGATTATTCACCAAATAGAGACAAAAAACAAATCCACTAGATATGATTAGCCTGGGGCAAGAAAGAAATACCCAAGAAATTGTAATCAGTGACTTGAGCCAACTGGTTAGGCTCCTTCTCCTTTTAGGTCAGTTTGGCATCTATTAGCATTAAACTTTGAGTTATCATTTTAAGTAATGTGGAATCTAGTGTTTCTATCATGAACAAAATAAAGGGTAGCTAGAGATACAGATACCACGATTGTTACTTGCTGTTACATGCTGAAATTAAAACATGACTTAAAGGTTACTTACTATGTAAGCTTTGTAAGCAATCCCATTTTCAGACCTGCCAGTTAAAGATGAGTCACATCCCCTCCCCACCCCTACCCCCATAAGTGCAACTTTCTGAAGATCATCCAACAGCCATAACAATAACTTTTTCATAGAAAGATTTCTGGGTTTTGTAGCTCTTTTGTCTATAGAATGATAGTAGTGATATACAGGTTTTCTCCTTCAATAGAGCCTTGCTACTCAACAGTTCAGTACCTGCACCAGCATCAGTGAGATCACCTGGAAGCTTGTTAGAAAGATATCTCACACTTATCCCATGCCTTCTGAACAAGAACTTTCATTTTAATAACATCGACAGGTGACCCACATGCACATTAAATTTGTGTATGTTATCAGAATCATCTAGAGTATTTATTACAACACAATTGCTGGCTCTCATCCTGAGTTTTTGATTCATGAGGCCTGGAATTGGGAAAATGTCCTGTATTTCTCACAAGTTCTCAATGACATTCGTGCTGATGGTTGGGAGACCATACACTGAGAACCACTGCTCCAGACTAGAGGATACTGTGTGTTGCCTCTAGTTTGGTAACAGATTATGCAAATTTCATGGAAGATGATGGGTGGCAAGATTCTAAGTTTAAGCACATTATGTTAAATAGCAACTAACATGATTAAACTTATATTTCACACCATATATCCACAGGGGGAAAAAATCACATATGGATGCTTATGGTAGCTTTATTCATAATTACCAAAGTAGGTGAATAGATAAATAAACTGGGATATGTTCGAATAATAAAATATTATTCAATGCTAAAAATAAATAAACTAACAAGCTACATAAAGACATAGAGAGACTTAGTACAGATTACTAAGTGAAAGAAGCCAATCTGAAAAGACTACACATTGTAGGAGTCCAATTATATGTCATTTAGGGTATGGTAAAATTATGGAGACAATAAAAAAGATCAGTGTTTGCCAGAGATGGTGGGGGGTGGGTGGGGAAGAGAAGTAGGCAGAGCATGGATGACTTTAAGAGCAGTGAAAATACTCTACACTATATTCTAATGCTTGACATATATAATTATACACATTTGTTTAAACCCATGGAATGTACAAGAGCAAGAGTGAATCCTAAGGTAAACAATGGACTTAGGGTATTTATGATATGTCAGTGTAAGTCTATCTTATTTTTCTTTTCTTTTTTTTTTTAAGTATCATTTTGGTGAGTAATGTTGATAAGGGGGAGGCTATGCATTTGTGGGGTAGATGGTATATGGGAAATCTCCATCTTCTTCTCAATTCTACTATAAACCTAAAACTGCTCTTTAAAAACGTCTAAGGTGACTGATGATTGATAGATAGATAGAACTTCTAACTACAAAATATATATTTGACTAATAAAAATACATACATGGTGGGGGGCACTGCCCAGCTCACTAGAATTCCCCAATCACAGCATCTGTGTTCCCTGTCCTGCCTATCTCCTGGCAATATGGATGGCTGGAACCAAGGTAGAAATAACAAACTCTACCTGGCCCAGTCAAATTATTTCATCTAAGAACTGGAAAACCTCAGTAAAGCTCTTTCCTCTATTTTCTGTCTTTCCCCAGGCTCAATTATTTAGTTCTTCTGTTAATCCTGTGAGCTACCAATATTCTCCTAATAAGTTATTCTTTTCCCAAATTTGCAGGACTATCAGAAATGCTTTTATTCATGAACTCTTTGGAAGAATCATTTCCTCTGTGAATCCTTTTTAGGTTTTGTTCTACCAATGTCTGAATAAAGGATCCATGAGTGAGTGCCAAGGAGTATAAATAATGAAAACAGGCATTCTTGGGCAACCCCAGTGGCCAGCCTCCTGTTCCCTATTGTCTATTGTCTGTTGAATGAAGACTCCATACCCTCTGGGAAGAGCCCAGATAAGGAATTTGTTGCTGTTGGGTCAATGCCTAGAACTGACAGTTCACTGGGGAACCCAGCTCTCACACACCTTTCCTTTTGTGGGTAAAGAAAGGTCATAAACATGCTGAAAAAGGGCTTCAGCAGAGTGGGGTGGGGTTGGGGGGAGGGCAGTGTGGAGACCAGCATTAAGGGGGAAGGGTGGGATGTGTACAAAGCAGAAATAATAATGCCTTGCTGCAGCAGTTGGCATGAGGCAACTCCACCTTGTGGAATATGCCAACACTCTGTGTTTGACATAAACTTTGGTACTTGAAAATAAACTTTTCACCCTGAGCAAGAATGAAACTCCATCAATAATTGAACTAAAAAAGTAACTATGTAAGGTAATGGATATATTAATTGGCTTGGTTGCAGTAATCATTTCACAAAGTGTATGTGCCTTAGAACATCAAGTTGTACACCATATATAAGTAATTTGGGTCAATTATACCTCAGTCAAGTAAAAAAAAGAAATATAATAATCATATTATTCTATGGGAAATCAAATTGTATGCAGACTTCTAAAAGCAAAAATGGTCAGACTCACCATGACTATCACCCATCATCACCATAAAAGTTTTCCACATTTAATCTCTTCAGCATTTCACAACTGAGTGTCATCTAGGTGAACAAAATGTTGAGATTCAACACTTGAAGTCATACTACATTGAGGTCGGCCATTAGCCTCAAATGAAATCTTGCCACTGGCTGTTCCTTCTTCTGAGACTTAAAAACATTCTGAACTGGTACTGAAACCAACAAATAAATTCCTAGCAGAATGCAAGCATGTGGAGACCACATGGCTTAGCAAGGAAGAGGGGGCAGGAAGCAGTGCTATTTGCCTCAAATCCCAAGGTGGCTGTTTCTTCCCTTCCTTCCCTCACACGCTCAGTTTTACGAAGACGAATCGCAGCAGGAAGGGTGTAAACCCTGACCTCTCTGAATTTCCTCTGAACAGAAATAGCGACATGAAGTTGAAGGCATCCTAGACATGGGGCCCGACAACATCTAAGCTGGGAGGGAACTGTGAAAATCCTATCCTTGTGCTCTTGCCCCCAACACCGGGCTGTTGGGGCAGCTCGTCCTTCCCAGAACTCCCGAACACCCAGCCTTCATCTGGAGCTCAGCAGCTTCCCCTTCCTGTGGCACCCAGTGAATCTCCGCAGTGCCAGAGGAGATAAACAGTAGCCTCTTGAGGGTGTGATTTGAAAAGCCATTGCACTCTGCTTACCTGTAAGACTGCAGAATAAACACAAAGTAGACGAGAACAATAAGAGGAAGTAGCCTAGATGTTAGGTGAGGCCTATTAGCTTCTAGAGAACTAGACGCAATAGATTCAAGGCCTGCATTTTCATGTCCTGTGCAAGCCCAAATCCTTCTCTTTCAAGATAGCCACAAACCCCGGCTGGCGGAGGGTGTGGTGTTGGGGACTAGCGTGGTATGCGCATCGCCTCTGCCCCTTGCCTCTCTAGTTGGCTCATCAGTCCAGCAGAGACATAGCACACCTGAGATGACAAAGTGATGGGGTAGAGGGGTCCTGGGAAGTCTTTGAAAAGTCTTCCACTGGGTTTATTTCTATAGCTGCCTTGATCTTTTTCTCACCCATCAGCCTCAGGCTACCTTACTCATCCCACCTTCTTTCTCCTCCTCACTTCCTCTTTCTCAAGAGCAAAACCTTACTCCTTGTACCACCTCATCAAAGCAGGTGGCAATCTCCTTTACCGCCTTGGTTCCTATGTACACAGGTCCCCTTGAGGTCAACCCCTGCCCAAGCGCAGAGCTTTGGGGCACTGATTAAGTGTGGTCCCTGGAACAGTGGCATCAGCATCACCTGAAAACTTGTCAGCCATGAAAATTCTCAGACCCCACAGCAGACCGCTTTTAATGACACTGTCCACGATTGGCTTGAAGGGAGGGAAGTTGAGCCACCACCCCCATAATCCCTTGTCACTTTGCAATGTAGCTTTGAGACAATTGCCCCACCTCCCAGTTCCCACTAGATTGCCACACCCTTCCAACAGGCACCTTTACAACAAGTATGAAGCACCTGTGATTGCTCTAGTGTGGCTGTAGCTGTAGTTACAATCAGAGAGTAGTGGTTAAAGTATAAAATAAGGAAAGGGTAGCTGAGCACAAATACTCTGGAAACCAAACAAGATAGGTGACAATGACTATTCTCTCGTTTTTCTTTCTTTTTTTTTTTTTTCTTCCTATAATTAAATTGGAACACTGGGCAAATGATATATTCTAAAGACATGCCAGTTTGGGCTTCAAATTATAACAATAAACCATTATATGTACCGGACGTTGCATGATTATTTGTGGCATCCTAGCAAAAAGGTTTGGGGATGCCTCCATACATGAGCAAGGTCAATCATGACAAACAAACCTCACAAAAGGTATCACATAGCCAGCAGCCTCAGGGAGGGAAAAAAAGGCAAAGAAGTGTGTGGGAGGGGACATGGAGAAGCTTAAAAAATCCCATAACCTAGATTCTCCTTTACCCCAGTTAGAAACAGCAAAAACAAACACCCTTCGTAGTTTAGGCAATTTAGTGATCTGTCTCTTGGCCTCATAATAATTATGTTTTGCCCATCCACAGTCGCAACTATAAAAGCAAAGGTAATCTGTAGGATTTTTCTATGATGTTAAACATCTTCTCCCAATTTCCTAAGATTCTTTATATACGTTCCCTCCACATTGATATTTGGATCAGTTATATGTTGCTTCACAACTGTTCACTGCAAAACTTAGTGGGTTCAGGAACCTGAGAGTAATGTAGCTATGTCACTGTAGCTCAAGGTGTCTCATGGGGTTACAGCCTAGGTGTCAGCCGAAGCCATATTAAAAAGCTTGACTGATTCAGCTCCAAGATGGCTTCCTCACATAGCCACAGGTGCTTACCATGTGGCAGCTCCCTATGGCTGCTTAGCATCTAGCTTCTGCCAGAGTGAGTGAGGATCCCAAGAGAGACAGCAGAGCCTTTAGGACTTTGCCTGTGAAGTTACTTATCATCACTCCCCCTGTAGCCTTTCTGATAGAATTGAGTCAACTAAGTACAGACCATGATCAATAGGATGCAAATTAGACTCCACCTCTTGAAGGGAAGAGTATGAAACAGTGTGTGGACTTACCTGTATTTAAAGCCATCAAAACATTTTAAATATTTATTAGATTTTTCTCCATAGATATTTCACACTCCAATTTTTTTTTTTTTTTTTTTACTAAACACAATAATCTATGTTGAATGGAGAAACAATTAGCAGTAGTGGCTGCCCAAATGTTCACATTATCTACCTAACAATAGAGAGAACTATACACACTGAGTTATAAGACGGCAACTTTGTGGTTTAAGGAAAATGTACATGTGACCAACCATTTGATACTATCTTTACAACTTCTTACAAAATTTATAACTGTACATAATGTTGTTGGTGAAACAAAATTTTAGAAATAAGAATTGACTAGTGACCAACTCAATGTGGGAGTGGGACTGGGGGAGAGGTGAGCATGGTGAGAAAAAAGCCACATGAGGGATGCTTGTGGTGACCTGTTTTTCATCTTGACTGCTGTATAGCAGTCGATACACAAGCCTACATATGTGTTAATATTGCCTAGCACCAAATACACACAGACATGTGCAAATGAGTACAAATAAAACTAAAGAAAAATGAATAAAATCGGTGCATTTTATTAATGTTAATATCTTACTTGTAATATTGCAAGGCATGACCATTGGGGGAATCTAGGTAAGGTGTATTAGGTAGTAGGATCTCTCCATAGTATAACATCATGTAAATCTACAATTACATTAAAATAGAACAGTTTAATTTACAAAATATCTTCAGAAACCTGTCTTTGCAACCAATTCTTAAGTCTGCAAAGACATTCCTACTGAACACTTACCTAATATTACCACCCCTGAGGCCTGTTTTGCTCCTGCAGTCATGTTAGCTGGGAGGTTTTAACAAAGGTGGAAAGGTAGAATATTACACTCCTTTTTGTGAAAAGTGCGATTGCAAATGCCTGGAACAGCAGCATGACTTTGCAAAGTGCTGCCCTAGCCTGTATCCCTGTGAGGAAATGCAAGAAGTGAGTCGAATTTACTATTTTTGAAGGATCTAACAACCACAACAAAATAGAATGCCTTGCTTGACACCAGCCTAGGCATTCAAGTGCACATCAGGCCTGAACTACCTCAATAGATTTTCCACACACTTTAAGCTAGTGCTGTCTTCAGTCCATATAGGAATGTATATGCATGCCTGTTAGTCTGTGTGTCTACCCATGGTGTAACTGTGTCCCTATTTCTAGCTTTTTGTCCACTAGCTTGACTGCATTATTATTAATCCAGCTTTCATTCATGGGGAATCCAACAATCACTCCTCAAGTTTCCTTGGGGAACTTGAAAATAGTGCATTTTCCTTCTGGCAAATGCCAAGTATTCTGATCTCCTGCTTGAAACTGCCAATATTAAGGAGGTATCAGACAGAAGTTGTTTTTTTCCCCAAATATTAATCTGATTATAATCATTTGCCCTTACAATTTAATATGTGTAAGGTTAAAACAAATTAAATTTATTTTTGTTAAATTATGGATAATTCAGGTTTCATGAAAGCTATCATATAAAGTTGTTGATATTTCCTATCCAGGAGATTATTGAACTTTCAAGAAATGTTTCTTTTTAAATAACATTTTACATATGAAAAACACTATAAAGAAATAAGTTAAATACTGAAAGTGATTCTTTCAGGTGATATGATTCACAATAATTTTAATTTTCTTTTTTATCACAAATTTGTTATACTAAGCATGTATTACTTTATGAATAAAAATAAATATTATTGAAAACATTGGTATATTTAATTTTGTGTGATAATAGTCATGTAAAAATATTCTCAGCAAAATGACTAAGGGAAATACATCCTAAATACCAACAGTGATTCTTTTCTATTGCACTATTGGATAAATCTTCTATTTTTCCAATTTTTCAAATCTTGCACAGTGAGCATTTGTTAAATCTGTAATAAGGAGGTCATGTAAAATATTTATACCACCTCCTCACTCCCACCCCACTCCCAATGCTATATTCTTCTCAAATGTCAAATTAGCAGTAGTCATCTGTAACTTTATAGAATCTTGGCTCTAGTTGTCGACAGAAAAGTTTGCCAGTAGACAGAGGTCCATACCAATATTAGTCATTGAGCAAAGAAAAAGAAGCAAGTTATCAAACCCATAAAGAACTTCAACCACCACAAAAGAACTCAAGTCAAGCATACATTAGTGACAATATATGGTTTTCCATAGAAATTACTCATAACATAATTATTTCCTCCTACCTTCTTCCAACACCAAACTGCTCAGACAAAAGCGGAAGAGATGGCTATGGAGGGAGTTCAAGAGAAACATGGCTTTAGAAAACAGGTTACCACAGAGGCAAGAGCAGACGGTGAGTATACATACACCTTTCAGACCATGCAACTCGTGTTTATAGAAAACTATAAGGGCTCCAACCCCCAGAACGGCTTTGAAAGCCTCAACTCCGGCTGCATGAGGCCAGACACAAAAAATACAACACACTCTACTTAAGAAGGAAATGTGATCATCAGGGGAAAACAATTGTTGAATCAATACTGAGTAGATATAAAAACAGCTTTTAACACTGGTTTGTCAGGTCCTAGAGATTCTGGACCAGCAGGTTCTGATAGCGGGGAGGCCCCTAGTCTGGTGGTGCAGAAGAACTTACACGGAGCCTCCAGGAGGGTTTGAATGCTTTACTGCAGATGGAGACTAACAACCACACGGCCAGGCAGGGAGAGTGTCAGTGTCTTCACACACAGTCGTCCCACTCCTATCACAGCTGCACTGATGTTAACGACCACAGAGTCTGGGCGTTGTCCCTGCACCCACTCTCCTTTCCATGTGGCCAGGCACTGAGGGTGTCAGTGTTCTATGCAGCTGTCCAACCTCCTACAACAGTAGTGCACACTTAGCTTACAAGAAGGGCATCATATATATATATATATATTGGAACAAAGGAGGCTCTATGAACACTAGAACAAAGAGGCAGTCTACTCAAAGGCAACACCTGTCTGCTCAGGGTCAATATGTTAGCTATTTCTGGGTGGGCCTCAGTGTTCCAGGGCTCTGGAAACAAGATCAGCATCAAGGCTATATCCCTGGCTGACTCAGAGGGAAGGCCCAGCCATGCGTACACAGGGAGATTCCTCGGACCTGACATGGCTCAGTTTCAAAATAACAACACCAGCTATTGTTTGGAAGGCTGACCCCTGGACACAGAGGGCAAGGAGACTGATAAAACAGGCAGACCACCCCAGATAGGTAGGTGGAAGGTTCAACAATCCAGGGAGCAGACATAAGGTGGGTAGATCTCTGCACCTGTCCTCCAGAATTTGACGTTTCATAGAGGCCTCGGCTGGTCTGGTTACCCAGATGGTTTCAGTAACACCTTGCTCGCTCCAGGGTGCGGCCTGGAACAGCTCCTCCTATGGGAATGGTAGGCAGGTTTCTTTGTGTTTTTGTTTTTCCTGATAGATTTAGCTTCCAACCATTTAACTTAATCCTTTCTTGCAGCAGTTATATCAAATTTGCAGAACATCATCCTCCTTTCCTAATTTCTCCCTTTCCATAGCATGCTTTTCTTGTTTTAGGAGTACCGTAATTGCTGTCTCTCTCTGAATATGCAAAGTAGAATGTGCCTTCTGTTTCCTGGATGATCTTTGTTTCTTCTGGGTTCATTTCATCTGTTTATTTTCCTCTTTGTTTCTGGGGGGAAGCTTTCTTCCCAAGGTGGTCCGTGGTGGCCAGCTCATATTTAACCGTGAGACAGTAAGGCCCCAAGGATCTGGTTGCAAGGAGGCTCACTAATGAGAAGCTCCAGCCCAGCAGCTGCAGGGGATCCAGACTTTTTACTTGTTGGCTTCTCCAGGAACATCCCTTTTCTCATTAGCATTCCCCTTTGGATGCTGTGGTTTGCCGCCTATTTGGGCCTGTATAATTTTTACTTGGTTACCACTCAACTGACAGGGTCTCAGAAGGAAGAGACGTTCAACCTTTACAGTTAATCAGTCATCTTGAACCACATCCCAGTGATAGGTCCCTAGTGAGAAGGTTTTGAAGAGCAAAGCCTCAAACTCTAAAAGGAAGATAGAAGCAGTGGTAGGGGGAAAGAGCCCTCCTGAATACAATTTAACTTCAAGTTCCTAGCATTGTCCTTTGCAAGCAACAAAATGCAGCAATTACCAGGCTGCCTCATAGCAGATGACTTGTGCCCAAATTGCCACTCTATCCTGCCAGATGATGTAGTTCTGCACCTGTAAAAGGCAGGAGATATACCTCCCTCGCACAGCTTTCTCACACTGCATCTAGCATGTTTACAACAACTCCTGGCCCACAGTAAACATGCAATAGATTTTAACTCTTCTTATCTAGAAACAATCCTAATTCACACTTCTCAGCCACTCGTTTAAAATAAATTCTTACTTTTCACTGCCTGAAACAACACCTACCACAAAATGTAAATCAGAGTACAAAACAAACAAAATCTAGTAATTAGCTTCCTGGCTTTCATTCATTTCCTTTCCCTGTGCACACGTGGATATTACAAAAAAAATTTTTTTTAATTTCTCTTGCCATACACATTGAATATTAATTCAGAATAATGTCTTGGATTTTTTCATAGTCAGTTAACATCTGTTGCATATTAAAGAGAAAAATGGAGGTGGAGAGTTTTAGGATAAACCAATTGCAAAGTTTATACCTCTGAGGACTATAAAATCAAAAAGAAAGAAGCAACCAGTTACACCTAAAGCAGATGACTTGATTTGCAATCTCACTCTCCTAGTAGAAATAGTTGCAGCTGCAGAAAAAAAAAAAGCACATTGCTTAGATAGTTGTGGTCTGACCCTAATTAATCTGTTGACTTGCCAGTCTGATTTTTCATATTCATGTTTTCTGAGTCTTTTTATCACTCAAAGAAAGTAAGAGCCAGCTTCTTCTGTAAATATTTCCATTCTTTGGAATAGATTACATTCATTGTGCATAAAAAGGATCTGTATTCAGTGTACCAGTTACCACACTCTGCTTTATTACATACAGCTTTATTGCTATAACTACACTTTGATAGGGTAGATAGGAAAAAGCAGACAATAAGAACTAGGAAAACAGTATTACTCCAGAGCATTAAAAAATTCTCCATCATGGTCACTATTCCACCCAGGATGCTTATAGAATACATGAAGTACAGAGAACTAGATTTATTTGTTACAAACAAAATATTTTACTTTTCTTTTTTTAATTTATTTATTCATTTTAAGAGAGAGGGGAAGAGAGGAAGAAAGAGGGGACAAGAAACATTAATGTGTGGTTGCCTCTCACACACCCCCAACTGGAGACTTGGCCCTGCAACCCTGGCATGTGCCCTGACTGGAAATCAAAGTGTCAACCCTTTGGTTCATAGGCCAACACTCAAT
The DNA here is from genome assembly GCA_004026585.1 of Noctilio leporinus. Taxonomy (NCBI): domain Eukaryota; kingdom Metazoa; phylum Chordata; class Mammalia; order Chiroptera; family Noctilionidae; genus Noctilio; species Noctilio leporinus. The sequence continues at coordinate 70,099 of PVIW01000173.1, read as the reverse complement.
CCACTGAACCACACCAGCCAAGGTATATTTTACATTTCATGTCATTTTACGTATGAAAACCTCCAAACCAAGAGATTGCTGACAACCAAAATAAAATAAATGTAAAACAAATACTTCACAATTCTTTGTTTTTCAAAATCATTTAAAGTTGCTTACCCACTTGTTTTTCAGGTGATTCAAAAATGTGAATTTTGGCCAAATAGGCCAAAAACATAGGAAAAGGATATAAAGTAATTAGACCCAAAGAAATTAATTAGTGAAAATTAAAATAAGGTTTTTCATCTTCTTTATTTTCCAGAAAGGAAAGTTAAATACAGAGCCATGCAAAAGTAGGTTTACAGTTGTTTGCATGAGAAAATAAGAATAAACTCTTGTCTTGCATACTCACAATTGTAAACCTACTTTTGCCCTGCCCAGTATTCATGTTCTCTTAAAGGGGAAGACACACTTTCAAACATTTTCGAGTTGTGGGTTTTAGGTTGTCATAAATAACTTTGAAATGACAGAGAGCATATTGTCCTCCAGTATGTCCTGCTATGGTCTGCATGAGCTGAGGCAGAACAGGAGGCACCCACAATGGATTCCAGCTCATTGAGGTATGGAAACTGGCCTTCAATCACCCACAAGTGACAATTAGTCAGGCAGCTAAAGTGGCTTCTCAGTGCATCATCATCCTTGAAGGACACAATGGGATTATCCATAGCCAGCCTCCTCTCCATTCTGCGTGAGGGAATGGCTGCTATTCACAGCCCACCCTTCCGGAAGCATTAGACAGTGAAGGGACCACAGTGAGATGATTTGCAGAGGGCACCTCTCATGACCATTAAGCTTTAAAAACACTTCCAATGGTATCCTCTCCAGGCTAGAAAATAATTTTTTACCGTTAACATGAAGATTCATATTACACACAAATCTATTCATCATGACAATGCACCCTGAAAGGAGCTCTGAGTTCTGATGCACATCCCGCAGTGTCTGAATGAGTCATAGATGAAAAACACGTCTCCTTCAAAAAGAAGCTACTGAAAACTATCCGATTCACAGATATGAGATGGGAATGTTTAGGTGAGCAAAGAGAAAAGAACTAAGGCCTGACACATTTCCTTAAAAATGGTGATTTTCATTTTAGGGGGTCCCCTTAGTGCTCCCCATTAAACTGATATACTTAACCATTAACCATTGCAACCAACTCTCATTGCCAGGTTTAGGTCTGCTAAGGATCACTTTATTACCTTCCAGGGACCTTTCTGCAAGACAGTGTTTTTAGTCAACAATTGCCCTGACCCTGAGGTGTCTTTCCAGATGAAGTGGTAAGACAGTGGCAAATGCAAGCTAGAGTAAACTGGAAGGCAGGGAACACAAGTGAGAAAGAAGAGATGTTGCATAGAAACCAAGTAGGAAGAGAAGAGACAACATCTCAAGCACGTACAACAAAGTAGGTAAGTGGAAAGAACACCTATTTTTTAGTCACATGGACATAAGTTCATGCTCAAATCTCATCTCTGGTGCTAAGAGTAATGCTATTTGGTGTACGATATGTATTCTAAACCCTTTTCTCATCTATAAATGGGGATAATGACACTTTTCTTATGGGATTGTTGTACGCGTTAAATGTGGGGAATATATTGAAGCACCCAGCACATGGTAAGAAGCAGTAAAATAATACAAATGTTTCTTGAACACAAGTGTGTACTTTTCAGGGTATAGAAAGAAAGACTGGGGTCATTTCCTAAGTGTCCTTTCTTTTTTTTCCACAAGGAGAGGGAAGTTAGCATATGCCAACCAGCTTTTCAGCGACACCCAGTTCTCCAGTACAGTGAGCTGTATTTCTTTTTCTGGAGTTCATTTTCATTCCCATGTGTACGTGATTACAGAGTTATTTCATCTATTATAACAAGCAGCAGCTTCTCATTTTACATGAATGATGATGAACTACAGTTTAAAACAGTTTCTGGTTTTTTAAAAGACACCAGAGGATAAACTAAACAGTTACATTTTTACTTTGAGAGACAAGAATCAAAGGGAGTTCCAAGTTGGTTTTTATGCAAGTATGTTCTTTCATCTAGACAAAAGTTTATGTGTTTTTGGTTTAATACATGCTTTTCTCTCCAAGACCTAAAACTATTGAGATGAATATTTTCTGTTTTCTTATTTCTTTTTTTTCCCCCCAAAATTTTGTTCATTATTTTTAGAAAGAGAATGTCAGAGAGGGAGGAATAAAGGGAGAGAAGCATCAGTATATGATTGCCTTTCACCTGCCTCCAGCTATGGACCTGGCTGGAGACCTGGCTTATAACCTAGTCATGTGTCCCGGCTGGGAATCAATGTTTTCTTATTTCTAATTGTGATAATTTTACCCTCATGTGATACAACTCAATTCTTAAATGCATTTATAGTATGCCATATTTTGAATAAACCCGATAATACTTTAAATATAAGTATATGCTGTTATTAAAGTGATTATAAGAGTCACTAGCCATTGATCGAACATCTCGTAGGTGCTAAAGATTATGCAATGTGCCTTATATTTATTTTTTCATTTCTTTGAAAGGTATTTAGAGACATCTTTTCACAATCATCAAGGTTCAAAGGGGTCAAACTGAAAATCACCTCTTCACCAAAATTGACTTGCACTAATTTTTTCTCACACAGATCATGTTCACAGGCCATAAATCACATTAGTTAAATCCTACAGTTGCTATCAGCACCTGAATCCACACCCAGAAGGGAATCATCGATAAACATGGGCGAGCAGGGTCCCAGTGGCCCGTCACTCCACTCCGTTTCTATTCACACCCTCCCCAGCTGCAGAGGGCCACAGAAGAGCTTTACAGGGACATGTTGACAGCAGAGCTGTACCTGCATGAAAGGGAAAGGCCTTTCTTCCTGTGAGTCTTCACTGGCTTCTTGCCTTTATCCTATGAATATGCTCTGTTTTCCTAAAAGAAACCTCTTTACTCCACTTCCATCTCTCTTACTTCCCTTCAATAAACTTCTTGCCCTGTTTTTGCCTAGACATTTACAAGGGCGCTTTGACAATTGGTTGGCCTCCCATTATGAATGAGGGGTTTGCTGTATATTTACCACTCACACACACTTGGAATGACAGTGGAAAAACTGGGGTTTAGGAAATTTCATTACTAGAGTGCACACTCCACATCATCCTCTGCCAAGGCCTAAGTGTTGCTTTGGCAACACCGTCACCCTGGCACCTCAGAGATGTCCACACCAGCAGGGCCTCTTTCATCTCCAGACCAGACACAAGCCAGTCTTCCATTGCACATTGACATTTGTAATGTTTATTCTACAGCTGGGTTATTAAACACAATTATCTCTTGCATGTGGCTTTCTCATGAGGCCAGAAGTGTCTTTATGAAAGGCTATAAGGTATCGGTCACCTTTTGCAGTGCACCTTTGGAAGACAAGGCCATGGCCATGTAGGTCTGAACCTTTAGCCTCCTCCCGGAAGGGCTATAAGAAGAAAACTTGAAACACAGGATAGCTCCACAAACAAGTCATGGAAAGAGGGAGAAAAAGGAGTAGAGGGGGAGCAGAGGAAGATGAGGAGAAGGTGGAAGTTAGGAAGGCCTCTATTTCCAACCCTCATTAATAAGCATTTTAAGATAATGATGTCCACTTGGTTAACTCTAACTAGTGGTAGATTCTGCCTAACCCTGAAGATCCTGGTCCCTCATCTCTGACTGGCTATGCGCCCTCTGCCTCTGGACCATTGCTCATCCTCCTCCCTCCACCTGGACTCCGCTTTCTCAGTGCCCACAGAGGGCTGTCTCCTCTCTCTGGACCTTATCCAACTGTCACTTTTTTAATGAGACCTTCTTTGATTTCTATTAATAAAATGGCAATAACACTTTCCCCCAATATCCTCCCTCTTCTTTGCTGCTTTATTTTTGCTCCATTACACTTAACCACCATTTTACATACAATTTAGTTTACTTTCTTATTCAATCTTTTGTCACCTTCTCCCACTAGAATGTAATCTCTAGGAGGACAGGAATTTTTGCTCACTGCTATGTCCCCAAAGCCTAAACAGTACCTGGCATACAATAAGTGGCCCCAAAAATCTGTTAAATGAGCGGATTAATGGCTGCATTGGAAGATACATGTTCCTCCCCACCTAAGGCCTCTCACTGCAGAGCCATTTGGTAATTCAATATATTCTGGGTAAAACTGGGTTTTCCTTATAGTGATGCATTTCCACCTCAGTTTAGTGGAGCAACTTTTCCTCGATTCTTGGCCCCTGGGTCACCAGCAAGATTTTTATTATAGGATTACCCATAAGCCCTGTGCTGGAAGGGGTTCTTACCAGCATATCTCTGCCATAGGGCCCAAGAGTAATGTGAGAGTAATGGTCACAATTCTCATCCCATGAAGAGTCAAGATGAGCACAGCTGCTTAAGTTACCAGTTCTCAGAATCAAGGATAAGGAGCTGAAATGGCTATTCTCAATCTGCCACATCATTTACAGATGACAAAATCTTGGTCCCACAGGCCATAAATTACAAGGCTGGCTTCTGAAAAAGGGCCCGTGATATCATCACATTGCCATGTTAATTAGTGAACACTCTAACTTTAAAAAGCCAATTACATTACTATATATGTGGGGCTGTTTAGTAAACATTATATTCATTTTGCCCTAAAAACCTAAAGCCTCTAACAATGTTTTCTTTTTCTTTTTCTTGTTGTGTTCTTTTTTTCAAATATACTTAATATACTTGGCTTGAAACTCAATAAAGAAACATTTTAAAAGTCTCACCCTGTTGGCCTTTCCCAAGAACAATTTATACTGGAGTCGACTGCAGGGGTTAAACCCAGAGTATGCTTGCAGCTCAGATTTCACATGAAGGGAAATGCATGGTGTGTCTCCAAGGAATGTCAATCCCAAGAAGCAGAAAAGGGACTTGAGAAAAATAAAACATGGGCAAATTTTAGTTGTATTTTATTACAAAGCAAACAGGAAGTCCAACATTAAATGTAAGAGTGTTACATGAGGCTCGCCAGAAAGGCTCTCATTTAATGAAACTATAGTAAAGTTATAGAAGTCTCAGTGGATAGTTGAAAACCTAAATGATGATTGTTGTCAAAGTCCATTTTCAAGTTTAAGAAAATTAGCTAAAAACGATGGGCCGAACCCTGGGGGCAAATCTAGTGATGTGAGCAGACAGGGTCTCGGGAAACCTTCCCCAGGTGCATCTCCCCATGCCAGCCTCTAGTGAACTGAGGCAGCTTCACAGTTGTTCACAAAAAGCCAACCCCAAAACTGTGAGGGGCTGATTTAAATTTTTACTGCGCATCTAAAAGCAAACTGAAGTTCCTCACATGATGACTTGGAAGAGATTAAATGATGTGTGTTGTTGATGAGGTCTTTACTCTGGTTTGCAACCTTCTGAATTGAAAATGGGACCAATAAATAAGTTGCTAGTCAATACCAATATTTCCCAATGTGTGGTCCTAAGATGACTCAGCCAGAATTACCATGGGGAAGGGGATTCAAGGGGATTCTGGTTAAAGTGAAAATCCCCAGGCCTTCACCTAGACCTTCAGACTAGAGAAGCTCTGAGGGTGGGGCCCTAGGGTCACCAGGTTTCCCAGGACCCTGAGGCTCCCTCAAGTGCAGGGCTAACACCAGAACTACTTATGGAAACACCAGGGGAGCTCTAAAAGTAAAGCCTGGTCCCACACCCAAAAGTGTGAATTATTTGGGGTCCAGCCTGGACATTGGGGTTTTTAAGAATCATCCCTGGATGATTTTAATGTGCTGGCAAAGTTAAGAATCACTATAGTAGAGTCTCTTCCCAATAACGGCCTTCACCATCTCCTCCTAATTACGTGGGAAAAAGACATGATCATAAAAGAGCTTTGATCAAATAGGCAAATTTCTGTGACCTATTTCTAAACACTGCTAGGAAACTAAAGCTGTTCTCTGATTAGCTGAGGCAACCCAAGGATTTGGGACATGAAGTAGTTCAAATAACTAACTGTCTGAGGTGTAACTGAATTACTTTGGACAAGAAGAGAAATCTGAGCAATAAAGTTGCAGAGTTTACAAACCCTGAAGATAATTCAGAGAATAGGGGTTTCATGGACCTGCTAGAACAACTTGTTCAATGTTGACGAAGGAATTGAGTAAAACAGTGAAATGAATGACCACCAACAAGCTTATTCAATAGGTTTTTAAACCTTACTTAGTTTATTTGTAAGTCAAGAGTATCTGTTATTAATAATAATTTCCAATACTAGTTGAGTTCTTACTATGTTACAGGCACTGCATAAAACACTTTAAATGTATTATCTCATCTATTGCTATGTGGTAAGTCCAATTATTAGCCTATTTTACAGAAGAGAAAACTGAGATTCAGGTTAAATGTCAAGGTTACACAATGTTTTAAGAATGTTAAAGCTTATGCTCTTAATGCCTTTGATAATTCTTTAGGTTTAAATGAAGGCCCAGTAGTCACCTTGTAGTATGAAAACACAAAGGAAAAAGAAAAAAGGAAAATATATTTCTGTCCAAAAAATGATTCTTCCATCATACCAGATTACTCAAGCCCAGATGAACAAATTGTGTGCTTTTCTAAGTACAGGAAACCTAAAATTGTCTCAGTGAATCCCGCTTCCCTTGGGAGTCTGCTATAGACCAATTTGTCATGGAAGACATAGTCTTCTATTTTGAAACTAATGGTCAGCTCTCAGAAAAATATCCAAGTTTAAAAGAATGAAACTTTGTTTAGGAAGTAGAATGGGAAACTAGAGAATCTATAGGGAGAACAAGACACAAAATGATGTGGGTTAGAGGTTTTTTACCTAGTCACTGGGAGATCCAGGTCTTGAATGCTCACGTGTCTGTGTTCAATGATCTTAACGATATTTCAATCACTCTCATTGCTGAAACCAACCCTTGTCCTATTAAATACTTAAGAGGATAGATTCTTTTTAAATCCTATCTTTCACATGTGGGTTTTCCTGCAGAATGCATTGTCGGATCACTTTGTAAAGTTTTTAAAAGTGATAATAGAACCAAGCTTCCAATATATACATTATTTTTTAATGCTGGTACCCAGTGGACCAATGACCCTCCTCCATCATCCTGGGGGAAGGAAAAACTCCCCATGACTCTTCTGTCACATGAAAGTACTGCGGGTAAGGAGATGAGTGGGAGAAATAAAAGTATTTGCCGATTTCTGAAGTCAGTTCCTGACATCTTTTCATCAGCTGAGATATTTTTAGCCCAAGAAGGAAAGCCAGGAATCCTGATTTCTTGTCCCCTTTCCACTTCTGAATCACCGTGACCTGAGCAAGCTGCTACCTCTCTGAGCTAGTCCCTTCTTCCCAAAACCGAGATAATGATACAGTGCTCCAGCCACTAATCCCAGTAATGGTGCTAGGATTAATGAGAGTGTTTTGGAAAGAAAAGAAATAAATGTCTTTGATCAAAGGTGTGAGTAAGTACAATATTTTATCATAAACAGTAATAATAAGCCTTATGTTCCTGATGCCTGGGGAGTAAGCCATTCTCCTCTTGGCCTGCATTAATACTTGGACCCAAGGGTGTTAATTAGTGCAAAAATATATGAACTGAATGGCACCCTAAGGGCCTAAAGGAGTTACTCCATCTTCAAAAGTTGACTAATTTATCCTCCACCCCCCATTCTTCCCACACTAGGCTTCTGTCTACTGTTGTTAGTGTAGAATAAGTGCACCCTTCTTGCAGGTTTATTGATAGATTGATGTGCTTCTCTCAGTTTACTTAATAGAATATAAGGAATCTGAAAGCATTATTGAAATAATTACCTTATATTTGAATATTTGATCTTAACTCATTGGTGGAAATAGCCTCAATTAATAATGATTACCTGTGACAGTTAATAGTTGGTGTGATTTTCTATCTCATTGTCAAGACAATTTGTTTCAAAATGCATAGAATGTCTGTTCTCTTAAGACTTTAAACAATCTTCCCCTTCCTCCTCCAACCGTCTTCCATGCCTTTTGCATGTTGGTGGCAATAGCATGCTTCCTGCCTCTCTCACTGAGCCAAACCTTCTCACAGTTTACTTAACAAAGATGCCACCAAGACCCCAAGTCACCTAGCTCCTGGCCTTGACTTACCCATCTTTTCTAACCAGGAAATTTCCAGAATCAAATAGGCATTCACTGCATGATGATGATGATCATAAAAATCATTGCAATTATAACATAACATCACTCAAGTTGGAACCATCACCCCCTTGGTAGCTGTCCTGCTTCCACTCTTTCATCATAATTGCCAATATCCATGTTGCATGTACCGTAGTGAGTACTGAGGAACTTGGGCACAGCTAACAAACCATCTGAGCTTCACCAAACACTTCTGTCTCAGAGATCATCCTCACTTATTTTAACATGTTGCAACTGTAATATAGGATAGAGGGCAAGATCAGCATATCCATTGTGCTGGAAAACCTAATAATGAATGTAGGTGTGGTGCTTACAGCGATTTATGAAGCCCAGACAGCTAGAAATCACCTTAGCAATCATCTCATCTAAATTGGTACCTTACAGATAGAGTAGCCATAAGCCAGAAAGGTGAAGTGGCTTCTGCAAAGATCTGTCTAGGTGTGGAAAGGGAAAATATGTGATTTTAAGACAACTCCAGTCAATTAGGAAGATTTCCAGAGATTTAATAGAAAAATCACCTTAGGGTAACGCCAATTTTATCCAAATGAAGTTGAAATATTATTCCAAACTACAGTATCAGCCCTGCTCTGATACTGAGTTGTGTTATTTTTCTTTCACACAAGCCTATCTCCTACAGAGATAATGAATCATTTAGGTAAATAAGACAGAAGAGAGGAAGGCTGGAGAGGATGCATTTAAGATATGTATCCATGCTCATGTTTATATTGGCTCGGCTCACTCTGCAGCAGCCCTGTCTTCTTGACCTCAGTAAAAAAAGAAAAACTCTTATAGGTCAATTTGATAACAAGGAATTCCCAAACTCTCCCTAAAGTATTAATCTTGAGTCCCTGAGAAGCAGTTTGTCACAGAGGCTTACAGAGGATCTTAATGACCTGGCAAGAAAGGAGCTGTTCTAGGATGATAACTAGACAGAGAAGTGCCCCCCGGTCATTGATAGCCGGAAGTGCAATGCAGATGAGTTTCCTCTGCCTTACACATAATAGGGTCTGATGAGGTTCATTCAGCCCTGGATCTCTATTTTCCCCTTGTTCACTCCTCCCTACCTTAAGTAAATATAGAAAGAAAGAAATGTAAACAGCTCTTTAAAAGAAATACTTTTCAGGAAAGTCTCCAAGAATAATTTTACCTTTTCAAAATGCAAGGGATTAGATGTTTTTGACTGAAGCACAAGGTTTCAGGTAATACTTGTACTTGTGAGAGTAGATGAAGAATTATTTTAATATGCATGACTGAACAATTAAACTTTTCAGCTGTAGTTTTTCTATATTTCTTCCATTTCTTTTAACTAGTTTTAACTTCCAAAGACTGGTTTTGTGTTCATAGCCTGTCAGCACACTTTTTGGAGGGAATAATTTCTCAGGAAGTCTTGAACGAGTATTGAAGCATCACCAGCAACCATGACTGACTGCAACTTTAATGAAGAACACATAAGTCTACTGACTTACATTCAAGTAAATTTAAAATAACTTTTTGAAGAGATTTTTCTTTTATTTTATCCACAAACTATCTAGGGCATTTCTATACCGTTTGATATTATGTTCACATTACTTTTCTATGAAATCAAATGTATTACCAGCTTTATCCCTAAGTGCATTATGGGTAAATTAGCATAAGTAAAGTATGTATGCTTTAAAAAAAAAAAAAAGGCTATCTGAATTCAAGATGAAGCACCATATTGGGCTACATACTTTAGAGCAATAACTTAGAATATGATTCCTAGCTTAGGTACTAAAATGGTGTTTAATTTCTAGCTCATGGAATTATTCTGATGATGTAATAACATTAATAATTGTTATTGTTACTTAATGATGTTGGGCAGTAGTTATCTGATACACCCTTCACAAGTATTATTTTTTCAAGATTTTTATTTATTTGTTTTTGGAAAGAGGGGAAAGGAGGAAGAAAAAAAGGAAGAGAAACATCAATCAGTTGCCTCTTGCACATCCCCAAGAGGGGAATATGAAAAGATTTTTGACATTACTAATGATCAGGAAAATGCAATCAAAACCACAGTAAGATATCACCTTAGATATGTTAAAATGGCCATTATCAAAGAGTATGTGTGAGAGAAAGAGAGAAAGAGAGAGAGATAGAGAGGGTGACAAGGATGTAGAGAAAAGGGAACCCAGAATACTGTTAGTAGAAATGTTAACTGTAATAACCACTATGAAAAACAGTATAGAAGTTTCTCAAAAAATTAAAAATGAAACTATCATATGATTCAGCAAGTCCTACTTCTGGGTAGATATTTTGGAAATGAAATCATAATCTCAAAAAATCTGCATTCCCATGTTCATTGTAGTATTATTCACAATAGCCAAGATATGAAAATAACCTAAATGTCCATCAATGTATGAATAAATAAAGACATGAGATAAACATATATGAACTATTATTTACATGCCCCAACTGAGGACCAAACTCACAACCCAGGCATGTGCCCTGGCCGGGAATTGAACATGTGGCCTTTCACTCTGTGGGATGATGCCCAACCAACTGAGCAATACTGGCCAGGGCTCCTTCATTTCATTTAAGACTTGTTTATTGAGGCCTGGCTGGTGGCTCAGTGGAAAGGTGATGGCCTGAGCATTCAAAGGTCATTGGTTTAATTCCCAGCCAGGGCATATAACCAGGTTGCAAGCCAGGTCTCCAGCCAGGTCCATAGCTGGAGACAGGTGAAAGGCAACCATATATTGATGTTTCTTTTCTTTCTTCCTCCCTCCCTGCCCTTCTCTCTAAAAATAATGAACAAAATCTTTGGGGGAAAAAAAAGACTTGTTGATTTCATTAAACATTTCTAAATACTGAAGCTTCCACTCATGAAGACAACCTACAGAGATGTTTGATATACTGGTCCAGGCAGAAAATGATCAAACTTGGTGCAGATGTTACTTTCCAAAGGAGAATAGTCTACCTGATTTTTATCTTTCACTCCACTTACTCTTTCCTGAGTTTAGTTTTAGAAATGTGATTGATCTAAACATAATACTGACACCAACAGCTTTATTTTTTAGGAATTCTTGGGCCACTATTCTTACAAACTATGAGCTATTTTCCACCAGGGACTTGCGACCAGATTATTTAATAATAAAAAAAGAACTGTGAAACCCCTTCAAGTCCTTTACCTTTAGGTCTAAGACCAATAAGAAATTTCTAGCTAAAAATTGTATGAATTAAAGCATGGTCTCTTTCATTGTATTGAGTTTTAATTCCCACTTGAAACTCCTGCCCTAGACAGCAGCACCTTTCTAGATGAGTGATTGAAAAAAAAAAATCACTCAATTTTTTTTATGAAAGATAAAGAATCTTTTCTTTTCACTCATTACTCTCTTTGTAGATTCCCTTAGGAAGAAATCTAGTGAAAGCTAAACTGGAAAGAATGTGATCAGTTTGCCAAAAGAATACGACTAGCTTGCCAACTTGATGTAGATGGATATGGTACGTTCCAGCTGTCATAAGTATGATTTTCATTTCAAGATCCTCTGAGTGCCTCCAAGCTCTTTAAGAAGGCTATGGAAAATTTTACAACTGTCAAAGTGTTTGCCCACAGACAGGCCCTAAGGATGGCCAAGTAAAGAAGGTAAGAAAACTTATCCAAGGGTAATGTGGTGGAGTATAGGAGAGGTGGGCTGTTTCCCCATCCTGAATCCAACACATGAGCAAGGTCTAGGGAAGTCAATAAGTAAAAGACTGCATAGGGCTAGTGCATGAACAGTTACTGTTATTAATTTAAATTCAGAACTATGTTCACATGAAATAGAAGTAAATAAAAAGTAGGTGAAATCATTGCACATTCCCAATGAAGAGGTTATCTCTATCCACTCCATAGGATTTTTGTAACAATGAAATACTGTATTCCTTCATTGAAAAATTTCTGAAGTGCTTACGAAGAGTTGTAAGACCTCTGGCCACTAGTCCTGGCATTCCTTCTTCTCAGATAGACTCCTTGTTTTCAATTACAGTTTATATTCAATATTACTTGCTATTAGTTTCAGGTAGTTAGACAATCATAAACCTTATAAAGTGTTACTCCTGGCATAATGACTCTTGAAACTAAACTTCCACACTTCTCATAACTAACTAATCATGTCAGCTCTGGTCAACATTATAGGATATGAATGCAGGCATGGTTCTGCTTCTACCAGATATATATCTTTGAGCAAGTTTACTCATCTGTAAAAGGGAATAATGACAGTACCTGCCTCAAGGGTTTACATATGTAATGCATATAGTCTCTGGCATATATAATTCTAATAAATGTTCATTAATATTATCTCTGCTTTCACCAGGCAACACCAAAAGTGTATCCCCTCCCCTTCCCTCTGCCCCGCCAAGAAACAATGTTCTTTAATCCCTTGAGAAAGTAGTTGTCTGGGACCAATAGCATTCCCATCACCTAAAAAGTTTTACAGGAATGCAGATCTCACCACTAATCTGTACACCGGAAACTAATACAAATTAATATTGAATGTAAACTGTAGTTGAAAAATAAAAAGGAAATGCAGAATCTCAGTCCTCACCCCCCATGTACTGAATAACAACCTGCATGAGCCAGCATTGGATATACCTGTCATTTGAGAAGTTCCATCTTCCCATTTTCCTTCCCCAGAGCTGCCTTCCCCAAGACTTTCAAAGAGCTCACACATCTTTTTCATCTCACCAAAGGCATTTTCATGTAAGAATTTAGGAACCTCCACTAAACTATTCAGTGACCACTCCTCAAATCCCACCCCCAACTTAACCCGTTCACCTTCCTATCCACCCCGCATCCGGATCACCCAGGCCTCTCCTCAGGAGTTTGTGGACTGAGTTTTGTCTCAGACTCTGGGACCCATCGGTCCTTAAACACCATACTTCAGTTCACCTTTACTACCATGTCCTTCAACCAAGTCCTCATTTTCCACAACCTCCCCCTGATGCTTAATTGTCCGCCTGGCCCCTTCCCACCAGGGCTCAGTAACGCTCCGAGCCATATCCTCTAGAACTAGAAACCTATCTGGCCTTTGCTAAGGGTGCCTGTGTGCTCAGTTCCAGTCTGGCCTTTTCTGTTCCTCTGCATTTAGCCTTCCTGGAACTCACCATGTTGCAGGAGTGACTTGCCCAGGCCACTCACCTATTTTTTCTTTCTTTTTCTTTTTATTTCATTGTTATTATATTTTTTCCATTCCATTTAGTCCCTTTGAACCTCCTTCCCTTCAACAATCACCACACTGCTATTCCATGAGTCCTTTTTCCTTTTTAACTCAATGCCACCACTCCCTAACCTCCCCTCTCCAGCAGTTAAACTCACCTATTTCCATTAGGCATGAATTAAACCACTGCCAGAGTACATACCAATCTTTGAGACAAAAAAAGGTCTTCATCAATGGCAAAAATGTGTCCTACTGTCTACATAATTTTTACGAATTATTTGTTCAATAAAATAGGTAGGTGGTTGAGATAATGATATAGAATATTTTGACTCTGGTAGCCTTTATTAAGAGAAATAAAGACCAAGGGAGAATTGACTCAACTGCTTCATTGGCTGAAGATGTGCAAGGGGGAAGCCATAAACTGCATGCAACATTCACATTGTGCCGAGAAATTAATCTACAAATACAAACAAGGAGCAGAGACATGTCCAAGACTACAGACCAAACCCTGCCTTCCTCCCATTTCAGTTCATCAGTGAGCCCTGGGTTTCTATAATAAACTTCTTTGAGTTGTTCCATGTTCTAAAGCACCATAAAGCAACACATGTGGGTTGAGACACACCTAAGGAGGGACTTGCAGTAGCTAGTTGACTGTGTGGGTCTGGAGCGCTGGAGAGAAACCATCAGGAGCACAGGGCCTCATCATTTTAAAAATAAGTGACTGTTGAACATGACGACCTCTTCCTAGGAGGTTCTTTTACATCCCTCCAACTCATTAATCACAAACTCAAAAGTAATCCCTTGTGTTAGCCATCACCAGATAGAGATAGCCTCTCCCTTATATTCCAAGATAATCTATTCAAAAAGGTAGAGTATATTCTTTACTCCATTTTGTCTGAAACATGGGGTAGAGGTGGCTAATTTAAGTGTATATGTCAGTGACACTTTCTCTCACTTATATGGGATTGCTGAGCAATCTTCCACAGGTGGCCTGGTAGGCCTGCTATTCATATAATTGTTACTCAGATAATTCTCCCCTTTGGAAATCCTCAAATTTTTCTTTCACTGTAGATCATAAACATATGAGGTATGTCCTGAATGTATCTAGCCAATGTCAACATAATTAAAACAGTTTTCATGGCCAATATTTTTGAGACAGACCTCATAGATTCACCATCTGAAGTCTATAAGCCTTTCTGAGAGTCCTATGTCAAGAAGTATGTGGCTTTGGAAAAGCAGATGTTTTTACTATGTGAATGCCTGGCTCCTAACAAAAACATTATTATAAAAACCCTGAAGTTGGGGCATCCACATTTCCCATAACATAAAATAGGATCAGTCTATGTGTAAATCACTTTGCTTCCATCTGCTTTTCATAAATGGCAATGACTGAGAAATGGGAGGAAGGGAAAAGCAGTGCGATGGGAAATGGAGTGGATATTCTACTCTACTCACCCCTGTAGAGGAATGTGGGATTATCCCATTCTCTTTCCCATAACAAAGAAAATACCTTCCTATTGCACTGAGAAGCAATAAATTAGTTGGCTCTTAAACTGCATGGGTATAAACTACACAAATTCATTTATACACAGATGGTTTTCAATAAACACAGTTGGCCCTTCCCTCTCAGCAGTTTCTCGTCCATGGATTCAAGCAACTGCAAAGGAAAATGGTATTTTTGCATTCCCAACAGCAGATTCCTGACTGCAGATTCCCAATCTGAAATGGAAAATGCTGTTTTAGATCAGCAGTTGATTGAATCGTCAGATGGCCAACTATAGAGTCAAAGTTGTATGTAGGGTGTAGATGCCCCAAACCTCCACTTTGTTCAAGGGTCAACAGAACTACGACAATAAAATTGGAAAGTTTTGCTATCTTTATATTAATGTAAAATTAGTGGATACCATATAAAATAATAATGTTTAAAGACTTCATTTAACAAAGTCAAGAAACTGTCACTTGATGTGGACATGATGAAAGAGTCCAGACTATCTGGATAATACTGAATGAAAGTTTTCTATAGTTTAAATGTGTTCTATTTTATTTTTTCATATATAATAAACAAGTTTTCCTTTTTTGAGTCTGTGAAAACAATAAAAATATGTCCACTATGGTAAGAAAAGGCCTGAAAGTACCTTTATAAAGCCAGTGGTAAGATAGAGAATAACATGTTATGACAGGTAAAATTTCTTATTAAACATTTAATCTGAATAGTTAAGCATCAAGAAATTACAGAGGGCTTCTACCATATTGCTATGTCTCATGTGACATACCGAATTGTTAGACTTAGTGTTTCCTTTGTTATTGAGCAAAGAGAAAGGCAGTACTAGAGGGTCTCCAATGTAAATACTATACTTCACTAAGAAGATAAACAAAAGTTTAGATAATAAAGAATTTTAAGGTCTTTAATGTTTAAGAATCCTTTGAAAACACTTCAAAGTAAACCTAATGATTCTTAAGAATAGCCAAATGGACAGTTGCTGTTTTGAGCATCAAACCTTGGAATCCTTACCATCAGCAAGAGAAATAGTATAAACCACAGCAAACCTCATTCCCAGATCTAATGGACATTAAGCTAACATGCTGCCAAGAAAAACATTTCTCATTTACTGCCCTGAATAAGATCCTTCCTATGCACATGAGAGGAAGTCATTTGCCAGATGTGGCTGCTTATTTTACAAGTCTCCCTTTGACTTGTGCTTATTTTCTCTTGACCTCCCCAACTTCTCCCATACACACCACATGGAGAGCAGGCAACACTGCAAATGGTGCTAAAGAAGTACCTTGCTGTTGCAGTCAGCACCTCAGGCTCAGCCTATGCTCTTGTTTACGAATTCAGACTAATTGCCGATAGGACCCAATGATTAGGTTGCCCCCTTTCAATGCTATCAGGGACCCATCAGCAAAACAGACTGTTTTATAACTTGGCATCATGAATGACACCTATGATGAAAACTTTCTCTTTTACGATAACAGCAAACCTATTAATAATAAATCAAGATAAATAAAATATAATCAAAATGAGAGTCAGGATGAAAAGAAAAGATTGTGCTATTTTCTAAAAGCATTCTATGTCTTTGGAACTCCCCAAAGAGCCCGCAGTGGAATGTCTGAGGTTGCACTTCACCAAACGGGATTCTAGCAGGAATTTCACTACAGCCTTGCTTCCCCCTCCAGACAGAGGAGCAAACTGGCTGATTCAGGATAAAGGTCTAGCGTATTTGGTTTCTGTGTTACACACATGCTGCTAAATTTATGCAAAAACGGTGTTGGTGTTTGTGTAGGTCACCGCATCCTTGTACCTACCACACCTACTTGCCTCCCTGCCATAGCCAATTCCTTTTGAGACAAAGGAAGTCCCTACAGCTATGTCCCAGCTTTAACTTTCTCACTTTCTTTTTATCCCATTATCTTGTTCCACTTAAGCTAAGAAAACTGGGGTGATAAGAAATGGGGCCAGGAAATTAGGTAAAGCAGGATTAATGTTCAGTCAGCTAAGAATGTTTTATACATGCTCAGAGAGCCTGAGTTCTTCAAGTGTTACTGAAAAAATTCGAAGGGCTTGGATTTAAATCATCCCTGAGAATGTCTGTGTATATACTGTATATACACAACCCCTTATGTTATTCCCAAAGCCTATTCTAATAACAGAGACTAGATCTGAGCCTTTAGTAAGTAGGTGTTCAATACTCAGTGAATGTATGAATGAATGAATGAATGAACAAATGAATGGTTATATATCTCATGATAACTTGGTAAAGACATTCAACTAGGCTAGTTAATAGAGCTTCCCTTCTCTCAAATTTTTTGGCAAAATTTCTCACTTGAAATTAATTAAAATTTATCTCCATGTGATTGCAAATCTCCAGAATCCTTGGGAATCTATTCACCTACTTGAGCAAGGATTGAAAAATATCTAATGCCATAATTTACATATCTTAATCTAGTATTTTATATTTAGTGTGTTTTAAAAACATTTCTAAAATTAAATAACAAACAACTTAATTGTGGTTTAGTGTAGTGTACTTAAGTTTTCTTTAGTGGAAGACACATTTCTTTTTTTGTTTGTGTTTTTATTTTCAACCCAAAATAAACAGATAGTTTTATAAAATAAAATAGAGTTGAATTACCAGAAAAATAAAATTAAAATACCCATATTCATTATCCACAACAACCAAGATATGAAATAACCTAAGTATCCATTGATGAGTAAATGGAATTTTAAAAATGTGGTAGATGGACAGATATGTATTAGCCATGAGAATAAAGAAAACCTGCCATTTGCAACAGCATGGATGATGTTAGAAGGCATCATCATTATATATATCATATGATATATATATATATATATATATATAATTATAATAATTATAATGAGAATATAATTATCATTGCTAAGAAAAAGGCAGATATAGAAAAGACAAATACCATATAATTTCAATTATATATGGAATCTTTTATTTTTAAAATTCAACTTGTAGAAATAGAGAATAGAATGGTAGCTACTTGGAAGCGAAGGAGATGAGGAGATGAGGAGATGAACAAGCCTTCAGTTATATGTAAGTTTGGGGGAATCTAATGTATAGCATAGGAATTATAGTTAATAAATACACTTGAATGTATATACACTTGAAATTTGGTGAGTAGACCTTAAGCACTCTCACCATTACCACCACCACACACACACACATACACACACACATACACACACACACACAAACTGCAGGTGATAGATATGCTAATCCAAATATAGTAAGCTTTCACTATGTGTATGTGTGTTAAAACATTATGTTGTACACTTTAAATAGGTACAATTTTGCTTGTCAATTCTACCTCAGTAAAGCTGGAGAGAAAAAAAAGAAAAACAAGAGGCAAAAAGTGAAAATATAGAGAATATAATTATCATTGTTTTTATCATTATATTCAAGACTTAAAATTAGATTGTCAAGTTTCTTTGAATTATGCAAAAGTTTCTAAACACTCTCAACTTTTGTATCTGGTCACAGTTGTTTGCAATCAGTCTTGTTAGTATCAATCTGTGGATCACACTAAGGGTCACACTGGTTTAGGTTCAATCTTTTTTTTTTTTTTTTGGTCCTGAAATAACCAGATTTAGGGCAATAACTCAGAGTCTGTTCACATTTCCTATCACCTCCTTTCCATAACACTTATCACTAAGGCCTTTGCAGAAGAGAAAGATCACCTGGGTGATTGAAATTTGTTTCCAATATTTTTTAAGCATAAGAGAAGTCATTTTCATCTTTGTATTCTTCAAGTGTTTTTAAATACTCAAGATTAAAAAACACGTCAAAGCCAGGAAATAAAGGTCACTGTGAAAATGTTTCCATTTTGGTGGCATAGCGGATAAGGTGCTGGCCTGTGAACCCAAAGGTCACTGGTTCGATTCCTAGCCAGAGCACATAACCAGATTGCAAGCCAGATCTCCAGCCAGGTCTGTAGCTGGAGGCAGGTGAAAGGCAACCATACATTGATGTCTCTCTCCTTCTCTGCCTCCTTCCCTTCTCCTCTATCTGGACATGATAAATAGGATCTTTGAAAGGAAAGAAAGAAAAGAAAAGAAAAGAAAGAAAATATCTCTTTTTCACAAAGAGTGATTATTCTCACACATATCTTTGTTCCCCAGTTGAAATGCTACTGGGCCATATTTTCTTAGCATTAGGGAATAATGAAGATATATGTCATGCAACACTGAGCTCATACAAAGAGCTAGATGACTCCCAATGTGTTACCCTTTGAAATGACAGGGAGAGGGAAGGCCATGTTTTATGCTTTCTTTTAACCCCCACCCCCACCCCAACACACACACACACACACACACGCATTTACAGCATATATTATAGTTGCTTGGCAGTGAACTGAGCTAACTGTGCGGCTTTGTAACTGGACAGTCTGTGTTTCCCAGTTTTCACAGTAGGTTCTCCGTAAATATTTTTAATAAGAAACTGCATTTTAAAATTATGTGGAAGAGTAATACAGTAGAAGATGGACAAACAGCATTCTATTTTTCCACTTGCGACAATTTTATTAGAGTTGGAGGAAAAAAAAAAAGGAATATCATAACAAAACAGCCAGCAATTACTGACTCACGTTGCAGTCTCAAGTACATTATCAGGAACAGAACCATGGAATGTCTTAAAAAAACTACTCATGAACGAGCACAGGCCTTTCTTTCAGTGCTAATGTCCTCCTCTCCGTGGCCAAAAAATTACCTAAGCAAGCAAACAGAAAACCTGAGTTAAAAATACTAATATTCTGTTTTAAATCTGTGCTCACATGTGCACCTTTTTAAAGAAATTACTTGAATAATAGATACTTCTAACAAAAGTCATTATTTGAATGCAACCACCAATTATAATTATTTCCAGCAAAATGAACTGGATTTTTCAAAAATAAAAAACACTGAAACAGGAGAAATTTCTAGTTATTATTGCTCCACTCCTCCTGAGAAAGATGCAGATATGGAAACTCCCACAAGCAATAAAGTACAAATCTAGAACTTTGTTACACAAAGTGTAGAAGTTCTGTGAATTTTTATTCTGTAAATGGAATGGGTCCCTATAGTAGAGTGGCCATAAATCACAGGTGACAGGGGGAAAGGACATGGAATTTGAGACCAGAGGCCCTGGAAAGTCCATGCTGCCCTGCCAATTTTTAGTTGCAATTAAATTTTTCTTTAAAATACAAATAATGATATGTACTCCCAAAAATGCATTATAAGAAATATGATACAACATATAGGAAAAGCATTTTTGTAAGTCTGTAAGTTTTCAAAAGTTTTTAAAGGTGATGTAGGAAAAAAACAAACAAACAAACCCTTCAGTTTATTTTAAATCTCCAAAACTTCCATGAGGGCAGAAATGCACAGAGCATTGTTTAAGATGGTAATGTAGAAATATCATTCTTTCCAACTGTGAACAAAGTATTGACATCAATCACACAAGTCCCAGGCTGAGTAACTCTACCAAGAAACTGCCTAACAGAGCAATGTGAAGCACATCACAGAATAATACTCTTCTTATTCTCCATCTTCTAAAGAGACAATATGCAAACTTCTTTCCAACTAGCCAAAATAATTGTTCTGTGGTAGGGAACTTTTTTTTTAAAGATTTTATTTATTATTCTTAGAAGGAAAGGGGGAGAGAGGTGGAAAGGAAGAGAGACATCCATGTATGGTTGCCTTTCACCTGCCTCCAGCTACGGACCTGGCTGGAGACCTGGCTTGCAACCTGGTTACGTGCCCTGGCTGGGAATCAAACCAGCGACCTTTGGGTTTGCAGGCTGGCACCTTATCCACTGTGCCACCAGCCAGAGCAGGAACTATTTTTTATTCTTTTTTTTTTTTTTTTTTTGAAGCAGTCATAAACAGAGAAGCACCCAAAGGAACAGTGCAACACCAACAACAAAAAAAGAAAGCATGAATACATGCTCATCCCTTCCTTAACTCTAAGCAGAGAAAGAAACACAAGGGCTAGATGGAGAGTTATTTCCCACAAGGTCTCTTTATTAGCTGTGTGTGGACACCTGCATTTTGGAAATCCTCCTTTCTGAGCTCACTTCCCATTCCCTGGTGCAGCAACGTATGGTCATGCACTCAGTCCCAGTGATTCATGCTGGGAAGAGGCCTGGCCGCAGGACCGAGGACTTCTTAATTGCTTTAGTGCTTCAATTGCCAATGCCTGTTAGTTTTGGCAGAGCCGATGTAAGGAAAATTGTTCTCATATTCTTTGGCTCTTACTCTTTACATGTCAGATGAAACAGCAATGCAAACTAAAACTGCTCCAGTCCAAAGAACACTTGAAACTTAATGTGGCTTTTAGGAGACGATGTGACACGTGGGAAGGGCACTCCAGGACAGCGTGGGGGTGTGCATTCTAGGCTCAACGCTGTGACTCACTGCGGCAAATCACTGCGCTCTCTGAGTTTCCATTGCTACCTCTCTGAGCTGGTGACTTCATCTTAGAGTAAGAATTAATGGTCACCAGGAAAATCAAGCATATTCAGTCTTCAACTACTTTTCTGTTGATTAAGAAAGGGCTTTATTGAAAACTGTTACCTTCTGTTGTCAGACTCAGGATTGGAAATGACTTCAAGGAAGAAGCCACACCACTAGGTTTCTACTGAATCATTTCAATCACTTAGTTACTCATTAAGTATGCATTAGTCTGTGCACATCTTATGAAATGAGCTGAACTAAAACATTATTTTTACTTATATAAAAATTTATATAAAATATTTTTCCTCTCTAGTTCTCCTACCCATCAATATCACCCACAAAGCAGGGAATTATTCTTCAAGTTATGGAAAAGCAAAAGGAAATCTGATAATGATTGGTTTGCTTTGTTCAAAAAGCAACCATATTAAATTTTTATTTCTACTGTAAGAGTGATAACAAGCAAAACAGAACCAAGTATATGAATACAAGGAATAGGCCTTCAGTGGTCAGGGGGAACAGGGTTGGGGAGAAGGGGGAGGCAGAGGCAAAGACGGGGAGCATCTTAGACAAGAACCTAGTATAAAGGAACCATGGACATGGACAACAGGTGGGATTGACTTTGGGGGAAATGGGTGGGTGGGGAGGGGGACAGAGGGGAGCAAAAAGG
Source organism: Noctilio leporinus (assembly GCA_004026585.1). NCBI lineage: Eukaryota > Metazoa > Chordata > Mammalia > Chiroptera > Noctilionidae > Noctilio > Noctilio leporinus. The sequence goes on along the minus strand of PVIW01000173.1, from coordinate 48,153 downwards.
GGGTGGATGTAATACAACAACAATAAAATTAAAAAAAAAAAAAAAAGAGTGATAGCAAGCATATTACAGAAAATTTCAAAGCAATTGCCCGAGCCGGTGTGGCTCAGTAGATTGGTGCTGGCCTACAAACCCAAAGGTGGCTGGTCCAATTCCCCGGCCAGGGCACATAACCAGGTTGCAAGCCAGGTCTCCAGCCAGGTCCATGGCTGGAGGCAGGTGAAACCACACATTGATGCTTCTCTCCCTTTCTTTCTCCTTCCCTAACCCTCTCTCTGAAAATGATGAAATGTTTTAAAAATAAAAATAAAAGCAATTAAAGTGGAAAAAAAGGGAATTACCAGTGTTCTCCCTCTCATTGTCAACTTTGCTTTCAGACTTTTTCTAAGCATACATTTTTTACAAGGAAGCAGAGTTTGTTTGCACTTGGTTTTGGTTCTAATGTACACATAATTGTGCAACCTACTTTTCTCACTTAACAGATTAAGTAAGCATTTCTCCAAGTTACCACAAACTCTGTATCTTTATTGGTGACATACTAGTCAACACATATATTTACCAAAATTAACAGAGCCATTTTCCCACTGATGATCATTTTAAGTAGTAAGTTGTTAAACAATTTTACAGTAATATCTGTGCAAAATATGGAAACCTTTTGGTAAAGGGGAAACTCAATACTTGAAGATGGAATACAAGTGAAGAGAAGCAGCATCCATGAGCTTTCTGACCATTAGGCAACTCTTTGGAATAAATGCAAATAAGACTTCAGGGGAAGCCCTCAAATTCTGTCTCGGTAGAGACGTGGCAGTTCAGGACAATGGGCCTCCTGGGAGGTGAGTTGTAACCAACAATTGCTCCTGGCAGTAGGCCCACCCATTCTACAGCCCAGCAAAAATGCTCATGAAGGAAAATCTAATTTTCTACAACAGCAGAAAATGCCATCTAAAGAAATGGACCAGGTGGCAGGTGACAAATTCTGCTCTGGAAAGTGCTGACATGCAGTAAGGTGACTGAGGCACACCCCTGCCACATGGGAGCTGTAGGGGAAAGGACATGTAGTTGCTCTTTAATCCCAGTATAGCAATAAAGACATGTCTGTAAATGTTCACCAGGATCCGCAATATTCATTTATATTTTAGAGGGGCTGCATAAACAAATAACTTTTTAAAAAATTATCTTCCTTCCTTTATGGTGCCCTGGAGTTGAGAGACACACGGAGGACTTGCCCTTCCTTAGGGCCATCTTAGCTGAGTCCCACATTTCACCTTTTCATAACTACCCTAAAAGATATATGAAAGGCAAAAAGCAAGTTTACTGGAAGAATTTCCCTAATCGTTGTTTAAAATATATCAATTATAGGAAAAGTCTTTGTTGATGAGTTAGAGAAATACCATGGCTAAATTAATATACTACTTAAAACTTTAAGACAAAAGGTTTTTTTTTAAAAGTGATTTTGCAACGGATTTTAGGATTAAAAATAACCTTGACCCAACTTTCTAAAAACAGGCAGAAAAAATAACCTATATAAGTTCAAGATATAAAATGATTGACTCTCTACATCCTAAGAGAATATAAATATCAATCAGAAAAAGTTTAAAAATATATTTCAAAGAAAACAATTATGGTCATTAAAATGATCAGATGCTGGACTGATCATTCACTGCTTCTTAATCTCCTTTCTTTCAAAATATTTAAATTTTGGCACAGAATTTGGTTTCTAAAACATTTTAGGAGCAGTTCCATAAAAGAGAAAGATGGCCTAGAGTCTAGACGGTCTCTTAAGAGCCCTTCCTACGTACTAATCCTGAATTTTATTCATGACTCATCTCTTTAGAGGTAATCCAAAGAGATAAAGAAATAAAATGCTTTTTTTTCCCCTCCTCTTTTTGGCTTTGGGAACTATTTTTAAATTCCTGTTTCCTGCGCTCTCTCTGAAACTCCAGAACCTTTGCACACAGTTGTTAAATAGCCATGATTCCTTCCCCCAGTTGTTTAACATTAGTTTCATGGGTGATTCTGTTGCTCACCCCCCAACCCCCACCCCAAGCCTCAGAGCCCACGATCTAGGTTGCACATTCAAGATCTCTTCCATTTTTGTCCCAGGCATGAATTCTTCATGTGGTACTTGGCCTTATTGAATCTGGACTACAATGTGGTTTGTCCTTAATTCCTAGGATTGATTACAGCCTTTGGCTTCTCTGTATGTGATTCTTCCCTTGTCTTCAGCAACAACTCACTGCATCTGGTTGAGCCTCTCCCACCCTACAGAGAGCAAAGGGGGATCAGCTCCGTCAGAGGGAACCCCTGTGGCTGAGTAAGACATGAATTCAATTAGCTTAGGTCATTGCTATCTCAATTTCCTTAGAGAAAAAGAACATTTCTAGTCTTCAAGTAAACTGCTGTAACAGCTGGATCTGGATGAAATATATGACACTGCTTCCCCTTTAGAAGGTCCTAGTGTTTCAGAAACACCGTGGGAAATCTGTTGGCAATTTCCTGTAGCAGGACCAACACTAATTCCCACTGATGTCAGCCATTTCCTCTCCAGGAGGCTTTGCTAAGCCTTTTGCCAGGGCAAAATTTGCTCCTGAAAAGAACATGTTAAGATATACGTTTTGCTCCTGCTGTATCTCCCATGCTCGCAGAGGTGCCTGAAACATAGAAGGCATTTAATACATACCTGCTGAATAAAGAAATGGTTTCTTGCCACATAAAGTGTGTGATCTTTATCATCGTGAAGGACATAATAAACTTAGTATGCAGCCCTTTATAAAACATCTAAGGAACTAACTACATTTGTGCCTCACTGAGCTACCATAGAGTGGATTTCATTTTTTCAAACATAGTCATCAATGAAACTTATTTCAAATGTGTCATTGTTCAGAGGTTTTCTTCCTGCACCATAATACAAATCTGAGACAATTTCAGTATTAGCTTACAAATTTAGACCATCTGATGCCACCTATTACAAGATGCCCTTAGACTTGATCCTAATATATTCTGAAGAATGATCTCATTCATAAAAGACTCTCTTTTCTTAAATATACACACAGAATCCTGATGTAGCCCTCTGTCATCTGAACAGTATTGTTGTGTTCCAAAGGGCTAAAAGATTTCTAGGATAGGCACCTCCTATTTCCTTCTACATATATTGAAAGTAAAGTATTCTCTATTTACACAGAACTTAGATTATATGAGTTGAATCTACACGTTTCACTTCAATAGGCAGGAGTAGGCTCTCTCCAATATAGATGATCTTCAAAAGTTGTCCATTAACCAAATTTTGTAAACTGGCTTTAATCTGAATTACTAGTGGAGCTTTCAGTTGAGGTGAGCTTTTGATATCACTCTTTTAAAGTGGTGGAAAAGTAAATATAATTGTAAGAATAAATCCTGTACCAACAAATTAGCCATGTGTATTATTAAAGTGATACCTTGTCTCAGCAGCTTGAAGAGGACCTGTTGAATGTGATTCATGGTTTAAAGGGATAGTTTAAGGCATTTTTTAAAATAATTCAGCAAATTGTCAGCCATGTGAATTTTGCCAAGTTCTTTCATTCAATAGACATTCATTCATATGTTCTCTAGGGTAAACATTAACCAATAGAGAATAAGACAATCACAGTACCTGCCTCATAGTTTACACTCAAGAGGGAAACAGGAACATTAAGAAAATATTACATACTTTGGGTAATAAGCACACAAAGCAGTACACAGATAAAGCCTGTATGGTTTTATGAACGAATAAGCTCAATAAAAAAAGAAAAGAATTATAAGTACAATAGGTGTTAAGAAAACAGACACTCAGATTGATATATGGATTTCTAAAGTACTATCTTCAAGGCCTTCCTGGGAATGTTGTATTTAGGCTGAGACCTAAACAAGTGATAAGTGACCAAGCAAAGTAAGGAGAAACAACAAACTCCTGGTTCAAAGGCAACAGAGAGACTGTCATGTAAAAGGAGTTAAACAAAGCTCAGTAAGGCCAAGGTGGAGAAGAACTGGGCCAGCAAATTAGGAGAAGATGCTAAAAGTATAGGCAGGACTCAGTTTTTGGAGGGCCCTGCCACCATGCGAGATGTTTGAGACTCCTTCCTCAGAACGGTGGAATACTTTGGAAGAGGGTAAAGCAAGGGTTGTGGAAATAGTTTCATGAACACACATCAAGGAAACAATATTCAGCCAACTCTTATTAGAGCCATGTGTCTCAGCCTAAGGTTGAGCCAAGGAGCAGAGCCAGAGACACGCAAGGCTGAAAAGCCAGCCATTTATTTCAGGTAGCGAGTCCAAGCAACAGCAACGGGAGAGTGGGAGGAGTGAGACAAAGGAAGGCCAATCCAAAGATGCACAGTTGAGTGGCTCTCCCCTGGGGGCATCAGGTTTACAGCCCAGAAGGGAAAAAAGCCATGGAGAAAGTGCCTGAGGATCATCCAGCCAAGTGATAGAAAGGGGAAAATTTTATGCACCACCTCCCATTTCTAATGGGTCCAAGTGTGCACCCGCATTAAAAAGGTTGAAATGAGGTGGCCCCAGGGTTGAACCAAAGGCCCTGTGCCGCTGAAGCTGGTTTCATCGGTTAATGCTACTCTGCAGCTGGGCTCAGCAGCAGAGCTGAAGTGAAATGTGGGTAAGAGCTTGGGAGGCAGTAGACAAGAAGTGGCAGACACATCACTCCACCTGCCATCATGCAGGCGTCTGTCTGCTCTAAGCCTGGCGTTATCCATCAACCAAATGCAGAGCCCATATAAAACATTTGGAGTCAGGTACTAGAGAGAATGGTCTTCTAGTATCAAGTTCCACCCATGACTAATGTTTTTATCTTCTGGAATAACATGTACTATGTGCCAGATTCTGTCAAGTCCTTCCATTGTCACATTTAATCCTCCCAATGATCCTATGAGAGGTTCTGTCATTGTACTTGTGTGAGTTATCTATTGCAAAATAGCAAATTATTCCAAACTCAGGGGCTCAAAACAACAATAAACATTTGTTTCTCTCTCTCAGTTCCTCAAGGTCAGGAATTTGCAGGTAGCTTGACTGGGAGTTTCTAGCTCCGGATCTTGTTTGAGGTTACAGTCAAGGCATCGGCTAGGGTTGAAGACATCTGAAGGTTTCACTGAGGCTGGAGAATGGGCTTCCAGGACGGCTCACTCATTCGTGCTGGCTGTAGACAGGAAACCTCAGTTCCTACCATGTGGGCTGTTCTCAGACTGCTCAACTAGCTATACAACATGGCCCTAGCTTCCCCTACACTGAGTAACCCAAGAGAAAGGGCAATGCCGAAGCCATGATGTCTTTGATCCCCTAGAGTCAGAAGTAATACACCAACATTTCCACAATATCATACTAGGTACACAAGTCAACCCCATTCAACATGGGAAGGGATGCCAAGAGGCAGGGTCACAGGGCCATCTAGGGTGCTGGGTACCACAATCACTATTTCACAGTTGAGGCAAAGTGAATTGCTCCAAGACACACAGGAAGTTGGGGACCTAGTATTTAAACTTGGTTCCCTGTGATGGTAAGTCCCATGTTTTTATCACTATACTGGATTTATTTCTTCAAATAACCTGATACTTAAAGCCAGAGATATTTATCCACAGAGGGAAACGTTTACTCTAAAATCATATCAAGAAGAAGAAGGAAAAAAAAAAAAACCTGGAGCCTATCAATGAACTTAATTTGGCCCAAATTTCTGACTCCAGCTTCCTTCATCCACAGACTAAATTGTCAGTTGTATAAACACAGGTGTACTTGTGCCAGAATTAATCAAATGTTCCGTGCCATGGTGTAAAGAAGGGTGCAGTCTGAGAAAGCTTAATTTAGTAAAATAAACTGACTTCAAAGCAGCCCAGATGGTTTCAATGTTACCTTAAAAAAAAAAAAAAAAAAAAAGATTAAGGGCTTGATAATGAAACATGAATAATCATTCTGTCCTCTTATGGGATGGGGGAGCTGTTTTCTTCTACTTGGTATTTATAAGACAAGAAAATCAAAGGCCTGATGATTAAATGTTGCCATAAATCACCTAGGATGCCCGCTTCTAGTACTTTGAGGGGAGGCTGGGGTTACAGCTTTCAGCAGTACAGTGCTGTGTAATTAAAGCAAAATGTGAAAACTGAGGGCCAAAGAATAGGTGTACTGAAAAATTCCCTCCCCTTGTATTCATTTAATGAACCACTGGCATTGGAACAGAAAGATAAAAGAATGAGCAGCCTTTGTCATTCTTTAGTTCAGTCTGTAGCAAATGCATTGCTATTTAAATCACATATGGAAAATCTAGGGACAATAGTGTAGGTGTAGAGTGAAGCTGTATTCTCATGACCTGCTTATTCATCACACCAGGACCTAGCTCTGCTTGTCCCACAGCACCCCTAGGCCCTCCTGCCAATGGAGGAAGCCACTAGATAGTGGGTCCTCCACCTGAGTTCTCCCTAATGAGCCTGTCAGTCCGGCTCTCCATACACCCCGCAGTCCTGCACCCCTCCTCCGCTCCTTCAGAACAATAACCCGTTTTTTTTTCATGTAAATAATCATCTCAGAGCTTCAAGCACTGCTTCTTTTCAGCTACAGCCATTCCAAAAGCTCTTGCTCTCTGTAGTTCTTTTTTATATAAGTTAACAAAAAGCAGGAATATCATGGGCCAAGATCCACTTCGTAAATTAAAGCCATTCCACAATCAATGGTTTCCAGCGGTTTTTCATATCTGCAGACCAGGCCTACAAATGCAATCATTTTCATTCATTTCAACTTTTGTTACAAAGCATTCAGAATGGAATAAATTAGCCAGCTCATCTTTCCCTCTGTTTCACAAAGAACAGAGCACTATTTATTTAGAGAGAGCATTTCATGGACTAGATACCATTTCTTACAGTGAGACAGCTGGACAAACAGGGTAAGAGATAGGCAACAGTGTTCATTCAATAAGATTTCAAAGGAGATGGGACCATGGAAAAAAAGGTTGGGGCTTCTACACAGAGTAAAGCACCTTGAACTTCCCAGGATCTTTGATCTTTGTAGGCTTTGAAACATCACTACAACAGGCTCCTGGAATATCTCATTTTTCTCCTGAGAAGACGGAATCTCTAAAACGTGACTATTCACAAACATAAATTGCATTATCTTTCTTCCATTCCATCTCCCAAGGCCCACACCATTTCACATACATCTGTGCTAACCAACCCTCAGGGGTGTGTTGTTGCAAAGGATGTCTATACACTATGTGGAAGAATAAATAGTTTGGCAGAAAAACTTCAAATCAATTAGAAGACAATCACAAAACCTGGAGTTTTTAACCTGAGCTGTTTGAATCAGGGAGCACTGCATCATGGGATACAAGAAGGGAGTAGATTAAAAGAAGAAGAAGAAGAAGAAAAAAGACAAGTGGTGGGCAGAGTGCTCCAAACACTTCTCAAACCTGAAAATCAACTTTGGTTCCTGCCTACAGCCAGGAACATCTATAAAGTCCTTTCCACAATACCAGAAGTGAGTGGATAGATAGTGACACAATGAAGTTTCAGTTCCAGACCCCCTCACCTGCACGGGGCCCTTTCTACTTTTATTATATTTGAATTCTTTTTCTTAAGGAGGCCTTCCCAAATTGCCTAAGACTCAGGGCCCTTAATATTTACATTCATTTCTGTACCACACACTTGCAGAAGCATCCCTTCAACATTTCTCTAAATATAAGCAAAACAAGAGAAACAAACAAACAAAACACTAAAGCATTTAGAAACACTTGGAGCTGGTTACCCAGCGACTATGCTTGCCATTCTTCAAAGGCTCCCCATGGTACTTTGAAATCCAAACTTCTCTGGTGGTTTGCAAAGTTGTACCACTGTGGCCTAACAGCAGCCATAAGTAATACATCAGTGAGTGTGTGTGGCTATTATGCAATGAAACTTGATTTACAACAGGCTGGATTTGGCTATAATTGTCATTTGCTCTCCTCTGTCAAACTTCTTCCCAGGGATCTGAACAGTGGGTCAGGGTGCGAGGGGAGGAGAGAAACCCCAGGGTTAGATCAGATGGAGCTTTGTAGGCCATACTGAAGGGTTTTGGATTGATTCCAGCGGCTGGGGAAAACTGTGGGAATATCTTTAAACAGGGCTGTGAGATGATTAATTTACATTTTAACAGGATTGTTTTGGCTCCTGTAAGAAACAGACTCTAGGGAAGTGAGAATAGAGGTAGGTGATCATTGGGTATAAACTCAAGACAACGGTGCCTTCAACTGGAGCCACCAGGCTGGAGATTTTGGCTTGAAAGAACCAACAAGGTTTGCTGACAAAGAGATGGTTGTAGAGAGGGGTTTGAGCAAATAGGCTAGGAAGATAAAAATGTAAATTTTAGATTTCAGCAGTAGTACAATTTGTAAGGTTGACAAGGATAGGAACATTCACAGGAGTAGCTGATTGTGGTAGGAACACCAGAAAAAGAAAGAAAAAAAAAAAAATGAAGCTGAGGAGGGAGCCTGAGAAACCATGCTCCATGAGGAATGAAAAATAATGTGATAATCGTGACCTCTGAGTCAGCAGTGACCTTGATGATACAAAAAGCCAGCTGTGTCCTGTACTGTTCATTTGACATGAGACTTGAATCAAAGGGCAACCTCTCTGCAGATCTGACCAGCAACCATCGCCCCTGCAACAGCCGCGAAAGCAAGTAAAACCAAAGAACCACTGTTACGTAACACGGAGCAGGTAAACCTTGGTGGCTTGTTCCTCATGGTTCCCACAAAGAACTGCTCTTGCTTGGAAGCCAGTCTTTATATGCTTGCACCGTCAAATACATAGCCCTCCAGTACCACCCACAAAGTAAAAGTGCAAAGCAATTGACAACTTTACGGTCTACATTCACAAAATACCACTTGGATAGTTTATCCTTAATCTTCACAGCCCTGTGCTGCTCTCGTTCGTTAGTCCACAAAACCCACAACTGTCCCACACACTTCCTCCTGTCTCCAAAACTTCCCAGAACATCCTCTGAAACCTGACCGAGGCTAGCTTTTTTCTATCTTGTTCCTCATTCTCTTAAGCTCTTCTATGGTGAGTAATTCTTCCCAACAACCAATCGAGCTGGTTTCTGTTCTTTTTATGAACCCAGTTCATAGCAAAGTCCCAGAAACTAAGCTAGCAAAACAAACAAACAAAAAAAGCAGGTGGAAAAGGGAAAGGTTCTGTGATATTTAGAGCAGAATAGGCAGATCGATGAGAGAGGGGAGAGGGAGAGAAGAATGGTTTGTTGTGATGACTTGACTGGGCAAAGGGGTCCACTGATATCTGCTAAAGCATTGTTTTGGGTGTGTCTGTGAGGGTGTCCTGAAAGAGATTAGCATTTAAATCAGTAGACTGAGTAGAGAAATTTCAGGTGGGCCTCAACTAATCAACTAAGGACCAGAGCAGAAAGGAAAGGCAGAGGAAGGCCGAATTTTCCTTTTTTGCTTAAAATGGGTCATCCATTTCTCGGGATCTCCGACATCAATGCTCTCGTTCTTGGATTTACGCCATCAGCTTGGATTTACGCCATCAGCATCATGCCCAATTCTCAGCCATTATCGTCGGACTGAGTTGCTCCGCCAGCGTTCCTGCACACAGGAGGTCATGGGACTTCTCAGTCTCTGTCACGTGAGCCAGTCCCGTTTTATATACATGTTCAGCATAGTTTTATTACTTTTGGATAAAGCAATTCTGTATTTTTATTAAGACTTTCTAACTACTATTTATTACTGAGTTCAGGGCATGTATTAGGACAGCATTTTTCCTTCTTGGATAATTTTAGCTATGGTACATTCACACAATGGAATACTATACACAACTGTTAAAAAAAGAAGAAATTTTATCCTTTGCAACAAGATGGATGGGCCTAGTGAATATTATGCTAAGTGAAATAAGCCAAAAACAAACAAATACCATATGATTTCACTCATATAAACAAATGAAATAGAAACATAGATACAGAGAATAGACTGACAGCTATCAGAGTAGCGGGGGTAGGGGAAAGGAATTAAGAAAAAACAAACAAACAAAAAACACAACCTCTTAGACATAGACAATAGTATGGTGTATATGGTGATTACCAGAGGGAAGGGGTGGCAGGTGGGAGAGGCTGTGGGCAGATAAATGGTGATGGAAGGAGGCTTGACATGGTAGTGAATACATAATACAATATACAGATGATGTATTTAGAATTGTATCCCTGAAATCTATATAATTTTATTAACCAATGTCACCCCAATAAATTCCATTTTTAAAAATTCAGACAACCCATGGCTGGTGGCACAGTGGATAAGGTGCCGGCCTGCGAACCCAAAGATTACTGGTTTGATTCCCCAGCCAGGGTACATAATGAGGTTGCAAGCCAGGTCTCCAGCCAGGTCTGTGGCTGGAGGCAGGTGAAAGGCAACCATACATAGATGTCTCTCTCCCTCTCTGCCTCTCTCCCTTCCCCTCTCTCTAAAAATAATAAATAAAATATTTTTTAAAAAATCCAGACAAAACAGAACAAGAAGTCCCCAAGAGAACTAACCCTATTCCACCTGAGTTAATCACTGAGTAAAAAAGAAAATAATAGTAATTTAATATTATTCTTGGAATAAATTGCTTCTATTTCACTTATATTTCTCTTCCTTTTAAAAATATTTCTTGAGGCTCTGGTTAAATCTTCCAATATTCTTTAATAACTCTTCATTTGGTTTTCTATATGGACAAAATGGCATATATGTCTATCAGATCCACTTTCTTTTTTTTTTTTTTTCCTAGAAATATCTCCATTCCTCCACTCCCCGAGCCCTCTGTCATCCTATACAATATGCTTCATGCCTGCAGAATTTCTCTTGTCTTCTTTCCCATGGTGGATCCCTTGTGTCCTGGACCCAGGTCTTCCTCTTTCTTGATCTAACCACTTGTTCTGTAGGAGCACACCTTTCTGTAACTTGCTGAGAATGTGTATGGGAGGTTGTAAAGTAATAAAAATCCTCTGCTTGCTTGAAAATGTCTTTATGTTAATTCCAGACTGAATTGGTCATTTCCTGAGGTATAGATTTCTAGGTTAGAAATCGTTCTTCTGAGAAATTTGAAGCATTTACCAGGACCTTCTGGCTTCCCATCGTAAAGATGAGAGTCTGGATGCCATTCTTAGGCCAAATCCTTGGATGTGACTTGTTTCTTACTCTCTCTGGAAGTTCTTTGGAAGTTCTTAGGGTATCTATATTTCTAAAATTTTATGATCATATGCCCTTGGCTAAAGTCTTTTCCAGTCAGAACACTGGTTACACAGTAGCCTTTTGCATCTAAAAACTCATGTCCCAGTTGTTCCTTAGAAAACTTTGATCACCATCCATGTGAGTCCTGTGGTATAGAGCAGACTTGGAGCCTAACCATGGGTTAAAGGGGAAACGTGCCAGAAAGCAACCTGAGTTCATGACAACCCTGTTTGGGGGAAGCAGAATAGGTACCAAAATGAAGGGACAGCAGGAGGTAAACGTGGCTTTCAGGTGAAAAAGATGTCAGTTTTAGGCTTATCCCCACTAACTCATTCCCAATAGCCAAGACCATGGATTGTCACCTTTGTCGTTTTACACATAAACTACTAAAATTCTGCAGCACACCAAGAAATATATTTTTCTCAATCTGAGAAAAAACCAAAAGGTGTGATTTTGATTCATTCATAGCACACAGCTATTGTAATGTTGGCTGCTGCCATTTTTTATTTGACAGTCTAAAGGAGAAGAGGTCAGTGCCCCTGACTAACTATTCAGGTATTGCATGTTTTAAAATTTCTTGCAGCACACCGATTGAAAATTGCTAGCCTAGACAATTGACTTATATTTCTCTCTACCCACTGCTATCTTGCTTGGGACAGTGAAGTGGCGGAAAAAGTAAGCCTAACATAGGTGTTTATACCCTAGAACATGCCTGTCTGGGGGTGCCAGTCTAGCCCTCATTCTGCTTGTGATCTTCATGTTCATTTACACAGAGACAACAAAAAATATCATAATAGTTATCACCATTGTGTAAATGGACTACAGTTTTCAAGAGCATAATAAACCTCTGTCTTCCAACCATAAAAAGAATGTTCCCACCCCTCCTTCTATTTCTCTTGGAACATCAGCAAATTGAATTGCAAGGGAAATATAATGAAAAGATTTCAAGTTCTCCCGCAGACATGAAGACATGGGAAATTGGCTATAAAATTACATTTGGGTGTTTTTGCTTATTCCCTGTTCAAACCCTGTCCAAAATTTCCTTATGAAATAGGAAACTTTCTTCTTCTTTCTTGCCTTTGTCATGTGCAAGTCTATAGCTAGCTGGCCTTTTATCAACTCTCTGCTTCACCCCCCTCCCCCAAAATGCTTAACAGTGTTAAAGACTTTCTTCATTGCCTGAATTCTAAAAAAAAAAGCCCATAACAAAAAGCCCCCTACCACTGCCAAGATACACTGTGATCAATCACAAAAAGAAGTACATTTTCCAAGAGACTATCAGCAGTTTGAAAGAAAACTGAGATGCATGACCAAATATGCAAAGCGTATGCCTGGATGTAGATAATCAGATGTGCTGAATAGAAGCAGAGGGTGTGTGGGAAATTATTGATTAAAACCCAAACTAGAGTTCATATGGTGCTTCAATAGGAATCACCATGAGCTGTTTTCTCTTGCTTTTCCTTTTTATTTTCACTTTTTTCTCCCCTCCTATTCTTCTCTGGATTAAAGGGTGAGGAGTGGTAAGAATAGTAATGATGTGGATTATAATCAAAATCACACTCACTGTGAAAGTTTGGGTACAGTCCTAACCTAGAACTTCCTGATTTTTCCCCTTAGACTATGACCCTGAAAATGCAGTATTTATGTTCATCACTTTGTTCTTTATCTTGAGCATAATTCATGGCCCTACAATCTGAAGAGGGTGTTACATGCTCAATACTAATGCAGTCAAAGTAAGCCTTGTTTAAAAGTACGCGATGGGGTCAAACTCAAGTTTTCCAAAGGGTCTTGAGTTCATAAACTAAGTTCATAAATGTTTAAGGGAGTCTAGCTTCAAGCTCTCCCATAGGACAGGGGGAAAGGAAAAAAGTCAAATAAATTCCATTTAGATAAGCAGTCTGGGTGAAGGACAAGAGAAGTGGGAGAGGGTGATGGCAGAGGAAAGGAGATCATAAAGCTAGAAAAGAGAAAGGTTCATTAAACTCAAATTTGAAAGGAAATTGTACTAACAGTTAATGAACAGAAATCAAAACAAAGAGGGCTATGTTCCCAGGACCCCGGGCAGGTCAGCCTCTGGCAGCAGATTTGTACGTAGGGCAATGTGAACAAAGTAGATACAGAAAGCACAGTGGGTAAGGGCCTGCTCTGTTTTGGATCATCACCATTGTGAGATAAGCTACATTGCTCAATCTTCCAATTAGAAAACAAAGATTCTATCCTGAACAATGGCAGTTGGGTTAGAAACATTGTTCGTAAAAAACTAAAATGTCTTTCATGGAATTTAGCTAATGAGATTAAAGAGCAATATACCAGTATTCATGCTGCTGCTGCTTCCTGGCCCGTCCTGATCTTGTTCTTACTTCTTCTCTGCTGTAAGCAGTGCACTGGGCATTTATCAGTAAGTTATGATTGCATGCAAAGGTTCATGGCCAGAACTGGTGGAAAAGGCCAAAAGGGCTCACTAAAACTTCTCATGGGAATTCTTTACAATATTCATGAACAGAGAAAATTTAAGCGAAGTATGTAGGAAAGAAGAGTCACCGCATAAGCTACTCCTCTCTCTGCAGGAAATGAGAGTCCCGTATCAACACTGTTTACTGCAGGCGGTCTTTTTAGTCACAGCTGCTCTTGTTAACCTCAAAGGCATGATTTATCTCTCAAGGATGTACAGTAATGAAAGGCATAAGTGAGAGAGCTATGGCTTATATACATGGGATTGATCCCACGGGACGGTGACTTTCCCACTGTTTATATCTTCTCCTTTATACATCCTGGTACCAAGCCATATCTCAGGGCTGATCATTCTGGTTAGAGCAAGATTCATTTGTCTGATTGTACATTTGTTCTTTGGTCACACTAATTTGCATAAGTTAAGCCATATTTCTAAACACAGGGAATAAGTTTTCTGAAGCACAAGTCCCAGTCTTGACTTCCCTTTCTTGTCCATTTCAAGAGAAAGAAAAGATGCATCTCGAGATACAATTTCTGCTTGAGGAGACAGATGAATGCAGAAAACAGGAAATAGGATGCACCCAACTAAAAATCTCCACCCAAAAATCCAGCTGATAGGCCAATATTTTTATCCCTTCTTTTACAAATCATTGTCAGATGTCTTTTTCCTAACTTACTATAATGCTTCTTTCTAGAATTAAACAACCAAAAAAATTGAGACAACTGGAATTTTTTCTATACTTTACCTCAGTAAAAAAGAGAGAGAGAGAGAGACAAAACAAATGGATATGAGACTTCGGCATCTTCTGTCATTGTGCTGTTGTTTTTCCACTTTTAGAGTAGTTGTAGGATCAGTACACCATAGACTAATTGCCTAGACTTTATATGCCTATGATACTCAATAATGGTATGCATCTCCAAATGTAAGGATATTAAGGTTCTTCATGACATGAACCATCAAAGGAAGAACAAATCCATTTTAATGCTAGGTGCTGGACTTAATTTGAATTTTTACAATTTGGATCAAAACACCCATAACCTCTTCTTAATCAAAACAGTTCCATGTATATACATATTTTATTAGTGGTAAAAGTAGTCTAAATTCAATAATAGACATACATATTTAAAATAGTTTTAACAAAAAAGTAAATTCTGTACAGAAAATAGAATTTCAAATGGCCTGTCAATTGAAAAAAAGCCAATCACAAAAATGCCACATATTGTACATGTCCATTTATATAAAATGTCTATAGAAACAAAATGTAGATCAGTGGTTGCCATGGGCTGGGGGCTGTGGGTTGGGGTTTAGGAAAGGTAGGAGCAAGTGGCTGCTTATGTGGGGTGTAAGACATAGAGTTTCATTTTTGGGCAATAAGAATATTCTAAACCTAGATTGTTGTGATGGTTGCACAACTCCGTGAACATTTCAAAAATTAGTGAATGGTACATGGTAAATGGCTGAGCTATATGTTATGTGGATTGCGTATCATTGAATTTTCCTTTAAATACCACCTCAGAGATCATTTCTCTGAGCTCGGTAAAATCCAACTGAGAGAGCAACCAAACCTTTGGATGAATCTCCTTTGCTTCACCCTCTCCTCCTCTTACTTTGTCAGTAGTATTTGACTAACCTCTGCTTCTGTCTCTGCTTTCACCCCCATTGACTTGGAATTGTACTTCCCTATCTATTCATGCACTTGGCTTTGAATTTCTGGTCCTCCTTAAAATATCATCAAGTGCTCTTTTAGAATGTCCACTGATCAAAAACACTGCTTCCTGAATCTCATACAAAGTCCGACACCTGAGTGCATTTTACCTTTCTGGACTAGCATGCTCCTGGACTCTGCCAAATTTCCACTGTTTTCTAATCCAAACCTCAGTCTTCATTTAGAGGTGTTAGGTGACAGTCAAGGTAGGGGCCCTGACTGATGCCAGGCCAGGTTCCTCAAGGAGACTTTGCTCAACCTTATAGAAGCCCCATGCATCTAAATGGACTATAGGCAGACTCACACTAGAGCGCACCTATCCTCTTCTTTAGCCATGAAACTGACCTAGACACTAGTGGGGACAAGAAGGGATCTGCAGTAAAATCCTTCAACAAAAGAAACTGAGGGCTTATTTATGGTGACAAGAAATAAAGGAGGAGATGGGAAGATAGCATTTTACTCAGCAGCCAACCCTTGGGAGTAAAAGAACCAAGAAATAGAAACAACACAAATCTCTAGTGCTTTCCAAAAAAATAAAGTAAAAAGAGTGAGACATGGGACTGAAATCTAAGGGCTGAGGCATAATCCATCAGCCATAACTGGCAGGAGGCCCAGTTGTGACGTTCCTTCTTAGGAATTAAACATCAGCCTGCTTTTACATCTTCACAGCATGCTAAACTGTTAGCAGAAAGTTGTAGTGTTCCACAAAGATTAAGGACACACAACACTTAGAAAACTCAATTGCACATGTAAATATTTACCTAACCCCTTCCTTCGGGTCTACAGACCTGTTTCGTTTTATTGACAGCTGAACTCCATCATTTTAGTAAGCCACTTTATTTTGCTGGACATACGTGGGAGGAGGACATAACCTGAAGCAAATGGGAAAATACACCACCTCAGTGCTTCTGAAGCTGGTGGTGGGAAGGAAAGCAGCTGAAGAGGCATGTCCATGTCAGAGAAATTAACATTCAGAAGACACCCCAGGCCCCAGCTCCTGCAGCTTCCTCTACTCAAAGTCAAAGCCACTTGAGCCCACTTCTAGGATGAAACCTTCCCCAGAAACTGGATCCAAGATAATCATTAATGAGAAGAAACTGAAGGAGCTCCAATTGGGTATCTCAAGCTGATATGCCTTCTATGTAATCTTATTCCTCGACCGGCTCTAGCTTGCGGTTCCAGTTGTATTTACTTTGCTTTGGCCTTGCGCTCTTGTGGCCAGCTCTCTCCTTGTGTTTTATTATGTACCTACAATGTACCCGTCTTAGAGCTGGATGCTGAAACCCCACCCTTTGCCTTGTCTCCTGCAACCCTCCTTTCCCAGCTCTAGGGAAACAGCACCATCAGCCATCAGCAGACCTAACTACCAGCCTTGGGCTTTGCATTTATTTCTATTGCAAGTCACTGTGGTCAGAACCAAGATCAAATCAGGATCCTCATAAATCACACCAAGGACACTTTTCCGAGGCTACACGCAGTAAAATAAACCTGTAGCCATCCCTTGCATCTCGGTGAACATGACTTCTGCAATTTGGCTAAATGGTTTTGTTATGTTCCGCAAATCTTTTACACAACCTGGTAAGTAGAACTACAGCTCCCACTCAGCGGGCTCCAGATAACCCGGATTATCTGGAGAGCTCGAGGTTATGATGGAATTCTCCAGTCTTCAGCTAAGCCCCACCATCCCCATTTCTGCCAATAAAAGCAACAACGAGCATTCGTTGAGAACAGACTGTGCCTGGCATGTGCAATCACATTGAATCCTCACAATTCTGCGTGGTAGGTGCATTCATTCTGCCCATTTATAGTGGAAGAATGAAAGGCACAGAGGAGTAATTCCCCATGAATCAGAGCTAGAAAGTAAATGAGCGAATGAACAGTTTTCTGTCTTCTCCACCCTGAGAAGCTCTCACCTGCATTCTTGGCGTCCATCAGCCCCTCTCACCTGGCTCTTCCCCTCTCCACAGAGCACTCTCCTGGATCTGGGAATGAACTTCTCAGATGACACCTCAATTTCTTTCTCTGAAGGAACTAGAGCTCTCTTCTAACCTGGGTACTTGCCAAATTATATTGTCATCTGTAGTGTTTAGACACGTTCAGGTTTTTTTAAAGGCCCTGACTTAACCTTACCCTTTATTTTGATATCTTATCAGAACGTTCACTATTTTATCTTGAGGATATTTTTTCCAGTGCATTTCATCATTTTCAAATGTCAAGATTGATTGGTCACCATGAATGTCCTTCTGGAGACCTTAAAATTATGGTTAATCAGGACCATGCTGGAGTCCAACAACCCAGTCCAAACAAAAGCTGGGCTTTAAAATACCATTAGCAGAATGGGCAAGGGGGGGAGGGGTAATAAGACTGTTCTCCAGCTGCATATACTGCATCTGTGTATTTCTTTGAATGTTGATTTTGAAAGGCTAAAACACTCCCATGTGGAAAAAATCCATCATTTGGTTATTTAGGCCTCTGAGTACACAAACATATGCTTGCAAATGTCTGGAGAATCTGATGTATGTATGATGCCAACCTAATTCAACCAACATGCTCTGAGGCCTGTGATTAATTTTATAGAAATTCACAGAAACAAGTATATTGCCCTTGTACATAAATAAATTATACATAAATAATTGGATCACTCACCTAAGAAAATTTGGACCATATACCCCATACTGTCCTATATACATAGAGTTGTTTTTTTTTTTTTTTAATTTTCATTTTTATTTAAAAAATAGCTATATGACATTTTTCTGTTTTTGCCACTATACATATATAAGTACATTTTATGTCATTGTATCACCCATGCATTCTGGTTTGTATTCTGCTTTTACTTCACTTCATTAAATATTCCTTTGTGCCTAAGGAAACCCCACATCTGCCTTCTCTGTGCCACAGAACAGTTATAGGGTGTGCCTTTGTGATGCTATTGCCGTTTGCCTGTGGGGGAGGCAGCGGGAACTTTTGGGGACCAAGTTCCTATTTTCTCCTATTTTAAGCTGAGTGAGTTGTATTACTTTCATATAATTTCCACTTTTCTCTAGGTATATCTTATAGATCACTAATCTCAATTAAATTTTAGCTTCTTCTAAATCATTTGTTGACCCAAATTTTAAATGTGTCTAATGTAAAACACACATATCCATGCACACACATACACACATACACATAACATGTGAGCGGTGGCAAAGGAAAAACCTCAGAACCAACCTCACCCACCCTCTTTTCTTCTAGGACTCTTCAGAGACTGGTCTGAATATCACTGCCAGTGGTAGAGTCCTAGGAAGAAACAATGTTCAATGTTTTGGTTTCATTTTTCAATCTTGTCAGACTACTGTCAAAAGGACTAAAGAAATGTACATGGTGACAGATCTTTATAAATGATCAAAAGCCCACCACTGCCATTGTGTTACTATAATTATTGACTTCTGATATTTAAGTAGTTATCGAATAGTACCTAAATACTGCTTTTGAATTCATATGTTCAATTTTGCCACATGCTGATTTTTCTCACTTTTCTTGTGAGTATATGTTGTCTTCTCATCTCCACACTGGGTTGGCTTTAGTATTTGTATGACATATTCATATAAATTCAAGTAGTATGTGTAAAACTCTTGTATTATTTGTTATTATATTTTTCTTAAACATAGCGCATGTTTGTAAGGAATTCTCTTATTTTGTCATGTTACTGTTTTCTTTGAAATGTTGTCCTATTATGAATTGTTATACAAAATTTTTAAGCTTTATGCATTTCAATCCCCTTGTCTGAGGCTCAGGCCAGGGATGCAGGCAGAACCTGGGAGAGGCTGTTGGAGCCAAGAGCTGCCCATGGGCCGTCCTGGGCAGGTTCCTGGGCAGGTGGAAGGAAAGCAGGCAGGTAGCCACAACTGAGCTGGTGATGGAGAGTCTGAGAGAAGCTTTGCTCCAAGTGAGAAAGGTTCAACTATTAAAGCGGCCAGTCAGGATGCTTACTGGAAGGGGTTGGGCCAACTGAGGCCAAAGAGGGATTAAGAGCCACCTGGATCAGTCTGGGATGAACTTCCCTGTCACTATTCTAATCTCTGTGTGGGCTGTTGTGCGTGGTTTGCTGGAGGGCAAGGGGGGGGGGAGCATTTGGAATAGATCAGAAAAAAAAGGAAGGATCATATAAGAACCTTTCACCTTATCTATGATAATATCCTTGGTTTCTTCAATAGTTAGGATTTTATTTTTCCCATTGTAAATTTCCTATCTTGTTCCAAAAGGTGGTAGAAAACATTTACAGAGGAACACACATAATGTAATAATTTCATAATAGACATAGAATTAGGAAATTAGACCAAGAGAAAATACAGATGAGTTTAATGTCAAGATCAGGTAAGAGAAGACTACCTAAAAGGATATAGGAAAAGTATCTGGTGTCCTTTCAGCTCTTTTAGTGCTTTCCTTTTTGATAAATCTGGAGTTCCTTATTATAATATGCGGCACATTTGTCAGTAATTCGCTGCTTCTCTCTACTGATTGCCAATCATCCCTGCTCTATTTAGTGGTCAGTGACGCCACTCTCTATTGTTCTAGTGTTTCTGATCTGTCATCTTTCATCCTTTGACAATACTTTGTAAAGTCTTCTAAAATTGCAGTGTAATTATGTTTTCTCTTTTTAATCCAATGGCACAGTATTTTAATGAGCTTTATTTTTTTAGAATAGTCTTAGATGCACTGACAATTATGAAGATAATACAGAAGTCCCATATACACCTACCCATTTTCTCCTATTATTAAAATATTTCATTAGTTAGGGTACATTTGCTACAATTAATGAACCAATATCAATACATTATTTAACTTTATAAAGTTCCCCCCTCCCCTCGCTCTATAATAAATAAAATCTTTAAAAAATAAAAAAGGTTAAATAAGGTCATAAAGTAGTTCTAATATAACAAGTCCCACACCCCAGTTAGAAGAGGAAGACCTGGCTGGTGTGGCTCAGTGGAGTGAGTTCCCACCTACGAACCAAAGGGTCCTAGGTTTCCATTTCCATTCCTAGTCAGGGCATATGCCTGGGTTGCGGGACAAGTCTCCAGTTCGGAGTGCACAAGAGGCAACCACTTATTGATGTTTCTCTCTTTGCCCTTCTCTTCACCTCTCTCTAAAAATAATTATTTTAAAAGAGAGTGAGAGGAGGAAGAAATGTCAGAGCTCCTTCTTCATGGTATGAAGACACAGCAAGAGGCATCATGTACCTGTGAGCCAGACAGGGAGCCCTCCCAGACTCCACCCTGCAGGCCCCTGAGCTCACACCTCCAGCCCCCAGAGCTGGGAGAAAAGAGCTCCTGCTGTTTAAGCCCCACCCGGTCTGTAGTCTTTAGTGATGGCAGCCCACGCTGACTAATACATCCTCAACTGGGACGTGTCTGAGGTTTTCCCTCTGATGAGACTGATGTTTTGGGTTGGGGGGGTAGAAAACCACAGAGGTGAATATCTTGTTCATCGCATTGTATCAGGGGCCCATACTATCAACAGGACTCACACTACTGATATTAACCTTGACTACCTGGATGAGGTCACGTTTGTCAGGTTTCTCATGGTAGAGTTACCTTTTTTTCCCCATTTCCCTTTGAGGGAGGAGGTGACCACTATGCACAGCCCATACTTAAGGATGGGGGTGGGGGGTGTTACAGTCCACCTCTTTCACAGTAGTATATCTAAATAAATTATTTGGAATTATTATGCATGGGAAATTTATCTCTTCTCTCCCATTTACGTATTTACTCTCTTTCCTAATCAATTATAGCAAGCTTTATAAATAAAGCCTGTCAATAGTTCACTTAATTTACTCATTATTTTCAACAACCAATTTTGATCTTGAATGCTATTTTCAGTCATTTGTAATTTTATTTATTTTTGCCTCTGGTCTTATTTTAGTATGTTCTTATGCAATTACATGGAATTTTTATAGGTTTTATTTTTAAAACAGCTTATGCCATTTCTACAGGAAGAAAGTCAAATAATAACTAATTTGCTTAATCGAGCTTGGTCTTTATTCCTATAAGGGTCAACTGGTCCATCATATTATATGGAAATAATTTTACCCAAGGTGGGCCTAAGACATCCACAAATCAACAGGCAGTTGTTACACTGTCAATTTTATCACTGACCTATTTTATGGTTCAAATTCTGGAACAGGGATATGAAAAGCTTTCAGATATACAAAGAAAAGCCAAGGACATGTAAGAGGTTTAAAAGAAACAGTTGCAGTAGGTCTCTGCCTTTAACATAGTCATGCTTTCAAAGGTTTGTAGGAAGAACCAGGCAGTGGATTGATTGGCAGTCCCGACTCCTATCAGTCTACACACCACCAGGGCAAGAACCTCCCTCAGATCCCTGCTTCCAGGTGTGACTCACCTCACTCAAGCTCAGCCAAGAACTTTTCCTCAAGGTGCTTTCAAAGTTAACAAGATCACCAGGTGTCTATTACAAAATACCTATCACCCTTTACACACTTTCATCATAGGCTTATAAACAACTCTTCTTTTATCTTCAGCCTCCAGGAATTTCAAAGTTCATTTCTTAATTTCAAAAAACACTCACAAAAGTTTTGACTACGCAGTTGTAGAGAATGTTATGTTTTTGTCTAACAGTAAATGAGCACTGACTTTTGGCTTTGAGGAATTTCTTTTGGTACCTGAAAACATCTTCATTTTACATGGTTGGTGATCACAGAGCTGACAGGTCCTGTCAAAATTAACAAATTCTCAGCCTGACCCATCTGTGTTCTTAAAACATGAGTCTAACTAATCCTGAGATTAGTTTGTTTGCAAACGGGGTCTGCAAAGCCTCTCAGCTTTACCTGTTGAAGACCAGGGGTGGAATAAACAAACACTCACACAAGGTAACATTTATGTGGAACCGCATACTGATTGACCAGCTTCCATTTTTGGTTCTCTCTTGCCCCTTGGCTTCAAGGCAGGTTTTATATTGCTGTGTTTTTTGTTTTAAAGTAAAATCTTGGGCATTAAGCCACTGCCATCAACAGTGAAAAAAACCAGTAACAAGGAGTATTGCTTTAATAAATAAATTTTAGGGCTGCAAAACATCCAGCTACATACAGACTAGGCTGGGGGACCTGAAGGGCAAGAATGAAGCCTGGCTCAGCTTCCTTCTCTCGGTGCCTCAGGATGTCGCAGAGGTGGTCCTTCCCACCATCAATGGGGACTCCCTCCCCCTAGTCCTCGCAGGACCTCCATACAAGTCAGGAAAAGACATCTCTTCCTCACGTTCAAGGTTTTTTTTTTTTTTTTCCAAAGCACTTGAAAAATAATTTTTTAATTAATTTATTGTTGTATTACATTTATCCCATCCCCACCCACCCCTGCATTGCTCTCCCCTGCCCCACTCTCCTCATCCTTTCTCCCAGTCAATCGCCACATGTTGTCCATGTCCAGGGGTCATTTATACTAGTTTCTTGACTAAACTCTCCCCCTTCTTTCCCCCTTTCTCCCACCCCCTCTGGTCACTGTCAGTCTGTTCCTTGTTTCTATGCCTCTGGTTCTCTTATGTTCAAGTTTTTAAGTCAGTAAAGAATACCTATTCTAGTAAGAAAAGTGAGCAATATACAGCTTGACTTTATACTGCTAGAATATAACCTGTATTAGAAATCGGTACAAAGAAAGTGCTATGGGAAAATAAAGGAGAAAGAAATCATTTTGACTAAGGAGGACGGGTGAGAATTTCATTAATTGGTTGACCAAATATTGATTGAGGACCTACATACAATGTGCAGGAAATATTCTTAGTGCTAAAGCAAACAAAACAGCAAAAACTACATGGAGGTTACACTCTACTGAAAGAGGCAGACCATAAACAAATAAGAACTGAAACCTCTCTCAAACAATGCAAAGCGCTGGGGAGAACACAGGGGCAGAGGACAGAGCTGTAAGTGGGGAAGGGCAGTTTTCAACAGGATGTTGGGAAGGCCTCCCAAGGCAGGCAACATTGCAGCAAAGCCCTGAAGGAGGAAAGGGAACCAGTCACGTAAACTTAGGACATGCCCATACTTGAACTTTCTTGGGCTCTCGTCCATGTTTTACTAGCCTCAAAGTTAATTGGCAACTCAGTCACGAGAATGTGAATTGCACACACTGAAGTTACACATTGTCCAACATTCTTGAAGGAGATGTGTTAAGCCTATGTTATATCTGACATGGCTAAAGAATATACCTAAAGTTAGACGAGCCACCTTCTAGCCTTATAGTTTCCTCCTGGTGACACATTCGATTTTAACAATACTGGTATTCTTTACTTTTCCTTATGCTCTTCAGCCTATGACAAACCCAAAAGCTCTGCCTACCTGAAGCATAAATTATTGGGTTTTTTAATCAATTCAATAAGAGAAAAATAAATCCAACTGATTATTTCACATTGAATTAAAGAAACTACCAATGGAGCAGACTTTTCACTCTTCAGCTATTTATGTTGATGCTGTATTGACAAAGCACAAAATTGACAATGTGTATCCTGAATAAATAAAGCATAGCCTCCTGGGGCTTAGGTGATAAGGCCCTACCTTCCTTTTCACCTTACCTCCCACTGCTCCCTTACAGGATCCTTTCCTCCGACCACACCAACCTTTCTATTCTTCAAATTAATTGAGCTCATTCCCACAGGGCAGGAGCTTTGCTGCCCCCTCTGCCTAGAACACTCTGCTTCCAGATCAGACAAGGTTTGCTCCTACGGGTCATGTATGACTCAGCTTGTATGTCACCTCTGAGACACTTACCCAGGTCACTCTCCTAACTAGTATGCTCCTCCCACAAGTTGTCAACCCCTCTCCTTGCAGCTGTATTCTGTTTGCAGCACTTTTCACTACCTGAACTGCCTGTTCACTTGTGTGTTTAGCTGTCTGCTGTCTTCCCCTCTAATAGAAGCCCCTGAAAGCAAGGACCTTATCAGTCTTGTTCAGCAGCATGTCTCCAGAGAATCAAAAATGCCTAACACAGAGGACTCGTTCAATATTGGCCATATGTATGGATTAATAATTAATAAATATCTAAATAACTGAATGAATGAATGAATGAATGGTTTCTATAAAAGTTGTAGCAAAGCCACATACTAAACATATCCAGGAGTTATAACAAATTAGCAATCTTCTACAGCAGACATGAATAACTTGGGAAACAAGGTCTTATCCTTGATAGACTCCCTTACATTTAGCCAAACTTGAACCAAAAATACTTTTGCTTTACTTTATACTACCTGTAGACAGTTAATAATCCCCCCAAAAAAGTCAATCCATTTAAAGCTTATTATCACTTTTGTTAAAAATCAGTCCTTCCAATTTCCAATTATTGTAGTCATATACAATGTATTTATCTACTTTATGAAGAGGAAAATGTAAATATTTACCACTTATCTAAAATGCCTATTCACATGTGCTAAAAATAAATTTTAAAACCATCTAAAACTTAACAGTTATCTTTATTTAGAATTTAAAACATCCAGGATTTAGTAACCAACACTTAAGAAATAGTAATAACAGTGAAAAATAAAAGAGAGCTCATTTTTACCAATGTCAATGTCTTCACATTTCGAAAAACTTAACAAATGGCTTCAGAAAAATTTTTTTACCAGTACATGGATTAACAAAACATAGCATTTTGCTTTACAGAATGGATTTCTCCAGCTTCAACATGCCTTGTGCTTCCATTTATAAGTGAATGCCATAACTTGCCCCTAAGCTAACATTCAGGTAAATGAGGTAATTTGCTGACTCAAATTGATCTTCCTTTACCCTTAGCCTTTGGCAGGAAAAAGTCTTAGTGGGCAGACTGACCACAGTCAACCTTAATCTCAAATGCGCATGGCTGGGGGTTTATTGCTTCAAAATTGTAATAACTATTTTTTCCCAAAAAAAATAGTGGCACAGTGACCCTCCCCCTCACCACCAAGATCCTCTATGTTTATTTTCCCTCAAGTGTTCAACCAACACACACACACACACACACACACACACACACACAACACATTTTAAGACTGGGTCAGGCCCTAGCCAGTGGCTCAGTTGGTTGGAGTGTCATCCTGCACACCAAAAGATTAGGGGCTCGATTCTGGTCAGACCACATGAGTTAAGGGGTTCGATTCCCAGTTGGGGTGTGTATGGAAGTCAACCAATCAATGTTTGTTTCTCTTTCTTTCTCTCCCTCCCCATCTCTAAAATTAATAAACATATTTTTTCTTTTTTAAGATTGTATTTATTATTTTTAGAGAGAGGAGTAGGAAGAGAGGCAGAGAGGGAAAGGAGCATCAATGTATGGTTGCCTTTCACCTGACTCCAGCTAAGGACCTGGCTGGAGACCTGGCTTGCAACCTGGTTATGTGCCCTGACAAGGGAATTGAACCAGCGACCTTTGGGTTCGCCAGCCGGCACCTTATCAAAATTTTTTTCTTAAAGTAGAATCAACATTCGTGGATAGTTTCAATGTCACTGAGGTTAACAGAAAGGTGATTGTTCCCAGTTGCCACTTCTAAAAAATTCATTAACAGAACATATTTCAAGCGTGATTGGCCAATTAAACTTTCTGTTTATTCAAGTCGGAACTCAGAGCTCAGTACAGGTTTACTTTCCTGAAGAGGGGCCATACAGTAAAAAGAGCTGGAGAACCCTCCGCAGTAAATACCCAGGTGAGAAGTTTTATTATTATATTTTACAATTATTGTTTAAAGGAAGAGCTCAGGGTCTAACGTTAAAACGTATCACTTTACAGGGTTAATACGCAACATCTTTCCAATCCTTCACAAACTTTGGTTTGGGGAATGGAATGTAAGTTCACTTAATTTGGGGCTAAGGAGAGCACAACTGACAGCTGTTCCTGCTCACCCTCAGGAGCAGGCTGGCTTGGAGAACGGTCGTCAGGAAGTGCCCTTTCATTTACATCCGCACTCATTGTGGGGTGGCTTCAGACGGCACGTTGGCCTGGAAAGAGCGGACATGAACATGTGTGTGTTGTAGGGGATGTGCTCTGTCTTAAATTGGATGTGACTGTGCCGTAAGACAGGAGTCTATACCCTGCCTGCATGTTTCTATGGGGAGAATTTCCACTTGCCCTAGAAAAAGTGCATTTGGCTTCTTGCCGCCTCTTTACACGTACATGTATGTACCTGTGTTTCAATATAAAACCTGCCTTGTCTTTCAGGAAAGCACTCTGCTAAATCTTACGGCTTTTACTAACCAAGGTCATTTTTGACTTTATAAGTGTAAGCTATTCTAAACGTAAAGTACATGAAAAATTTTTGCAGCTTAAGTTATTATATACTAACACCTGTGTATCTACCATACTGGTCCAAAAAATCCATTTCTAATCAATTCCATCATTCACATAAATGAAACAAAATATATGAAATTCATGTAATATAAAGTTAACCTTTTTATTTTATCTTTTCTTTTTTTATATGGAATGCTTCATGAATTTGCATGTCATCCTTACACCAAGGCCATGCTAATGTCTGTATTGTTCCTTTTTTTTTTTTTTTTTTGTATATTTACTGCTGAAGCGAGCCCCAAAATGAACCTTTTTAAAGTATCATTTAGTAAATTCACAATTTGTGCAACCTCCAAATCCATTACTTCTCAAAAATTCTTACCCCAAATAAAACCTTACACCCATTAAGTAGTTACTCCCCATTTTCTCCTCCCCCAAATCCTTGACAAAACACCAAATCTGTTTCTGTCTCTGTGTATTTACTTATTCTACATATGCCATGTAAAAGGTATCATATAAGACAAGACATTTGGATCTGGTTTATCTCACTTAGCTTAACATTTTCAAGTTCATCCACACTGCAGAACAGATAAGTACCTAATTCCTTTCTGAATGATATTCCATAGTATTCATATACCATAATTTATTTAACTATTCATCAATTGATGGACATTTGGATTATTTCCATCTTTAGGCTACTATAAATCAGGTTGCTATGAACACTTATATACTCGTATACAAGTATTTGAATAACTGTTTTCAGTTCTTTGGATATAAAACTAGGAGTGGTATTGCTGGGTTACATGGCAATTCTCTATTTAATTTTTTGAGAAACTGCTGAACTATTTTCCACAGCGTTTTTATCATTTTACATTCCCACCAGCAATGTAAGAGGGTTACAGTTTCTTCACACCGTTGCCAACACTTGCTATTGTCCATTTTGATTTTGCTTGTTTGCTTGCTTGTTTTTAATTAAAGCTATTTAAGTGGGTGGGAAGTGATATTGGTATCTCATTTTGGGCTTTCCGTTGTTTTTACATAAAGCTTAAACCCAGAGAAATTCATCAATTAATTTCTTTAACAAATAATTTTTGTTAACCATGGACATGGACAACAGGTGGGATTGACTTTGGGGGAAATGGGTGGGTGGGGAGGGGGCCAGAGGGGAGCAAAAAGGGGATGGATGTAATACAACAATAAAATTAAATTTTAAAAAAATAATAAGTTTTGTTGACAATGTCTTGGTAAGGAGCCCACGTCCCAACAATCATATGCCACTTTATAACATTTAACAACACAATAATAAAAATGATAATAGCTAACACATAGTGCTTATTGCTTTACCAGTATTATTATTGTTAGTTATTATTATTAAGACTCATTTAATCCTCATAACAATTCTATAAGGTAGGTATTATTGTAAGCTCCACCTTATAGATGAGAAACTGAGGCACTAAGATCTCAGGTGATTTATTCAAGTCTAAAACTGGTAAACATTGGAGGTGTGCTTCATACCCAGACATTCTGACTGCAGAGTTCATTCTTCCCTTTGGTTATGAGATCATATCCCAAAGTCTTTGAAACCTATAGGCCTTAACAGATATGAAGCTGATCTGTCTTCAACGGGTAAAGAAAAACTAGTTTGAAAAAACGTTTTTAAAGAATTAGTTAACAAAAATCATGAACCATTGCTAAGGATGTGAGCAAGAAATAGCACAGAATGACACAGAATGACTCAGAAGATTATATAATGTTCTCAAAACCCTAAGACGGTCCCAGGAGCCCTGCAACCTTTACCCTCCTCGTGTTTGTCATTCCAGCCCAGGCTGAGCAGTATCTGGGTGGTATTCTTGGTCTGTGGCCATCCTACTGGAAAAGAAATAACAGGGCTACCTACCATCACATCCCAGAACAAGTGAAAGCAAACATCAGTGAGCCCCTACTCTGTGCCAGACAGAGAAGTAACAGTGTGTGAGAGAAGCATCCAAGAGTTGGGGAGACAAGGTGTGATGTCAACTTCAGGTCTCACCAGCTCAGTGACTTCAGGTAAGTTACTGAACCAGTCTGTACCTCATTGGCTCATTTGGAAAATCTAATGGTTCAAGTCTTCTAGAGTCTGTGGTGAGAACTGCACTATATAACATTGGTCTAGTACCTTGCAACTAGCCTACAACAGAGTTACTGCTCAGTGACTGTTGGCTTTTAATAGCTGCTCTGGCCTTGGCTGGTAGCACAGTGGATAAGGTGCCGGCCTGAGAACCCAAAGGTCGCAGGTTCAATTCCCCAGCCAGGGCACATATAACAAGGTTGCAAACCAGGTCTCCAGTCAGGTCTGTGGCTGGAGCCAGGTGAAAAGCAACCATATGTTGATGTTTCTCTCCCTCTCTGCCTTCCCCTCTTTCTAAAATAATGAAATAAAATATTTTTAAAAAATAGCTGCTCTGCCATTATTCTTCTAGGCAGTCTGAAAAATCTCAGAATGGGAAGAATTCCTCAAGCCCTCTTAGATATGTCACCTCTTCCCAGGTTGGTCCCAAGAGACACTTTCGAGTATAAGCCCTCCCTTTCATCTAAAAGTGTCCCTGTCCCCAGAAAGCAACTGAATGTTCACCAGAATCCAGTGCATTGCTCTTAACTTCAGTAATGTCTGCCTGTGAGTTGCCAACACACAAGGTTCTGTAGTTATTTCTGTAGTGGGTCAGTGAGTATAAGATTCAACTCCATGTGTGAGCCTGGGCCACTCACTGAAACAGTGTCATTTCAATTGGTGCCACAGGTCAAGATGGCACTAAAATAAAACACCATCAACCTATTGCTGGAATAACTGATTACTTCCTGCTAAGAGTTCACTTTGCTACCGAATGGATGAAGAGTCATCTTTTCAATGTTTCATCAGTGATGGGTCAGTTTAAAACTTTTGCTTATTTTTAGATCAAAATTGGAATTAGCCTTTTATGGCAATTCAAAAAGTAGAAAGATAGTATCTGCAATTATTTGCTTTTTTGCATTTATGGAATTGCTGCTTCCCCCCAAAGCAGGTGGCCTGAAGCAATCTGTGCCAGCTGTTTCCAGAATAATCCATGTTTGTGCATTCACTCCCCACACACACACTCCAAAAAAGAATCCAACAGGAACTAAACAGAAACAGGCAATGTAGAAAGCAGACCTCTGACGCATAAGCCTCGCCCCACAACAATCTACATTTCTATCCTCCCTTGTTGCTCAATTAAATGGACAGTTTTCAGCTCTTGCCTTGCTTGGCTTTTGGATTTTTTCTGAGGCATTTCTACTGTTGTGTAATGGAAACTTGACAGCTTTATGGAAACTGCCTCATCCTGGTCACACTGACATCCTGCTCCCCAGGCTTTCTTGGCATCTTTCTGGCCTCCCTGCCTCTGCCTCCTTCATGGTTCACCTTCCCTTACTTTCCCACTTGCACTGGGGCTGCTCCCTGGGACGCCTGCCTCCAAGCTCCTATTCCCTCACTGTGGCCCACATAACCACATAGGCCTATAGCCCCATTCCTGGGGGAAATGGAATCTCAATACTGTATTTTCGGTAAGAGCATTCTAGAAAGTTGTCTTACTTTTAAACAATGTATGTTCTCATAAAATTACAGAGGCATTTGCATGTCTAACATAAGACAAGTTAAGGTAATGCCTCTAAATAATATCCTATTCACAAGAAGGAAGAAAGACAGGCATGGTGGACATTGCTAGTGGGAAAAGTACATTGATACAGCTTTCCTGAAAGCAATTTAGCAATAATTGTCAAAAAGCCTTTACATTGTTCACACACTTTGATGCAACAATTCTATTTCCACATAATAATCGGGGGTGCTAATATTCATCTTAAACAATTCACAATTAAATGCATTTAAAATAGCTAAAAATCGAAAGCAATCTAAATAGTTCCATGACATTTTTTTTAACCTCCAAAATATATTCTTACATATAGACACAAAGAAAAACAAGAGGGGGATAAAACTGGCAAGAAGTCATACCCACTGCTGAAAATGAGTAAGGAATACAAGTGACTAAAATTTTATACTTTGGGCTTTTTTTCTGTTTTCAAAATTCACTGAAATAGCCTAGATTACTTTTATAATGAGTAAAAAAAATTTTTTTGAGGAAAAGCCTAGAAGAGATCATATTAAATATGACACAGCAACCATTCTTCTAGAATGCTGACTTATAAATCCTATCAAGAACCATGCACTGAGACTATTTGAACTCAACTATATTTCAGAAGAAGTTGATAAAAAACTAGGGTTTGTGAGGTTAAGTAACTTGCCAGGGTTTACAGGGCTACTTATAATGTAGGAGGAGAACCGAATTGCCCTGACTCTGGTGCCTTACTGGCTTAACCACTACCATGTTCAATGAACACTGTATAACCTCGCAAACTCAAAGGTTCCCTTCACCCTGGTTTCTGTACTGACATGGCTTCTGGGAGGTGCTTTCTGGCAGAGTGAAGAGTGAAGAGCTCAGAAACCTCTCTGGTCCTCTTCCAATCCCTCACACCTCCCTAAACACACAGCTTGCTCAGGTCCCTACCACCAAACATATGCTCTACACAGGAAGAGGAGGGCAAGAACACACAGCTGAAAGGCTGCTTCTGCAAACCAAGAAGAGAGGCCTCAGGCTGAAACCAAACCTGCTGACACCTTGATCTCAGACTCGAGCCTCCACCTGTGAACTAAGCCTGGGGAGATTCTATCAGGAATTCTCAAACTTTAATGAGCATGTAAACTGAGGATCTTGTTAAAACACAGATTCTGGTTCAGTAGGTCTAGGACGGGGCCTAAGATCCACATGTGTAAGAAGTTTGTAGATAATGCTAATGCTGTTGATCCAAGGATTTCAGTTGCAAGTAGTAAGAATTTTGATTATATTTTTTATCACTTAATTGACGGATGAAAGGAGACTTGCTCTTACTTGTTATAATAGCTAAATTTGCGTCCATTTGACCAGAGTAAGGAATGTCCAGATAGCTAGTAAAACATTATTTCTGAGTGTCTGTGGAGATTTTTCTAGAAGGGATTTTCATTTGAATCAATAGACTGAGTAAAGACCACCCTGCTCACTACAGGTGGGTATCACCCAATTTATCGGGGGCCTGAATGGAACAAAAAGATGGGACAGGGGCAAACTTGCACTCCCTGCTTAAGCTGGGACACCCACCTTCTCCTGCCCGCCGACATCAGCTGCCCCCACTTCGCAGGCTTTCAGACTCAGACAGGACCACCCCATCAACCTGCTCCACAGGCCTTTGGACCCAGAGTAAATCACTCCTCCCGCTTCCCTGGGTCGCCAGCCGGCAGACAGCCCAGCATGAGACTGCTCAGCCTCCATAACCACATGAGACAACTCCTGCAACAGTTTCCTTTGGGATTTGTGCTGAGCCTTTCGGTAACTTAGAGCCTTGCATGGCTCTCTTAGTGTAAATGACTTTACATTAAATAACATTTTAATTTTCATTGCTCAGCTACATTAGCCACAGTTGATGCACTCAATCACCACATGCGGCATATTAGACAGCATAGGAGAGCATTCCCATTATCATAGAAAGTTCCATGGAACGGTGCCCAACTGTAGATTGTTCAGTTCTCAATGAAAAGTAAAAGAATATAAGGTTTACGTTACTTTAAAACAAATCAAAAGGTAAAATCTTGAACCGTCATCTATAAAATTCTAGCCATTTTTGCTCAGGAGAACAACCAAGCTAGGTCAGCACAACTTGATACCGTGAATAAAGGAAGCGCTCATACCTTCTCCTCAGCCAAGTGCAGTCCAGCCTCGAATGGAACGTGGCAAGGGAATGATGGGTAATGTCACTGCACAGCTGAAGCCCACATGCAGCAGGCCCCACGCTCCTCATGCTTCCTGTTCATTATCCTTTTATCAGTTAACCCCTTGACCTGAGGGGGAAACCAATAGCAGTGAGAAAAAGTTTAGATGATATGGAGTCCCATTATATATTCAGCTCTATCAGGAGTACTCAACTCTGACTATTCAATACAAGTAACCCAAGCAAAACAAAACAAAAACAACAACAACAACAACAAAAGCATTTATTAGTTCAGAAGTTAGGTTCCTCAGAGAAACAGAAAATAGATAGATAGGTGTAATTTGATAGATAGGTGGAATTTATTTATTAAAAAAGTCTATCATCAGGTTGCAAGCCAGGTCTCCATCCAAGTCCGTGGCTGGAGGCAGGTGAAACGCAACCATACATTGCTGTTTCTCTCCCTCTCTACCTCTCTCCCCTCCCCTCTCTCTAAAAATAGTCAATAAAAAATATTTTAAAAGATTTTTTTTAAAGTTGTGTGGCAGGGGAGAGCAATGTGGGGGGATGTGAAACAATTGTAATACAAAAATAAATAAATTTTTAAAATTGTGTATTTATTCTTACATGTTTAAACTTTAGTCACCTTCGAAGGACTCTCCACTTGATGCAATACACCTATGGAGACATTTTTTCTACTACTCTAAACAGTTTCGATGCTTGTAGTGCATCTGCTGTTTTTGGTTTCACCCTTTCCATCAGCAAAATGTTTTCCTTTGAAGATTTTTTATCCAAGGAATAAAACCAAAAGAAGCCTCTTTAAGTAAATTCCAAGGAATAGAGAGGGTGGGGCATGGGAGTAAAGCTGGTTTGGTCAAAAACTGCTGAACACTCGTGTGGTGTGGGCAGGTGCCCTTGTAAATCACCCATCATGAAATGGGCAAATGCATTGAAAGTTTTCAAAAAAAATTCACTGAAGCCAAAAGCAGCCTCTCACTACAACACCAGCTGGTACACTGATACAGATGGGTTCCTAGAACACTCACCTGGTGGGGAAAGCCTGTACGACAAGGGGCCCGCCTTCCAGCAGATAATTCCAGCTTTTGGAGGGTCCTCCTTCATATATAGAGGGAAAGGAAAGGGAAATGTTAAGGAATTGGCTCATGTGACTGTGAGGGCTGGCAGGTTTGAGTATGCAAGGCATGGCAGCAGAAAACTCAGGGAAGAATCGACATTGTCATTTTGAGTCGAAGACAGTAAGACAAAATTCCTTCTTCCTTGGAAGACCTCAGGCTTTTCTCTTAAGACCTTCAACAG
Source organism: Noctilio leporinus (assembly GCA_004026585.1). Taxonomy (NCBI): domain Eukaryota; kingdom Metazoa; phylum Chordata; class Mammalia; order Chiroptera; family Noctilionidae; genus Noctilio; species Noctilio leporinus. The sequence continues at coordinate 14,455 of PVIW01000173.1, read as the reverse complement.
ATTGGATGAGGTTTACTCACATCATGCAGTGCAATTGCTTTAGTCAAGGCCTGCTGATTGAAATGGTAATCGCATGTTAAGAATACCTTCACAGAAATATGTAGACTGGTGTTTGATCAAACAAGTGGATACCATAGCCTAATCAAGTTCACACAGAAAATGAACTACCACGGGAGGATAGAGGTTATGAAATCTCTAGCTCAGATCCCTAGTATTTGGGGCTCCCTACCAGCTCCCTTTCTTGTCATGTTCCTCAAACTCTCCCACAGCACCAATGCTATCATGCAGCAGACTTACCTGAGTGGCCACCTGCCTGCTTGCTGGTCTGCCACCTGACTCATTTTGGTTTGTTGACAGAGGCTATCCATGAGCTTTCAGAATGGGACACCTGATGTCAACGTGGAGACTGCCCTAGGACAAGGGCATAGCTGCAAGCATTGGCCTTTCTCTTCTCCCCTAACTGCCCCCTGAAAATTAGAGTAACATTTTGCTGATTATAGAGTACTTGGGAATTCTGAAAGATAAAGAAAGTGTTTGTCAACTACTCTGAACTTCTCAAAAAAATCAGCACTGCTGGAGCAGGAAGGGTTTTTACTGAAAGAGCCTTCCTGGCCTCTAGCCCACCCCAGTTTTCCCCTGGGTTTGGTATATTAGAAGAAAAGAAAATTTGCTTACTTCCTAGAAAAGAAAATAATTCTTTCACACCATGTTCTCCGTGTTCTATGAGAGATAAGAGTGTACTCCCACTAAAATGTTCCTTCTGTCTTGAACTAGTCCTAATTTTACATTTATAATCGATGACTATATAGCCTACAGTGGTGTTATCTGAATGAGAAAAGGGAATTGTTATAAATCTACAGAAATCCTTCTTCTCGATAATATTAAATATTCAGACAGCAGTTTGCTAAACTGATGTCCTTTACCACACTTAAAAATATAACCATAAACTGGGAATTGCAGGCACCAATATCCAGCAGCAGCTTTTGTGTTTGCGTTGGCCCCAGTCCTAGGGGTGCTTTTTCTAAGCACTTGGTCAGAGAATGAGCCCCACTTGTGCCATTACAAGCCACATTTTCTGCATTCGTTTCTTTCAAAAGCCATCAATAAATTCTATGATTGCTCTCAGCTGTTAATGAGAAAAGATGATCAAAGTACAGTTATTTAAACCCATGAAAGCACTGGTTTATTTCCTCTTTTCATGCAGACTTTGAAAGAGTCTGTGGACTAAATCTTATGATAATTGGCTTTCATTAGGAAGCATGAGGATTGTATAAAGGGAGGTGGCTTCATTTTCAATAGTCAATGTAAATTCAGGAAATGAAGTTAGTAAATTCATTCAATGGGGTGAAAAAAATAAACAACATGGTGAATATGCTCCTTCAACAACTTGGTCTGCTACCCACCATCCCACACTCTAGACTTATCTGCTGCTGCCTCCACCTACCCTATCTTGCATCTGCTTCTTCTCAGACCTATCCCTCCCTTTGAATTAATCCAATGCATTCCCATTTCTGGACCTATCAAAGTCCCACCAGCTAGGTACTCACTACTCAAATTCCCTAAGTCTCCACAGAGCTAATCACTTAGAATTCATCACTTCTCCTGAGTCTTTCAAATATATTGTCTTTACCAGATTAGAGCCTTTATCACATTTCGAGCTGGGGTTATCTGGTATCTTATCAGATTTTGAGCTCTGACTCAAAAATTTACCATGTGTCATTTTCTTCCTCTCCCAACACCTAACCAACTGCCTGCCCAGATGATTAAATGGAGCAGGGTTGGGGCAGGGGCAAGAAATGGAAGCAGCTGCAAAGGACAGGTTCCTAGGTTCCAGTGAAGCTATTAATACAGCTCTCATGAGGGCCCAGTGATTCTGCAATGCAGCCACAGGGCCTTTAGGCCACAGGAGCCCAAAGACAGGAGAAAGTGTCCTTAGAGAAATGACATGGAAAGCAGAAAAGGACAGGGGGTTCAGTTGAAGGGACACTTTAGCAAGGCCCTGGGTGTATTCACTACCCCAGAATTACCTCCAGTTTCCGATACTTGCAAGAAGATTCCCCCAACTCTGTAACTCAATCTTCCCTAGCCAAGTACAGAGCAGTCAGCTATGACTACTTCTGACCACATGCCATAATAAAAGAATAAATTGTGTTTAAAGCTCTTCCATCCACATTACCACAGTCCATTTTTATGCACCCTATGAGGTAGGCAGAGTAGGTTTTGTTTTGTTGGGTTTTTTTCCTTCCCATTTTAGAGATGAAGAAAGAGAATCTCAGACGTTAAATAATTTCCTCAAGGTCACATAGGCAGTTTATGGCAGAGCTAAAACTGTACCTCAGGTCTTTTGATTCCTATTTCAGAAGTGGGGGTGCAAGTTATACTCCTACTTTTGTAGGAGCAAGATTTCCAAGCCTTCCCTATCGTTCATTACTCCTACTGCAGACACCGTGGTGTTAGAACAGGATGGGCGGTAAGAAGCCACATGTGTGGAAGCAGGGAATTCTCAGGCACCCAAAGACTGGGGTGGTAGGAGGGAGGGAGCCCTGAGTGCTGGATTTATTGTGTCAAGAAATTCAGACTTCTGTTGAGCCTTTTCCTCTAGAAGCAGAAACTTTTGTCTCTTAAGACAAACCCTTCAAAATAATTATAATTACCCATGTCAAATAAAAGGACTCTGTGCTAGCGTGCAGGCACAAGGGAGATCCTGGAACCCATTTGGGAGATGCTGCTCCAGGTGGGACATGGAGAAGGAGCTGGTCGTTTGCCAGGAGGAAAGAAAAGGTTGGGGTCCTTTGAGCTCCCAGAATATGTGACCTTGAGACATTTGATGCTGAGAAAAAGTGCAAGGACCTCCTTGACTAAATAAAGTCCAGGCTGTTCAGCCAAAGGCAGCAACCACTTTTCATGGATAAGACTTGATGACAAGCTTGCCTAATTATATGTTGTGACATTTTATGGTAATTACTCAAATGCTCTCGTTATACACTAATGATAGGTTGGATAGGGAAGATGTTCTGAAACGCAAAGCAAGGTTGTTCATAAAACATTTTTGACTCTTTGGCATTTGGTATGAAAAATTGAAGGGGGCACAAATATTAAGCCAACATGTAACACATGTAAATGATACACCTGATCACAAGAGGGAAAATATAAGCTATTTCTACATAAGATTTTATAATGCTGAATTGGTCCTCAAAGTGAGTGGTTGAAGGAAAGGAGAAGGGTGGAGAAAAACTGGAAGAAGAATCCAAGAGATCCCTAAGGTTGAGGGGAAAAAGAGAAAAGCAAACCAAAACAATAGAAAGAGATGACTAAAACTGAGAGAGGCAGAAAAAAAGGTTCTGCAAATATGAATATCTGCTCATCATGAAAAATTTTTGACTTCTTAACCTAGGTTTCAAGAATAACATTTTATAAGTTTAAACACTATCCCATTTTTTCTCAGTAGATTTTAAATATACAAAGGAGTAACTTTTAAAATAGGAAATATTAAAATACCTAATTGATGCAGATGGAGAGACTGTGAACAGTTTTTAAGTTTACAGAAGTCTAATATTGTTCTGAATATGTGTATGTGAATATAAATAAGATCTGTCCAGGGAAAGTCCAGCTATTGTTAATACAAAGAGAAAAGTTTGCACAACCACGATGTAACCTGGCAGCCAAGGATTGTGGACTGGAATGCGCATGCATGAACAATGCTGACTTCACTGTACTAGTCAGTGGGGGTTGTAGATGCTGTTGAGTGAGCATGTGTACTGTGTGGCCATTGTATTCAAAATGACTGAGTAGAGGAACGAATCTGCATCAAATTTTGCGGTAAGCTTGAACATTGCTCTGAGGAAACTATTCAGATGATTCAGAAGCCACAGCTATGGGCAACTGCTGATTGGCAGCTTTGTCACAACAATGTGACTGCTCATGTATCAGGTCTAGTGCAGAGTATGTTTGCAAAACATCAAATCACCCAGGTGACTCAGCCCCCTACAACTCAGATTTAGCACCCTGTGACTTCTGGCTTTTCCCAAAACTAAAATCACCTTTGAAAGGGAAGAGATTTCAGACCATCAATGAGATTCAGTAAAACATGATGAGACAGCTAATGGCAATTGGGAGAACTGTGTAAGGTCCCAGGGTGCCTACTTTGAAGGGGACTGAGATGTCATTATCCTATGTACAATGTGTCTTGCATCCTCTTCAACAATTGACTCTATATGCCATAGTACGTGGCTCGACACTTTCTGGACAGGTCTTTTATGTCTATGTGGGTGCAATATATATGTGTATGGGTATGTGTAATACCTGTGTATATGTATACTACATGCACATATATTTAGAATATAAAACTATCTATGTATATGTGTATATGTATACTATGTACTATATACATATGTATACATATACTTCTCCTTAAGAACACTGGCAAAGACCTAGGGATCTTAAGTAGCTTATGAACTTTGGATTCACTAGCCTAAATAGAGTAGTAATTTAGTTAAAGAACCAAGTTGTTGAGCAGAATAAATGGCTAGATTCCTATGAAAATTTTCTCCTGGTTGGTCCAAAAAGACAGATGTAGGGATGTATTGAAAGTGAATTTGCCCTCACTAATCCCACACCTACCACCCCCAGATGCCTGCCATAAGGAAGGGCAGAAAAGAGCTGAGCCCCTGGATAATGGAAGAGGGTCTGTGGAAAGCTATGGGCTATAGCTAATTAAAAGGGCCAAACAGAAAACCTCAAAGTAACCTTGTTTCTGCTAAAACCATAAGACTTCCTTCTGGGAAAGAGGAAGAAATTAAAGAGTTAGTTACAAGATTGCTATATAGCATGTAAGTGCATATGTGTGTGTTAATACCAAATTAAATCAAATTCTTAATCACTGTCAGACAAGTAGAATCTAGAAGTAAATTTTTGATTCTGGAAAAAAAACACCAAAATGAATTGTATTTTATTCAAAGAAGTAAATCCATTATTATTTATTTATTATTATTTCTTTCCTATTTAAAAGAGAATGAGACGGGTGGGGAATTTGATACAGCTTTTGGTTAAAGTCAGGTATAAATGCTGTTGAAATAGAAATTAAAACCAGAAGAGGAGAAACAAATATCCTGAGCACAAAGGATAATACAGTTATTGTGGCTGAGGTCTAGACTTGGCCCTGAGCGCCTTGGCAGTGAAGAACAGAAGGAAAACAGTGAGTTATATAATGCCAATGAACAAAAGCATACAAATGCTTCAAGGGAGAAACCTTTTCTTCCACTAATAAATTTTCCAGAAATCATTCATCATTAAACAATAATTGATAACAGTTGAGGTCTTGTAGAAGGAGCTAGCATTTGTATTTCTTAAAAAGTGCTCTTTTTTATCTTGGCATAAATTTATTATTTGCTCTTATTTATAAAAGGTTAATTTGTATTTTAGTGATGCTAAAATTGTATTGTTGTAGAAAAGTGTTTACAACCGTGGACAATACGTTAAAGTCTTATTTCCAGTTATTCATAAACAAACTTGACCATTTTAATTAAAGCCAGATGCCAGTCCATAGTTTTCATCTTCAAATCTACTATAGTATATAATAAACTATCTCTATCTTCATGAATAAGTGAGCATTCTCCAAAGAGCTATAATGCCTGTGGGAATTTAAGATATTTGGACATTTATATGAGGATATTTTACTATAATTCAAAGATTTTAGTAGTGCACTAAGTCTGTCTCCATTTTAATGTCAGAAATAGGGGGATGGGTAGATTCTTCTTCCTTAGAACGATGTAGAGAATTATCTCCACAAAAGTGTAACACTGGTACATGGGAAAAGGTTACAAAAAAGATTAAGAAGTGAAGATAAAGGCTTATACCAAGAGACAAAACAAAAACAAAACCAGGAGGGGGATGCAGATACCAAAGGAAAGAGTGCTAACGACTCTTATGAAGAACATGAGGAAGAGACGTAAGTGAATTTTGAAGGAAAAGGTGAGTTTTAGAAGGAAATTATGGAAAATTGCTAAATCCTATTTTAAAAGCAGAGCCCAAGAACAAAGAGGAAAAACAATTCACTGAGACTACAGAAATTCTATATATCAAAGGGATTACTTAGAGTCTAGAATGTACAATATATGAAGTTTATATCATGTAAGAGCAGGAATAATGACACACAAAGATTAAAAGCCTGTGGCTAATGCTGTCATAGCCAAACAAGTGGAAAGAAAGAAGTTATATATTGCAAGTTATTTGGTAAAGAAACAAGGAGGAAAAAGAGAGAGGAAGATGATGGTGAAAAGCAGCAGCATCAATAAGAAAAGCATGGATTCGGAGTTGGCCTCATTTGGGTATGAATTCCTTTTTACTACTTCCTGGTTCTGTGACATGGGGTCAATTACAAACCTTCTCTCTGCATCAGTTTCTTCACTCATAGAATGAAAATGACAGTAGAATTATGGTGAGAGGTAAATGAAATAGCATGGAAAACATCTAGCACAGTGCCTTCCACAAAGATTATTGATGCATTTATAGGGATGGGAATTGGGAAGAGAAAGAGAGTGAAAGAGGAAAAGTAGAAAGGAAGGACAGAGGAAGGGGATGGGGGTGGGGAGATGAGGACGGGAAGGAGAGAGAAAAAAGAAGGAAAAAAGAAGGGAGGGAGGAAAATGGAGGAAGGAAGAAAGGAGGAAGAGAGGAGAAAAGAGAAGGGAAGAAAAGAAGAAAGAAAAAATTGAGCTCTGCATAAGGTGCCTACAAAGAAATACAGTCAAATTGAGTAATGAAGAAATTCCATGCAGAGCAGAAATGCCCCTTAGAGAATACTGAATTTAACTACAGTTTTATAGATAGTTAAACTGATGCCCAAAGTGGTACTAACTCAAGGTCACACTGCCAGTTTGCAATAGATATCTCCCCTGGGGGAAAAAATCTATTATGGTTATTTCAGAAAAGAAAATTAATGTCAGGCAAGGTTGGATGATTTATTTATGGCTGTCAATAGGGGATGAGCATTAGCCCTGGCTGGCTTCAATTTTGAAACTTTAATACCTGAAGTTTTTACTTGCTTTTGGCCTAGTCACTTAAAGATTTTTTTCTAAATTTAAGAAATAGTGTTTCATATTCTATTTAAATACATAAATCTAAGGAATCTGTTGAACATTTTATTCATTGGAGACTGCTAAGACTGAGCATGTACCTCTTTGGGGGAAATAATTACTACCTCTTTGCTACTTTAACCCCGGGCTCTGAAGACATGTCAATACCAGGATGATTAGTTCTTGGTGGCCAGTGCTTCCTGATGCCTTTTCCCTTATTCTAGCCAATCCTAGCGGGTCTAATCACAGTGATCCATTTTGATTCCCTAGAACCTCATTGTTATTTTAAAATTATAGCCAGAATGAGTATTTCTCAAAGAAAAACAAAAAATTGTTTTCCTAAGGAAAAAAAATTTTTTTCAGCCTTTGAGGCCTATTGCTGAATATTTCTAGAGAATAAGAATATATTTCAGTTCTTCATTTGTTTTAAAGTCCAAATCACTAAAAAAAAATACTTGGAATGGAGTTCTGTTTATGTTTATGAGGTCTGTCCCAAAAATATCGAGCCATATAATGTTTTAATTAATTGTATTGTAATTGGCTCAATGCTTTCAGGACAGACCTTTTTTGTTTGTTTGTTTGTTTGTTTGTTTTTAAACATCACCATACATCACAAGGTCTTCTCAGGCTGACTTCATCTTAGTAGCAAAGGTACTTAGTTCTACCATTTAATCAGAGAGCTTGACCTCTGTAGAAAAACTATAAATCCAGAGGAGGCCCAAAGAAAGTAAGATTTGATCTGAGTCCTGCAGGATGGAAGAGTTCACTAAATGGTATTCTTTTAGTGGTGGGAAAGGGTATGGGTGAAGGCAAAGAGGTAAGAAAAATCACTGGTTGCCTAGAGCAGAGAAAGATGGCAAAGACTGGCTATCGACAACACCAAGACCACTGTGACTTTAAAAGCAAGAAGTAGACAAATCAAAATGATATTGTAGGAAGGGGAATCTGACAATAATGTGCAAGATGGAGTCAAACAGCTAGAGGACTAGTTAGCAGGCCTTCATGATAAGTCAAATTTGCAGAAATAAAGGCTTGAACAAGTAGTAATGTGAAAAGATGAATGGGAAACATTACAAAAAATGTCAGATCTTAGCCACTGAATGAGTCTGAAGAGTCAGGAAAAAATGAGGAATCAAAGATGGCCCTGAACTAAACCTGGAAAAATAAGAATAAGCTACCACCATTGACAGAAATTGGAGAGCTGATTTTACAAAGGCAATGATGAATTGACTGATAATTTTCCTAAAGTCACTGGCTCCCCTACACAAATGATTCTTCACTGCATAACTTCAGCCTTAGACAATCCAGGTTTCTATTTCCCAAGGTTTGTTTCTTGTTTTCCTATTCTTTACCCTACAAACAGTGCTCCCATTCCCGTAGCCTCAATGTTGATATGTATGTTCGTATTCCTTAATTCCTAGCTATATCTAGCCTTAGCCTATCTCCTGAGTTCAATATCTAGCATGCTAAGGCTTCCACTTGGAGACACGCCCACTATCTCATACCAACATGTGCTGAAGTAAGTGAAGTAAGTGAAGTAATGGCACAGCAGGCAACACAGCGGAAAATGCAAGCATCAACCCTCATGGTCAATAGATCTTGATCCTTGTTCCACTTTGGAATCAACTAGGAAGCATTTGAAATTCATGTGTAGACAGTCCATAGCTCTGAATCTCTATACATAGAGAATACATGTAGTTCCTCTCCTGGAGGTCTTCCTATTGTGAAATGAGGGTTGAAAATTACTAACTAATGATAAGATTGATCAGTGGACCTATAGCTCAAGGTCCGGAACAAGGAAATGGAACAGTCAGAAGCTGGAGTCAGGTTAAAGAACAAAGCTGTTTCTTGAATGGAACAACCCTAGCAAACATGGAGAGGGGTTTGGAGAGCAGAGATTAGAAATGAGTTTCAAGTCAGAAGCGGGGGTATTGGACAACAAAGTAATGAGAAATAGCTGATAAACTAAGATGGCAGAGGAGCAAGTGGAGCTGCACCAATCTCCTCCCAGGTCACATCTGGAATTATTTTTTGGAGGAAAAGTCAGCTGGAGTTACCAACAGAACACCAGCTGGAAAGAAGTCCTATAACCACGGACAGAACAGAAGAGGCCACTGCATCACAACATGACTGGTAGGAATCACAGAAATGTGAGAGGGCTGGCTGGGCCCCCATTGGAGGCAGCAGCTGAAGGAACGGAGCCCGAGGCTCCACCTGAGAAGGGGGGTTCTGGTCCCCCAGCTGGTGTCCCAGCTACAGCAACACGGCAGAAAGCAGAGCAGCATCCAGCTGAGAAGGGTGGAAAACCGTGGAGTTTACTAGCCTGAGAGAGCGCCGGAGACGGAGAACAACTAGGGTGACCACAGTGAAAACACATTGGGACCCACCTACCCTGGGCTCCAGCGGAGGGAGGGCAGAGAGGACTGGAGACACGTTGGGAGAGTTTGTGGCAGTGGCTTGGAGGAAAGAAGTGGGGAAGCAGCAGTGGGGGTCCCAGTGCTGACTGACCGTCCACACCTCAGCAGACAGCGCTTTGCCCGGCAGCTTCCCTACAAGGGTCCTCATAGCCCCGCCCACTGGAAGCAATCTGCCCCGCCCAGCGGCGCCTGAGCCTGGCGCCTGATCACAGTTCTTTGATTTATATCCAAGTAAACCTCTCCTGCCCTGCCCTGCCTGAGCATAGACACAATAGTTGGCACCTGAAGAGGTGTTTCTCGCCCAGCAGTGCCTGGGTCTGGCGAACGATTACAAACTCTCTGACTTGCCGCGAAGTCAGATAATCAGCCCCGCACTGTGGCAACTGAGCCTGGTAGCTGATGGTGGATCCATTGGTTCACAACTGAGTTGGTTTGTCCCGCCCACTGGCCTCTGAGCCTGGCAGCTGATCACAGATTCATTGGGTTACAGTTGTACCTCGCTGTCTAGCCCAGCAGCTCCTGAGCCTGGTGGCTGATCACAGATTCATTGATATACATCTGAATCTGTGCCACCAGGCTGCACTTGAGCTGGTGGCTGATCCATTGGGCTACAATTGAACCTCTCTGTCTAGACCAGTAGGGCCTGAGTTTGGTAGCTGATTTATTGATTTACAACTGAATCAGTCAGTCAACCCAAGCTGCATCTGAGCCTGGTGGTGGACCACAGACCAATAGGATTACAACTTAATCAATTCTTCCAGCCTAACAGTTCCTTGGGCTGGCAGCTGATCACAGTGTGAGTGGATTACAACGAAACCTAAAAATGGGGAGAAAAAGAAACAGTCCATCACCAAAAGGAAAGGAGGAATCCCCAGAAAGATCACTAAATGAAACAGAGACAAGCAAACTATCAGATATGGAATTCAAAATAATGGTAATAGAGAAGCCCAATGAGCTCAGTCAGCTCAAAGAAAACTACAAACAACTTCAGGGGAACTATGAAGAACTCCAGGGAAGCTACAGGGAACTTACTGAGAGCTACACCAGCATTAAAAAGAACAAAAAAAAAAAAAAAAAAAACAATCAGTAAGAGCCAGGAGGAAATGAAGAATACAATTTCTGAATTGAAGAATACAGTAGAAGGAATCAACAGCAGGCTAGAGGAAGCAGAGGATCAGATCAGTGAGCTAGGGGACAACCTAGAAAAAGATTCCAAGACAGTACAACAGAATGAAAAAAGGCTGAACAAGAATGAAGAGGTTTTAATGGAGCTGCAGGACAACATGAAACTCAATAATATCCATATCATAGGGATACCAGAAGGAGAAAAGAAACAAGGAATGGAAAACCTGTTCAAAAAACTAATGATAGAAAACTTCCCTGACATGATGAGTGAAAACATTACTCAAGTTCAGGAAACAAAGTAGGTCCCAATGAGAATGAATCCAAACAGACCCACTCCAAGACACATTATACTTAAAATGGCAAATTTCAAAGATAAAGAGAGAATCCTAAAAGCATCAAGAGAGAAATAACAAATAACATATAAGGAGGCTCCAATAAGGTTATCAAATGATTATTCAACAGAAACAATTCAAGCCAGAAGGGAATGGCAAAAAATATTCCAAGTAATGGGAAACAAAAGCCTACTGAAGGGAATGGCAAAAAATATTCCAAGTAATGGGAAACAAAAGCCTGCAACCAAGAATACTCTACCCAGCAAGACTCTCATTCAAAATGGAAGGAGAAATAAGGAGTTTCCCAGACAAAAGAAGACCGAAAGAATACATCTCTACCAAACCATCATTGCAAGAAATGCTAAAGGGTCTGCTTTTTAAAAAATGAAGAAACAGAGAGAGACAGAGAGGAACACAGGTATAAAGTGGGGAAATGGCAATAAATAAGTATCAATCAATAATAACCTTAAATGTGAATGGATTAAATGCACCAATCAAAAGACATAGGGTAGCTGAATGGATAAAAAAAATATGACCCACATATATGCTGTCTTCAAGAGACCCTCCTCAGAACAAAAGATCAAACAGATTGAAAGTGAAAGGATAGAAAAATATATATCAAGCAAATGAACATGAAAAAAAGGCTGGAGTAGCAATATTTATTTCAGACAAAATAGATTTTACAATGAAGGCCATAAAAAGAGACAAAGAAGGACATTTCATACTACTTAAGGGAACAATCCATCAGGAAGATATAACTCTGGTAAACATATATGCACCCAATGTAGGAGCTCCGAAATATATAAGGAAAATCTTGAAGGACTTCAAGAAGGATATAGACAGCAACAACTAATAGTAGGGGATTTTAATATCCCATTATCAACAATGGACAGATCTTCCAAGCAAAAAACACCAAGGATATTGTGGCATTGAACAACACTCTAGAGGAAATAGCCTAACTGATATATACAGAACCATTCACCCCAAAGAAGCAAAATACACATCCTTTTCAAATGCACATGGAACATTCTCAAAGATAGACCACATGGTAGGTCACAAGACAAGCCTCCACAAATACAGGAATATTGAAATCATACCAAGCATCTTCTCAGATCTCAATGGATTGAAACTAGAAACCAACCTCAAGGGAAAAAACCAAAAACACTCTAACTCATGGAGGCTGAATAACACACTTTTAAGTAATGAATGGGTTAACAATGAGATCAAAGATGAAATCAAAAAAGTTTCTGGAAACGAATGACAATGAATACGCAACAACCCATAGGACACAACCTGTAGGACACAACAAAGGCAGTCCTCAGAGGGAGATTTATAGCAATGCAGGCTTACCTAAAAAGGATAGAAGAAGCTTATACAAACAACCTAACCATAAAACTGCAAGAACTAGAGGAGCAGCAACAAACAAAGCCCAGAGAAACTAGAAGGAAGGAAATCATCAAAATCAGAGCAGAATTAAATAACTTAGAGATTCAAAGTACAATTTGAAGAATCAATAAGTCCAAGAGCTGGTTCTTTGAAAAAATAAACAAAATTGACAAGCCTTTAACCAGAAAAAGAGAGAGAGGACCCAAATAAACAGAATCAGAAACAACAAAGGAGAAATCACAACTGATACTTCAGAAATACAAAGGATTGTAAGAAATTACTACAAACAACTATATGACAAGAAATATGACAACCTGGATGAAATGGACAAATGTCTGGAACTGTATAATCTACCAAAACTGGATCTGGAAGAAACAGAAAGCCTGAATAGGCCAATAACAACTAGTGAAATTGAAGAAGTAATCAAAAATCTCCCAAAGCACAAGAGCCCCAGATCAGATGGCTACACAGGTGAATTCTACCGAACATTTAAAGAAGAACTCCCAAAGGTTGCTGGCTCGATTCCCCAGCCAGGGCACATAACCAGGTTGCAAGCCAGGTCTCCAGCCAGGTCCTTGTCTGGAGGCAGGTGGAAGGCAACCATACATTGATGAAAAAAAAAGAAAAAGAAAATAAAGAACTAACTCCAATCCTTCTCAACCTATTCCAAAAAATCCAAGAAGAGGGAAAACTCCCAAACTCTTCCTATGAGGCCAATATTATTCTCATCCTAAAACCAGGTCAAGACACAACTAAGAAAAAAAAAACTATAGGCCAATATCTCTGATGAACATAGATGCTAAAATTCTCAACAAAATATTGGCCAACCAGATTCAGCAGTACATTACAAAGATCATACACCATGATCGAGAGGGTTTCATCCCAGGGACGCAAGGATGGTACAACATTCATAAATCAATAAATGTAATACACCACATCAACAAATTGAAAAACAAAAACCATGTGATCTTATCAATAGATGCTAAAAAAGCATTTGATAAAGTACAGCAACCATTTATGATAAAAACCCTCAGCAAAATGGGAATAGAGGGAGCATACCTCAACATCATAAAGGCCATATATGAGAAACCTGAAGCCAACATCATACTTAACCGACAAAAACTAAAAGCTTTCCCCCTAAGATCAGGAATGAGACAAGGCTGTCCACTTTCTCCACTTTTGTTCAACATCGTCTTGGAAGTTCTAGCCATAGCCATTAGAGAAGAAAAAGAAATCAAAGGTATCCAAATTGGAAAGGAGGAAGTCAAACTGTCATTATTTGCAGATGATATGATAGTGTACATCCAGAACCCCAGAAAACTTACTTGACCTAATAAGCAAATTTAGCAAAATAGCTGGATATAAAGTCAATAACCAGAAATCAAAAGCATTTTTGTATACCAATAATGAAACATCAGAGATAGAAGCTAGAAAACAAATCCCTCTTACCATAGCAACAGAAAAATAATGTACTTAGGAATAAAGTTAACCAAGGAGGCAAGAGACTTGTACTCAGGAAACTACAGAACACTGAAGAAAGAAGTTAAGGAAGATACAAATAAATGGAAATATACCATGTTCATAGATGGGAAGAATTAACATCATTACAATGTCCATACCACCCAAAGCAATCTATAGATTCAACACAATCTCAATTAAAATACCAATGACATACTTCACAGAGATAGAAAAAATACTTCAAAAATTTATATGGAGCCAAAAATGCCCATGAATATGCTCAGCAATCTTGAGAAAGAAAAACAATGTAGGAGGAATCACAATACCGGACATCAAATTATACTACAAGGCTACTGTCATTAAAACAGTACTATTCTTATGTCTGGTACTGGCATAAGAATAGACATAGATCAATCGATCAGAGTAGAGAGCCCAGAAATAAACCCAGGATTCTATGGTCAATTAATATTTGACAAAGGGGGAAGGAACATCCAATGGAGTAAAAACAGTCTCTTCAACAAATGGTGTTGGGAGAACTGGACAGCAACATGCAAAAAGATAAAACTAAACCACCAACTTACACCATACACCAAAATAAACTCAAGATGGATAAAAGATTTAAATATAAGCAGTGCCACCATAAAGGTCCTGGAGAAAAATATAG